>JANAVB010029421.1:0-241668 GCA_029216955.1 Iris pallida | reverse complement strand
CCTCCAATGATCTGCGTAACGTGATCACTCACAAGCGCCGATCAAAAAGTTGACTGACAAGCACGATGCACCTCTCACGGGGCATACTTGTGCTGTGGTCACCATCAACTGCTGTTGCAAGGCGGCAGTCCCACCAAGGCAGTCGGTGTTCCAGCGGCTGTAACCATCGACACTCCTCCGACATCGCCTCGGAAAGAAGGTGTTAACAGATGAAGAACTAATGGTTGCTTCATGCAACGTGATCTCCAACTCCTCGTTAGTCCGAAAGGCGACTGACAGTTCCTCTTCCTTGTCTAAAAGCCAGCCGAGGAAAACCAAGACAGCTGTCTCGTCCTTCGGAGTGTTCAAAGGCACTCGAGCAAGGAAAAAGATCTTGGAGGAAGCTGGGGGTAGCCAGACCCTTGTCGAGCCTCCTTCCGAAGAAGAGTGTGTCCAAAGCACACTTGGGGCAGATCCTCGAGGCGAAGTCAGCCTTCCAGAAGCCCCTGAAGACAAAAACATCCCCCAGAACATAGCTGGGGGTAGTCTAGCATCTTCGGACCCGAGTTCCGGAGACGAAGAGGCCCTTCAAAAGGAGCTGAGGGAAATCAGGCCCTTACAGATGCGCCCGTGGTGAATGTTCTCCGAACATAGTCGGGGGTAGCCAAGACGAAGCTCCAGGAGAGGCAACTCCCCTACAAGAGAGCGAGGCCGAGAGTGAGGCCTCAACCCATCTATCCACTCCCGGCCGCGTCGTGACGGTAAACGTGACTGGGGCTGATGTCGAGTCTGATGTGCCGCCAACAGACCTCGTCCAGCGCATAGATACTCTGAAGGGAGGAGTCAAAACCCTTTATGCCTCCATGCAAATACTGACTCAAGCAGTGTTTGAGATACGGTCTGCTTTGGCGAAGACACCTTCTACCGGTCCCGATCCAGGGGCCAATGGAGAGTCGAGTGTACCCCTTCAACGGGTATCCTCGGACGCAGATTGCCGAAAAGCACCTCGGACGTTGGAACCCTCAAATGCTCAACATCCGGTGGTACCACCTTCCCCGACTTCCAGCTCCACGGAAGACATGGTCGAGATGATCAGGGACCTGCACGAGCGCTTTGAGTCCAAGACGAGACAAGAGGAGCGCCAGAAAATGGGCATCCCCCAGCCTTATCCCCTCGAGTGGAACAAGGTGGTTTATCCTCCAAAATATAAACCACAAACACTGACGCCGTACGACGGGAAGGACTCTCCGCGTTGCTATCTGACGTACTTCCAGTCACAGACGGGGCATCTTCCAAAGGAGGACGTGCTACTCACCAGTATATTTGTTAGGGCACTGAAAGGAGTGTCGTACGACTGGTACTGCAGCCTCCCCGACAATTCCATATCGTCTTTCGACGACTTGACGCGCCTCTTTCTCGACCGCTTCTACGACGGGGAAGGACATGACGATGGCGTCCCTCATAGAGATATGCCAGAAGGAGAAGGAAACGGTTCGGGTGTTCATCGAATGCTTCCGACAGGCCTGCTTCAGACTACCTCCGGGCATGCCAGAACATGCGCTCCTCTCCTCCTGCAGTATGAAAATGCTGCCTGCAGTCAAACTCTGGCTCAACTCCACTCCTCCTCCCGACTGGAGTTTTTTGATCATTGAAGCCGAAGCCGCAGAAAAGAAGGCGGCCAATACGCGTCTTCTGGGAGTCAGCTTCCCCGCCTTTGATGACAAGGGGAAACGGCCTGCAGCCAACAACCCCGGACGAGAGACCAAGGAAAACAGGCATTGACTATCAATGCCTCAAAAGGTGCGTCGGCACCTACTCAGAAGCCTCCACTTACACCAAGGCCGAAGGAGGTTTATTCGTTCAACGACGAAGACACCCTGTAACTCTTTGAGATACTGAAGGATGGTGACAAGATCAAGCTGCCGGACCCAAAGCGGCCCGATGAGGTTGGGAAAGTGGACAACCCGAGGTATTGTCACTACCAACGGTTTGTCGGACACCCAACGAAGGACTGCAATATCCTCAAGAATTACATCCAGCACATGATCAAGGCCGATGTAATCTCCGTCGACTACGAGGAGAAGACGGTGTCGTCCAACACTCCAGTTCGGCACCGTGTCGCCAACAACAACACAGGATAGAGTCGTCCCCATCCCTAAGGCAACAATAGAGGTGGTTAACTTACCACCTACCCGTGACAACGTGAGTGGACTCATCCCACTCACCACATCTCGAGGAGAGGTCCTGTGGGTTCACCCCGACCTCGTCTCTGAGGTGACTCAACCGGAGGTATGCCCTACCCCCAAATCTAAAGGCAGGAAGATCAAGTCTTGCAGTACGGTCTCTTCCTCAACGGAAGAGGCACTTCCTGTGTAGATGCGTTCACAACAGAACGTCCAACCCGACGAAGCTGCCGCCGAGGTGGTGCCTCCTTGCACCGTCCTTGCTGCCCAGGAGGAGGGTCTATCGAAGCCCTCAGCAGCCAATAAGCAGAAGCATGTGGAGGCTCGTTTCGACAGACCTCTACGAAAGGAGATGCTTCGGGGCTAGCCAAGCCCCACAACTTTGACATACTGGCACAACTGGCCAGTACTCCTGCCCGCCTATCTTTGTTCGAGCGCCTGCGTCTTTCCAAAGACTCCTGAGAAGCTCTATGTGAAGCTCTGAAGGATGCTGAATCCTTTCTCAGTCAGGTCAAGCAGCCTGAAGATCTCCCAACTACATGTGCGCACTGTCATTGTGCGGATGAAGTTATCCCGAACATAACTTTCACCCAATAAGACATGCTGCTCAAGCACAACCGACATAACCGGCCGCTGTATTATACAGGGTATATCGGTTCAGTCAAGGTGAAGCAGATTCAGATCGATCCGGGGTCTTCCCTCAGCATCATTCCGAAGATGCTGCTCTCAACACTGGGGATCCTAATATACCGGCTGGCGCCCTCCAACACAACAATCAGTGGCTTCAACGCCATCAAAAGCGAGCTGCTGGGCAAAATTCGGCTGAAGTGTCACATCGGTTACCTCAGAACTGAGATGACCTACTACGTTATGGATGCCGATGTCAACTACAACATCCTACTCGGTCGACCATGGCTACATGAGTAAATGGTGGTGCCATCCATGCTCCACCAGTGTATGAAGTATGTGTCCACCAACGGCGTCATCCGGACGGAGTTTGCAGACATTAACCCTTTCAAAGGGATTGAAGCCTACTTCACCGATGCTGACTTATAAAAGTCACCTGATGAGGAGGAAGCCAATGATGCTGACGACGAAGCAGAAACGGCAGCAGAGCCGGACACGGTTGCCAGAGGTCACTCCCGATGCTCCTTTGAAGATTCGACTCAAAGGCAAACCGCCTCAGAAGTTGCCTCCCATGAGCATTAAGCTACCCGGGAAAGCAACAGCTGCTCCTGAAGCTCCCCTGAAGATACGGCTCAAGGGAAAGCCCCCTCAAACATCGGCTCCTCTCGTGGAAAAACTACAGGGGAAGACGCCAGTCACTGGAGGCACAGCGGAGGCACCTCTGAAGGTGCATCTTAAAGGCAGGCCGCCACCATCCCAGCCGCCAGAGAAGGCCCACGTAGTCCTCTCGGACTCCAAGACCAACCCTGTGGTGGACTCTCCCGATCCTACTCCAGTGCTTACAGATGAAGAGCTGAGGGATTATATCTCCACTGACGTAGATGCCCCCTCACTGGACAATGTAATCCCGCGGGATAAAATCTCGTATTTCATCAATAATAGAGTGTCTTTAATTATTTTTGTCTTCCACATTGGAATGCCATGTAT
Source organism: Iris pallida (assembly GCA_029216955.1). Taxonomy (NCBI): domain Eukaryota; kingdom Viridiplantae; phylum Streptophyta; class Magnoliopsida; order Asparagales; family Iridaceae; genus Iris; species Iris pallida. The sequence continues at coordinate 237,892 of JANAVB010029421.1, read as the reverse complement.
ATATTAGTTAACGCTCTATGGTCGTTGCAAACACAAATAACGACCATCCATCATGTAAATCGAGTAGTCCCGTCCCAAGGGGTCTGTTACATAGTCCCACCTCGGAGTCGAGACGAAGAATCTATCATCTTCGGCAAGGTCGAGCGTCATCAAGACCTTCCGCCACTCGAGCCAGAACCAGATGCCGGCAGAATGCAACTCTATCGGTACACGAACAAGACAAAGTACCTCATCCAAAAGATGGGTTACGACCTAAAAAGCGACAAAGGCCTGAACTACGGCAAAGGTCGACGTCTCCCTCTCCGGCTTCCAACACCTAAAGGAAAGCTGCAGGACTACTACAATAGAACTCGACGGGGGTAGGCTATGTCATGCCACCGTCAACGCCAGAGAGTTCAGACGCAAAAGAATTAGAACATTCTCACTCATCTGAAGCATCAACGTGGGATTCCGATACCAGTATCGGATCTGTCTCAAGAGAGTGCTGTCAGCCAACATGACATCTGCACAATCTCAAGAAGAAGAAGGCGAAGACCAAGTGCCAGAATTCTTCGAAGAAGAACCCTGGGCTTAACGCCTAGGACAACAATGGGAGTCTCGTTTTGAATTACGTGAACCTTTCACCGAAGACGAAGTCGAGCAGATCGACCTTGGGGATGGATCTTCTTCCCAACCCATCTTCGTCAGAAAAAGCCTGAAAGGAGAAGACCGAGAATCTTTAATCCAGCTGGCTAAAGAGTATATCGACGTCTTCGCCTTGAGCTACGAAGATATACCGGGACTTGATCCCCAGATCGCGATGCATAGGCTGAACATCCTACCTGATGCCAAGCCTATCAAACAACAGCAGCGACGCTTCCGTCCGGACATTATGAACGCCATCGATCAGGAGGTGGACAAGCTCTTGACCAACGGCTTCATCCATGAAGAGCAACACCCAGATTGGGTAGCCAACGTCGTCCCCGTCACCATGAAGAATGGAAAGATACGAGTCTGTATCGACTTCAGGGACCTCAATTCATCTTGCCCGAAGGACGAATTCTCGCTTCCAATCACTGACGTGATGATCGACAACACATGTGGCTTCGAGCGCATGTCCTTCATGGACGGGTATTCGGGCTACAACTAGATCAAGATGTTCCCCGATGACGCAAAACATACGTCATTCAGGACTCCAAAGGTGTTTTCTGTTACACAGTGATGTCCTTCGGCTTGAAGAACGCTGGTATGATATATCAACGTGCTATGAGCACTATTTTCCGTCAGTACCTTCGCAAGACAGTCGAATGCTATGTTGACGACATCGCAGTCAAGAGCCGTCTCAAAGGAGATCACCTGCAAGACCTCAAGATAGTCTTCGACCTCATGCGGGCGCATCAACTCAAGATGAACCCCGCTAAATCCTTCCTTGGGGTTTCGAGCGGAAAGTTCTTGGGCTTCATCGTCACGGCGGAAAGGCACTCTTGTCGATCCCGAGAAGACCAAAGCCATTCTTGATATGGACCCTCCGAAGAACCTTCGAGAACTTTGAGGCCTACAGGGACGTCTGGCATATATCCGGAGGTTCATAGCAAACCTTTCCGACAAATGTCAACCCTTCACCCAGCTCATGAAGAAGGGAGTCTCTTACGTCTGGACAGAGGAATGCCAAAAGGCTTTCGACGATATCAAAGCCTACTTGACGAGCCCACCAGTCCTGGTGGCACCCGTCGCCGGCAAACCGTTTCTCCTTTATGTCCGTGCCATGGATCATTCCCTCGGCCCTCTGCTAGCTCAGAATAGCGATACAGGCTATGAGCAAGCAATCTACTACCTCAGTCGAACGCTCATCGGGGCCGAACACCGGTACAACCCCGTCGAAAAGGAGTGCTTGGCTTTGGTGTTTGCCATCCAAAAGACTCGCCATTATGTCTCGGGCCAGACAATTCATGTCATTTCCCGAGTCAATCCGTTCAGGGTCCTCATGACGAAGCCAGGATCACTGAACTTCCGGCTAGCCATATGGGCGATCTTGCTAACACCATACAACATGGTGTTCGTTCCACAGAAGGCTGTTAAGGGTCAAGCTTGGCCGACTTCTTAGCTGCACACCCCATCCCAGAGTCCTCAAGGCTCTATGAAGACATCCCGGATGAGGTCCAAGAATCAAACGTCACCGAAGAAGGCTCCGTCTGGCAGATATTTTTCGATGGCGCTTCAAAAACAGGCCCCAAAGGCCAAATCATCACAGGAGTGGGGGTGGTATTAGTCTCCCCGATCAACTGGTCATCCAGCGTACTTACTCCCTTTCGAAGCCGTGCTCCAACAATGTTGCCAAGTACAACGCGCTCATCATGGGACTCTAGCTAGCACAACAGCTGGGGGTGAATCATCTGGAAGCCTACGGCGACTCAAAGCTCGTCGAAAACCATATCAGAGGGCAATACGAGGTCCGCCATGAAGATCTGATCCCCTACCATGAAGTTGCATTGAACATTATTCAACCTTACCGGGTTCTTCATCGAACACGTACCTCGTCTACAAAATCTAGAGGCTGATGCTCTGGCTGGCCTCGCAGCCTCCTTGGCGGCACCCCTCGGAACTCAACACTACGTCACGGTAGTGGGTCGAGACTTGGTCTGTCCTAAAAACAACCTGCGCTAACAAGTGGCCCACGCCATGTCAACGGGTGCCGGTGTTAACGTCCGAGATTGGAGATTCCCGTTCATCGACTTCGCTGTCAACGAAATTCTTCCAGAGGACCCGAAAGAAGCCGTCTCCGTCAGAAGATGCTCTCTTCGATTCTATTACGATACAACCACTAAAATGCTGTACCGATGCTCCTATGATGGACTTCTCCTTCGATGTTTGTCCAACGAAGAAGCAGTCGAAGCCCTTCGAGAAGCTCACGATAGAACCTGTGGGGCCCATCAGCCTGGCCCTAAGTTGCAGGATCGACTGCGACGCATGGGCTACTACTGGCCAACCATTACCGCTGACGCTGTCAAATATACTAAGAAGTGCCATGCGTGCCAGCTTCACGCAGATATTTATACACCATCTGAACCACTACATCCTACAGTCGCTTCCTGGCCCTTCGAAGCTTGGGGCAGAGACATTGTGGTACCGATCACCCCTCCTTCATCAAGAGGATACCGCTTCATCCTAGCAATTACCGACTACTTCTCCAAATAGGCAGAAGGCAGTTCCGCTAGCAGAAGTGAAGAGCTCCAGAGTGATCAGCTTCATCAAGCACCACGTCATCTACCGTTTCGGGGTGCCCCGGAGGATCATCCACGACAATGGTCCTCAGTTCATCAGCCACATTTTCAGCAGATTTTGTGATAAAAATCGTATTCAAAACGTGGCATCAACCGCCTACAATCTGGCTGCAAACGGATTAGCAGAGGCGTTTAACAAGACTATCGTCAGGCTACTCAAAAAGGTCATGTCATCTAACAAACGCGACTGGGACGAAAAGCTTGGTGAATGCCTTTGGGCCTACCGCACAACGGTACGGACCCCAATAGGCAACACACCATTCTCCCTGGTCTACGGGAGCGAAGCGGTACTGCCTCTCGAGATTCAGATACCTTCACTCCGTGTAGCAATCACAAACCAACTCACAGAAGAAGACAATCAATGTCGTCGTCTGCGGGAACTGGAGGCACTTGATGAAAAGCGTCTCCTAGCTCAACAACGCATCGAACTCTACCAAGCCCGTATATCACAGGCTTTCAACAAGAAGGTCAACCAGAGGACTTTCCAAGTTGCGACCTGGTTCTAGCAGTCAGGAGGCCGATGGTGTTAACTCACAAGACACCAGGAAAGTTCGAACCCAAGTGGGAAGGACCTTTCATCATAGAGAGGGTATACTCAAACGGTGCTTACCGCCTCGCCAAACCCAATGGGGACTTGTTCATGATGCCCATCAACGGCAAGTTCCTAAAGAAGTACTACTCTTGACATCTTTCAGACATGTGCTTCCACCAGGGGATCTGTGGACCCAATCATCAGGGCTTACAGACAATTCCCTTCCACAAAATCGTACGCTTCTGGAACCCAGCTGTTCCGTAGCATCCTCCAGTAGAAGGACAACCACGTCCACATCACCTCTGAGTTGTCCCCCCTATACCCTACAAGGCGGAATCTTACACCCTATAAGACTACGCTACCCTTCATGTTTACCACGTCCACATTACCTCTGAGTAAACATCCCGTACAAACAACCCCTGCGTTGCCGTACATTAATCGCAGAACTTCCACGTCCACATCACCTCTGAGTAGTTCCGCGTATCCCCAGGATCATTCCTACCACGTCCATAACACCTCTGAGTAGGGTGATTTCACCAATTGAACCCCATATTTGCCACGTCCACATTACCTCTGAGCAAACATGTTGGTTTTTTCAAACTTATTATCTGTACCTAAAAACCAAGGTACGTAAAAGATAATAGGTCCACACAAATCGTCAAGTTCATGACAACAAAAATGAACACATCACAAAAAGTTGCGTACTTCTTTATTTTCTAAAGATAGAGTAAAGGACTACACTTTCCCCAGCAAGGGTTGTAAAAATACAAAAAGAAGAGGCTACAATCCCTAAGCATCCCCAGGGTTGGCTGAAAGCTCTCTGACTCGGCGTCTCAAGTCTGCCGCACGAGTCTCCACAGTCGCCAGGACTCGACGCTCAGCTTCTTGACGCATCAATTCAACAGCCTCAACAGAAGTATCGTTCTCATGCTTCTCATCAAGCTGTTGTCGCTGCTGAGCCAGGGCAAGAGTCCGCTGAGTGAAAGTTGCTTCCTCCTTCTTAAATGCTATGTGTTTAGCCTGGACACGTTCGGCATCTAACTGGAATCGGGCCCGCTGGTCCTCAAGGCGACGGATCTGGGCGTTGATCTTCGCGATATTAGCGTCCAACGCGGCTCGCGTTTCCACTGTCTCCCGCATGGACTGAGACAACCTCTCTACCGCAGCTTCAGTCTCAGCCACTTCACGCTCCCAGACACTTACGGTGGCCTGGTAGGAAGACTCAATCTCAGCGATCAGCTTCCCCTTCTCCGTATCTATCAAGACGGAGAGGTCATTTCGCTGGATGCGCTGAAGTTCCAAGAGCCGCTGGTCCAGCTCAACTACCGAAGCCTCCAGGATCTCGACCATATGATCATGACCTTGGTGAAGACGGATCAGGTCAATATAAGGCATTGCCAGAGTTTTTGCCGTCACAAAGCTCTCGTTGGCATCCATCACCGCAGATACACCCTTCTGCAGCATTTTGTACACTGCCTCAACGATGAATTTCACATATTTATCTGCGTTCGCCAGCACCTGCGGCGTCATAGCAGGGGTTGGAGGAGCTACTCCAGTCGGCGGACCGGAAGAAGACCCGTCGACCTCAACCTGCGAGGCTGGAACCTCGATATCAGTAGGCTCTTCATCAACAGGGGCCTGACTACTAGCCCGAGGAGCCAAGGGAACAGAGGAAGCCGGCACAGGTGTCGAGATTGTACCCCAAGTGGAAGGAGCAACAGAGGGTTCTATCACACCCTTATCCTTCCCAAACTCTAAAGTACCACCGACGTCAGCGGCTACCTCTCCAATACCCAACGTGCTATTACCAGCCAATACTTCCCCTGGCAGAACAGGGAGATCAACACTTACCTCCTGACCCGTCCCTGAAGTCAGGACCGCCAGACGAGTCTCTTCATCAAATCCCTCTACAGGGACAGGACTTGTCGCTACCTCCTGATTGGTAGCCACCTCAGCTTCCGCCGCTAAGTCTGGGGTAGGGCTCGGCAATGATGCAGCCGACCTCCCCTCATCATAATAAGGAGGGGAATCAACCCTCTCCTCTGTTCCAACCATCTTTGTTGCCCCCGCAACAGGCTCTTGCAAGTCTGGAGCATCGTCATCCGAAGACGACGAACTCCACTCTATATCATCATCACGAAGCCCCGTGTCTGCTGGACTCTCAACGTCCAAGGCCCTCACGGCAGCTGGCACCATCCCAGAAGTTGTTGCAACCTCTGCATCTCTTTCAACAAAGTCTGGAGATAGTAAAACCTCTGCAGGGACATCTCCGGGACTCTCCTCTATTGGAGACATTACCATAGGAGGTATGCGCTCGTCAGAAGAGCTTGCTACCTCCTTTGGTTTACTAATACCCGATTTTGAAAAACGGGTCTTCTTCTTCGACGATCCCTACAAGAAGAAAAGCACAAGTCACCAAAATGACAAGATGAGCCAAAAATTACAGAGGACTCCTTACCTCAGCAGGAGATGATTCCACTGGCGGTACAGGTGGCACTCCCGTTGCCTTTGGAGTCGTCGTCTTTCTCGACCTTTTTGGTACAGACGAGCCGGCTTCCGCGTCAGCCCGCTTCTTCCCAACAAGGGGATCTCTTACTGATGCTGCAGCGGCAGCCCAATATCCCGCCGATTCTGGTAGACGATATGATCGAGCCACCATCAACATGTTCGCCGTGGCCTCCAGTTGAGTTCCAATGATGAAACTAGTCTCTCTATCATAACCTGGAGATGCAGTATTCATTGTGCAATACAGCTTAGCTGCCGAATACAGGATCTATGGCCGAAGGTTGCGAACGGGCGCCGTAAACTGAACATCAGTGCACCCGGTATTATAATATTGTCAGCCCCGGGCTCCATCCAGCAAACTACCGATAAACCCCAGACTGTTACTGGGATTTCATAGCATTAGCTGGGTATAGCCAAACTGGTGAGCGAACCGGCTGGGCAGATATGGCTCCAGATAACACCTATTCTGGTTCCGATAGACCAAGTGAGAAGGCCGAATACTTTGCAACCAACGAAAACCCCATTTCGGCAGAGTAATCGCGTCCTCACCAGAGTCGACTAAATCATGGTCAGCCTCGAATTCTTTGAAGATAGGGCCAACCTTGACAATCTCCTACCCCTGAAGGTAGGACAAAACTCTCATGCAAACGGGGACGCCAGTGTGTAACCACTTCCTCTTGTAGAAGCGGCAGATAAAGGCATCTTCTACAACATGATCCTCCTCCGGACCTGGATTCATCACGTTCGGATGATGCAGAATCAGCCATCCCATAAGATAATGGAACGACAGTTCAGCCCGAGGAAAGTTGTCATTTTTATCTCTCCCCTGGATCACGTCATCAGCAAAAGTCCTCAAACCCCGCAACAGGTTACACACCATCGCGAGAAGGAGAGCTAAGGGACATCCAAAGGCCAACTTTATGACAGGCAAAATAAAGTTCCGGTGTACCCTCTCCACTGCACCAGAACCGCCCGCAAACACACAATCTCGGAGCCATATCATCAAATATGCTGTCAGCACCGCCTTAGACGACATCCGGTGCGTACAGTGCCAGAAGCAGCTATACGCATTCTCGCCATCCTCATTGGAACGAGGAGTCCTCTCGTCCAGTCGACTTATCTCAGAAGTCACTTCTGCAGGTTTGAGCTCTTGCGGAGTCGTAAACCGGATCCTCGAGGGGTCCGCCAAATCCTGCTTGAAAACATAATCCCTCCAAGCAGTCACATGAGGCTGGGTCTTGCCTTTGTCCTTCCTGTGCATCAGATAATGATGGCTCGCCACCTCTTTGAAAACAGCCATCATCTCCGAGTCCTTATTTTCCAGAACCTGGATCTCTTCATTCGACGAGAAATATTCCTCGTACGGTTCTGAGCCCCAGGGAAGCTTGGACACTTCGTATATCTCGTGGAGAGCCAACCCCAGCTCCTCCACTGGAGTGTAGAAGGTGCCAGTCTGGGTATTGAACAATTCCAAGAGTGCAAGAAACATAGGCTTATTGAGATCCACGTCAGCCTGAGTGGCACGGATAGCGGCTCTCAGCCCAATCTCCTTAAGCTCAACCTTGAACTTCGAAAGTACCCAAATGGTCAACTCGTCCCGCCTCGAGATATGATGACACCAACCTTCAACCCTAAAGCCACCTTTCGGATACATGACCCTCGATGTCAGCATCCGACTTGCAAAGGTTGAGGCACTGAAGGCAAAAGTGTCATTTGGGACTTCACTGTAGAGGCTCCCAGGATGCAAAGTTCGGCAACTGAACGAGGGACCGGTTCGTGTAGTAGCCAGGGTATCCTTCTGGTTTGAGGTAGCATCAATCGAAAGAGCACCCCCCAGGGCCCCTCCCTGAGAAGGAGTAAGCTCCCAGGGCATCCTTCTCTTCGAAGCTAAACGATAGAAGGCTGTCAGCGGCAACTGGCGGTCAAGTTGTCGTATATACAGCACCATACCTTTTGCAGAAAAGAACCAGTCTTCTTTGACCTTCAGTATCTTCGCTTCAGTGGAGATCAGGCGGTCACCGAACAAAAAGACAGGTTTTAAGAAGGTCACATCCTCGGATTCAGTAGATTTCAGTTTTTCGCTCTCCATCATACTCTGGAGGAAAATCGGCAACTGGTTCTGGATCTGCAGCACTCTTTCAGGAGGTTGATCCTGTCAGATAGCACCCTTGGCAGGGTTGACAACCGCCTCGTCAAAATCAACTCCCATTTGACAAAGGGAAGCATCCCGAAGGACCTCATTCAGCAGAGGAATTATCATCGATACTGGCACAACAAAAATCAAAAGTCAGGACAAAAGACAAAGTGTGTCAAAGCAACCTGGCGCATCATCTGGGTTTAAACTCATGCGCCTCAGTAAAAAGCTTCGGCGCATCATCAGGGTGTAAACCCATGCGCCTCAGTGAAAGGCTTCGGCGCATCATTAGGGTATGAACCCATGAGCGTCAGCAAATGGCGTCGGTGCATCACCAGGGTATGAACCCATGCGCGTCAACAAGAGGCTTCGGCGCATCATCAGGGTGTAAACCCATGCGCGTCCGCAGTTAAACCTCGGTGCATGATAAAGGTCTAAACCTATGCACGTCGGTGGGGTAAAACCTCAGCACGGACAGAAGTCCATGCGCGTCGGCAGCAGAGAGTTAGGGCACACCAACTCAGTCGCATGATCCAAGGATCGTTTGAACAAAGAAATTAGTGGAATAGACGACACCCACCCGTCACAGCGGGTCGAACGTCGGCCGGAGTTACAATGGTGATAGGAGCATCCTCCTCGGCATACTCCGCCGGCTCCTTTCCCTTGCCAGCACCGCCGTGAGGAGTCTTGGGAGCCATTCTTTGAGAGAAGAAAAGTTAGGGTTTTTGAAGAAGAACTCTAAAGAAAGCAAAAGCAAGAAGAAGAAGAACTCTCTCTCTCCATCTCTTGCCTATTTATAGGGCTTGGTCGTACGCGTGAACCGATGAATGTGTGATCTCAGCCGTCGCCTCGGGTTCTGTAAAAAGATAACCACAAACAAAACCAAAAAGATCATCATTAATCTTTTTCGGTTACCGAGGCATCATCATTTGCACTAACTGAGCAGAGCATGCGCCCCATCACTGATGCGCGGAGTATCTATGCGCCCCGACAGACATGCGCCTCTACCACCATGCTCCTTATTCAAAGTATTCTAAAACTTATCCAAAAGTTTTGAAAACTTTGAAGGGGGTCTTGTAGAAGCATGAAATTTCACAACCAGAAAGCCCATGCGCCAGACTACATGCGCCAGAGCTCGGACAAAGTACCCCACAGCCAAAACAACAAGTATAGACATTGAAAGAGGACTTTTTATTTAACATATAAAAGTCTATTACATGTCTAAGACAAGATTATACAAAGGAGAATTTCTACAAAGAAAAGATCCTATGTTTACTACCAGCAGCCACCATGCGCCCTCAGAAAGGCGCAATAATCATCATGCGCCCTCGGTCAGGCGCATCCCACCATGCGCCTTCATCAAGGCGCATCCTTTTCAGCAGCTCAGTTATGTGCATCCCTTCAGAAGCCCAGTTATGTGCCGCTCTTCCAGCCAGGCTCACCTGATAAATGCTTCGACTAATGAAGCATTTAACCCTCTGGCTGGACCGCAAATCTGTGGCCAGGGGAGGCTTCGAAAGAGCCTCCAAAGGCGAAAGAAGATCGTGATCGAAACCGTGGCTAAAGGAGCAGCTTTCAACACAGCCAGAGTGGGCAACACCCACTTGGAAGGAAGAAAGAGCCTCCAAAACCGCAGCACCGCCATTCCGATCTGCGGCTCTTCCGGAATAACGAAGATGAGGCCCGAGTATCCCTATCTTTGGATGCTACAGGCACCTTCCGCCTGCCTCGGAAGCCCTCGACTCCGGCTTTTGGATGTAACAGTCACCTTCAAGTGCATCAATGAAGACATGGCGTCGCATCTTCACCCTCGGGAGCACTTTGTCAACAGAATGCACTCGAGTACACAAGTTCATGTCGGAAGTACGTGAGAGAACGAGAAGCAAACCTTCTCTCATTGCTACTATTTATAGGCCGGGCAAATCAAACCCATGCGCCAGGTGGATGGCTCTTCGAATTCCATGCAATAAATTTGTATTTAATGGATGAACCCGACGCTTCGAATTCAGCCAAATCAAGACGGCTATTTAAAGCACTCGAAGAACGTAACAGTTGCTGCATTAAAGAACGTGTCATGAAGCGGATGCGCCGGCCAGACCGCACATCACACAGACGCGCCCTTCAACATCAAGTGCATCAACACATACGCGCCCTTCAGTACCAGGCACATCACAGGGGATGCACCCCCATGCGTTCCCAAACGCCTAGTAGAACGTCAATCGATGCGCCCACTCAGCTGTCTATCGAATGTCAGAAACATTAAATGCTGAACTGACAGAGTTGGCAGCACACCTCCTAAAGTCTGAACAGTTGACAGCTTTTTCAGAAGACGAAGCGTCGGCAACGTCAGCATCATCATTTCTTTACTCCGACGGCTACTGCCACGTGGCTACCCAACCATCCGTATGCACCTCAAAAGCCATGCACCCCACACTTTTCACTGATCCCTAAAGACAGAAGAAAAGTCTCCACTTGAAGCTCTGCATGTGCCTCAAAAGCCATGCACCTCAGACTGCTCTCTGATCCCAAAAGACAGAAGGAAAGTCGCCTGCATGCGCCTTAAAAGCCATGTGCCCTGAATGGTTCGTGACTCCTAAAGGTTACGAACCAAAGTCTCCTCATGCGCCCAATCCTTGGCGCATTCCACCAGATCATCCCCTCCATCAAATCCGAGATCTCCGAGCTATGAGTCGACGACACGTGTCCCTTGACTCAACTCACCCAAGATTTCAGCAACAGAAAGATCCTCTTCTCTGCTACGTGCCGGCTCACAACAGCAGTATGAAGAATTTAACCCCTCGATCAGGGCGCATCGTCCATGCGCCTCCATCAACAATCACCACGTGGCGTCCCCATGCACCAGCGCATCCTACATGCGCGCATGAGTAGCCAGCCTGCAAAACTATAAATATAGGGATTATTTCCTTCTCACCCACGCACAGAAAAGGCACAGAATATCCAACGAACGAACATATCACCAGAGAGGCAGATACAGACACTCAACGTCTTCCTCCTCTCAGCAAGCTCCAGTACCCAGAGCAATCCAAACCTTCAGAGAACCGATAACCGTCGTCAGTTCGTCAACGGAGTCAACGCATTACCACTCGCTCCATCGGCACAAGGGACCTAGATAAACAAAAGTGTACTCCTAGGGCTACATCTAAGTCCTATATTGTAACACTGTTCTGTTTGTATTGAAATTTGCAATCAAAGAATTTTAATGGCAAACACGCACCTTTCGATGCTTTCGGTTCGCGACCAAGTCGCCCGGAAAGGCGGGACGTACGTCGTATCGAACAATTTTCTAATTTTCTAAACTGTTTTTGCCAAGTTTTTCCTTGATTTTCAAACTGGTTTAACTATCTCTATACTGGATGAAATTAAGATCTAAAAATAGCATTTAGAAGTCGTATAGGTTGACGTTAAACCTGTTCAGGTAGTTTTCCAGTTAGGCGATGGATCGGCGAGTTTGTCGCCTTCCAAAGTCGTGGTTTGGACTGGGTTACGGCTCTGTTTTGGGCTGGTTTTACGTCGACTTTGGTTCGATTTTTCTTGGATTCCAAGCCGTCTAAATCCAATCTACTTGAAAGGGTTCAAAGAGGTATAGGTTGTTTACCGCGATGAACAAACTGGGTTGAAAAATAGCGGTGCATGGAGGGAGAAATCATACCATATTTCGGGGTGCTTGCAGCTTTTCTGCTGCTGATGGTTCTCTGCTTCTCGGCAGTTTTTGTCGGCTTGCCGCCTCCGGCCAGTGGTCGGCCGCCACGACGGCGGCGCGGAGGTCGCAGGCGCGCGCGCGGGCAGGGGTCGCGAGGAGTTAGGGTTTCGCAAATTTCTCTCCTTCTCTCTGTCGTTCTCACATGTATAAGTACTCGCGTGGGGGGGTGTGTTCCGCTCGGGTTCAGGGGGGTTGAGCTCGGGTTGCACAGCGCGTGTGTTTGGCTGAGATTAAGTTGCTGGGCTCGGCTGGTTGCATTTGTTGTTGGGGAGTTCGTGGGCCTAGGAGTATGTGGGCCGACTGCTATGGTTGGTTGGGAAATCCTTCTTTTATTTACTATTAGGTTTTCTATTATATGTGTGTATATATATACACACCTGTATATATGTATATACATATATATATATATATATATATATATATATATACAACACGTATATACGTATATACATCAATAAATTATTTATTTATAAGCCTATATAATCAATGATCTATATATCTATAATTTACATCTATTTATGTAAAACTATATATTTATCTATACACATATACGTATATTTACATATACGTCTATACGAATATTTATACATTCGCACATATGCTTATGTGAGAAATCCTCCTAAAATCCAAATAACCTCAATACTATTTATTTCCTAGTGTAGGGCCTACCTACGTCAATATGAACACAGTTACAATAATATTTATTTGACAAAATTTATATAACCAATAATAATAAGTAATATTATATATAATAATCTCAATAAAATAATAATTAATATAACAAAATTCAATCAAACATTATTGGTGTATATATACCATTTTATAAATCTAATAATCCCAAAATATACAAAGACCCATTTTATACAAGTGTCATTGAATATCAACTAATAATAATAATAATATTTAATTATGAATACTTAGAAATATTTATTAAATCATTAAAACTAAATACAAGACCTTTATGCCACATTCCATCAACACGAATGTCATTGGATGTGTCGCATGACCTACATGTGCTTGGGCTCAGTTCGGGTCCAGTTCGGACTAAAATTGTATAATCGGTTTTCCATAAACTCAATAATATTATTAATAAATAAATAATCTTCGATGAGCGTTAGGTCGCAACTTCGCATGGTTTTCCTAGTTATGACATCAATATGGCTCGGCCTTTCCTACCAGGGCTAATACTCTAGTCAAAGCACGCTATGGCACTATCCGTGCCACGATTTCTAGTCACCATGTACTCCAAAACTTAACCATGGTTAAAATTATTTACCGTAATAATTAGCTAAATAATTATTTATAAAATCTAAAAATCACCATTCCAACAAAATAAATAGTAGTAGAAAATATTCTAAATTTTCTGGGAAGGGCAGCTACAAATCTACCCACCTTAAAAATAATTTCGTCCTCGAAATTTTAATCCACAACTATTCCTTAAATTCAAAAAGGAAAACTACCATTACCTAAATCTCCTTGGATTTTAATTCCTCAAAAGTAGTTTACATCCTCCTCCTAGCCATTTTGTAACTTCGAAATCCCGAGGACTTCTACCCACCTTTGGTCACACTACTTCCTCAAATCTCCTGTCACTAAAACTTTATAATCTTCCCGCTAATTGCTAAAATTGCTACCAAGAGATATCTACTGTTTATGGCCTCTATAACCCTCCTCTATCTACCAAACATCCCAAATCTAACAAGCAACAAATTACACAAGTAGCTAAAGAATATTGGTAAATCTAATAAGCATGACCTTTCGTCACCCTGAAATAAAAAGTACAAGAAGATAAGGAAAATAATCAAGAGCATATATGAAGTTTTAAGAGCGGTAGAGTGTATTCAATGATGCAGACAGAAAGAAGGTTTATAAACCATGACTTACTACTAAATTGGCTACTCTAGTCCAGTCACTTGCTAAATTAAGGCCCTTCGTTTCCTAGAGGTCGTGCAATACAGAAGTTCCGTTCTCGAGATTTAATCTAAACAAGATTCTATAATAGGACAGAATTTGAGAAGTCAAGATCGTGATCTTTTCCGTGGTTATTTAAACACACGAGTAAGAGATATAAATGCAATACCAGATCGTATCACGACTTCCAAGTAGATGGAATAATGGTTACGAATGACTTCTCATTCTAAGGGGAGAGACAACACGATTGGTGTAGGGACATATTTCAGAAAGTTCAGTTTTATAGTCCAAATATAGTAGTATGCATGGATGGTTTTACTGGGTCTTAATGGGTTCCCTGATTGGACATCAATCGTTGGTTGAATGAACCCTGGATTTCAGTCTCTATTGACTGATCAAGCTCCCAATGACAAAACTATTTTCTACTAGGTTAGGGTAACCCAGCATAAGTTTCAACCCAATTGGTTGAGCTAGTTGCCAGTCAGGTTGGTTAAATAGGTTCTTAAAACCCAAAAATGCGCCTTCAGTGACTTTTGTGTTTAAGTAGCACGAGAAGGCACAATTTAGTGGCACGCTAGTGGCATGTGCGTAGTGAGCTTCGAGTAGATCACAACCATATATTGGGTCGAAAGATTCGAGTCAAAGTTGAGCCTCTATTTGTAGTCGGAAAGTTTACCGGTACTATAATAAGGGTTATAGCTAGTCCTTTTTGACCTGAAAGTCGTACCATAAAAAATAGAGTACAAGGTGACGTGTTTGAGTGGGACATGATATACCTAGATAAAGGTGGACTCGTCTAGATCTTGCATGTGAAATTTGTTGGAAAGTAACAACTGGCCTTGTGCTCCGAATATTAATGACATGGCCGGGGACACAAAATGATCTAAATGAAAAGTGGGAGTCCAAGGGTACTAATCATCATCCTAATGGAAGTTATTCTAATCACTCGGTAATCCTAGTATATCCTAAAATTTTAGAAGGCTTACAGTCTACCTACCTTAGAAACTAGGACAGGGTTTTAGGAATAATGGGGTTAGAAAAATTCCAAAGTCCGGATATTGTGCCTCGATTCTTGTTAATAGAGAATAAGGCACGGCGTAACGGAATACGGTAGATATTAGTCAAGTCAAGGATCGTTTCTAAATAAATGGAAAATGAGTGTGTACATTGACACACGGTCGATAAAATAGAGTGATATGCTCGTCCACAGTACACAAGAGCTGTCGACGGGGTAACCAACTCTAAGGCACACTATATGAAGGAATTTCTAACAACTGAGTCGTGAATTTCTATTCCTCTCATATCTAAACTGTGGGTTTGGTCGAAGAAGGGTTGGGTTAAGGCTTAACAGTTTCTAGTTAAGGCAAGCTTCAAGTAAATAATTAGAGACCCACAACAAATGGGTTTCTTGAGAATAGATAGTCTCATAGGTTTCATTTGACCAAGGGTAACCCTAATCATTCTCAAATTCCGATGGCTAGGGGGGTCCCAATAGCAGTTTGGGGGTCGAAAGAAGAACGATTAACTCAAGGCAAGGTTCTAGCCACATGGCTGGCCGATGGTAGCTACACTTGTGTATACGACTATCATAGCCATGGGGATACTCTGTATCTCTCTACCATCACGAGCTTTCGTCTTTCCAAATCGGTGGGATACAAAAACAATAAAGAGTTCAAGGAAGATGTTACTGAATACAATTTCATGATTCAAAGGCGAACATATAATTCAAAAGAAATTGTCAAAGCAGTCGCGGATGAGATCATAGATACCTCGACATCTTAATCCACGTGGGATAGTCAAAAAAAGAGCGAACCGAGTGCACTACGGTTGATCAGACCGTAATACATCGATTCTGAATAGACAATATGTTAGTGGGCGTCCCCAATAAACATATGTCATAAATCAAGCTCGATAAAAGAGTAAGCTTGCAAAACTAGGCTGTAATAGCAGCATTGGTTAAGATAGTCAAAATACAAGTATGTGAGATTTGAAAGAAGGCACAAGTAGTTCGAGTTTTGTGAGAGTCAAAACCTTACCCGATGTTCTTGCTTATACGGTCATCCTACTATATTCTTATCCATAAAGCCTTGTCCGACTACTGGGTTGTGAACCTCTAAATTCTATATTCTAGGTAAAATTATTAGTGCAGTCAATTACCTCGTCAATAAGTCACAAGGACTACTGAATGCTAGGTCGGGAGACATACTATCCAACTCACAGAACTTTCACTAGTATTGGCTTCGGGTCTTATGAGACATACATGGCATTGTCCTATCCTCCATAGTATCCTAAACTTGGAATCACGTCTAAAGTCATTTCACCGAGAGTTATGCCTCGCCCATATACTCGGGCTGTGGTAAACTCTTGGATTCATGATTTCAGGGTGATATGCTCTCTGATACTCTACCTTATATTGACACCAGGGTGACTACGGTCAAAAGAGGACCACTAACTATATTTTAGAAATATTCTATAACTTATAATTCTTCAAAAGGATTTCAATTCTATGGGTTGTGCCTCGCCAGTGCGCTGCTGGCTACAGTGAACCCACATTCTCTACTCTCAAATAATTGACGACAGTGCACTGCTGTCTAATCATTATTAGTTAACTAACATTCCTTTAACTATATCCTTAAAAATCATGAGCTTCTAGAGGTTCAAACATGTTGTCTATGAAATAAAATGTAAGTATTTGTCCTATCAGTCACCACTCTTCGAATGAAAGATCGAACATGGAGGAAAACCTTGAATCAAAACTAACTCGAGGTCTGTATATAGATAACATAATCAGAAATTATATAACAATAATTCTTAGGGCAAAATAGGAACTAAATAGACAATTTGGGCTAAGATGTGAGGATGATATCTAAAGAGGCAAGGAGAAGGAATTGAATAATTCATCTAGGTTAGATTATCAATCCTAGGAAGCCCGATTCTCACCAAGTGAATAATCTATCCACATTGGGTCATATCGTCATATCAAGAGGTAATAGTGTACCTACGGGGATCTGACAACTCAAAAATTAATAATTCCTCATCTACATTGCATGGCCTAGACTACCCATCGGTAATTTTGTACAAGGGACTCCTAGTCCTAGTCATTCTCTTAAGTTAAATTAATCCTAATTCGTGAATGAGCATTTCCTTGTCGGAGCCTCGCAATAGTACAACTAACTTAAGTACCATCACGAGTTCGCATGATTTACGAAAATAGACCTGTATCGGCCACCACAAAAACTTGTCACGACCCGTACCCATTTTTTTTTAAAACGGATACGAGACGTGTCCAAGCCAGCCTACGCCGCAGTATCGGCGGTAGAACGCTGTCACGGCCATGAAGATCATAATCATAAATAATGCTCATTCACACAATTAATTTAACTTACAATGATCACATGTTTTATATTTGTAGAAAAATGTAAAATTGTATAAATAAATGAATGACTACAACTCAACTATCTAGCTAGTCTCTAGACTTTTGTCTGCAAGTATTCCCGTCACTCCCCAAGCTAAGTGAATCCACAGCTAACCTGAAAAATGTTGGTTTCCAGTCAGGAATGGAACGAGCACAATTCACTGAATGTAATTTAAAATAAAGAAAATGACTATACAACAGAGGTTAGACATCAATTACATGTTTTTGAAAATAAACAGAAAATACGAAAAACCAATAGCAAATAAATAGACACAAAATACTTTTCCCAACTGTTAGAAGTACCTTTGATATGTGATCGGACTCGGGACAATTATGCGACACGGTCTACAAGGTCTAGAGTTACACGGTCTACAGTTACACGGTCTATAATTACACGGTCTACAGTTACACGGTTTACAGTTAATATTGCAATAAAGAAACACTATCTACAGAATAATAATCACTAACTACACAGTTTAAATGCAATAATAATCATGGTCTACACTATCTACTTTGCAATAAATAAATCAATGTCTATACTGTCTACTTTGCAATAAATAAATTACTGTCTACACTGTCTCCAAGAAATAAATGCAATAATAAATACGGTCTACACGGTCTAAGGTCAGATCACACATCCTTGGTACTTCTCGTTCCCGACTCAACAATTTATAATAGAAAATAATCACATAACCAATGGCCAATCAATAAAATATAGTAAAAATCAGTATCGAAATGCAGACAATAAACTGTACTCGCCTGGGGTCCTGTGCTGGTGAAACCGATAATCTGAACCACTCAGTGTGCCACAAAAATCAAAACCCGTACAACAGTCTCCAGCTGCAGAAATAGACATTACCAATGTTCTCAGAATAGTCAAATTAGCTAGGATTGCCTGTCCTTAAGTCCAATTTTGGACACAGGAGCAAAACGATAATTTCGGGTCAAAACGGTGTCCGCCGTTAGACCCGCTTTGCACCGAAAAGTGTGCCAGGGTCAATGGTCTCTAAAGTTGTCAAACTACATGTCTACGAATTCATTTTGACGATATAAACCCAACCGTTTGTCTAAAATTGGATTCTGGCAGCCCGTGCACAAAATCGCCCGTTGAGTCGGACCGTGGGGCCCACAAAATGGCGATCCAATCAACTGTCTCAGAATCGGACCAAACTTGGCATACAGGACCAGAAAAATGATACGGTACTGTTGGTGCAAGTTTCGTCTCGATCTGATGAGCGTGCACAAAGTAATTGGGGAATTTGTATAGAGGCCGA
Source organism: Iris pallida (assembly GCA_029216955.1). Taxonomy (NCBI): domain Eukaryota; kingdom Viridiplantae; phylum Streptophyta; class Magnoliopsida; order Asparagales; family Iridaceae; genus Iris; species Iris pallida. Next base: position 219,140 of record JANAVB010029421.1, on the reverse strand, counting down.
TACAGTGAATTTCGACGGATACGCATCAAATTTGTCGCGCACACGCGACCAATTTGAAATCCGTCAAAGCCTACACGACCACGAAGCCGTTACGCACCTTTCGATGCTTTCGGTTCGTGACAACGTCGCCCGAAATGGCGGGACGCACGTCGTATCGAACAATTTTCTAAATTTCTAAACTATTTTTGCCAAGTTTTTCCTTGATTTTCAAACTGGTTTAACTATCTCTATACTGGATGAAATTAAGATCTAAAAACAGCGTTTAGAAGTCGTATAGGTTGACGTTAAACCTTCAGGTAGTTTTCCAGTTAGGCGATGGATCGGCGAGTTTGTCGCCTTCTAAAGTCGTGGTTTGGACTGGGTTACGGCTCTGTTTTGGGCTCGTTTTACATCGACTTTGGTTCAATTTTTCTTGGATTCCAAGCCATCTAAATCCAAACTACTTGAAAGGGTTCAAAGAGGTATAAGTTGTTTACGCGATGAACAAACTGGGTTGAAAAATAGCGGTGCGTGGAGGGAGAAATTATACCATAGTTCGGGGTGCTGGCAGCTTTTCTGCTGCTGATGGTTCTCTGCTTCTCGACAGTTTCCGTCGGCTTGCCGCCTCCGGCCAGTGGTCGGCCGCCACGACGGCGGTGCGGAGGCCGCACGCGCGCGCGCGGGAAGGGGGCGCGAGGAGTTAGGGTTTCGCGAATTTCTCTCCTTCTCTCTGTCGTTCTCACATGTATAAGTACTCGTGTGGGGGGGGGGGTGTTCAGCTCGGGTTCAGGGGAGTTGAGCTCGGGTTGCACAGCGCGTGGGTTTGGCTGAGATTAAGTTGCTGGGCTCGGCTGGTTGCATTTGTTGTTGGAGAGTTCGTGGGCCTAGGAGTTTGTAGGCCGACTGCTATGGTGGGTTGGGAAATCCTCCTTTTATTTACTATTAGGTTTTCTATTATATGTGTGTATATATATACACACCTGTATATATGTATATACATATATATATATATATATATATATATACAACACGTATATACGTATATACATCAATAAATTATTTATTTATAAGCCTATATAATCAATTATCTATATACCTATAATTTACATCTATTTATCTAAAACTATATATTTATCCATACACATATACGTATATTTACATATACATTTATACGAATATTTATACATTCGTACATATGCTTGTGTGATAAATCCTCCTAAAATCCAAATAACCTCAATACTATTTATTTCCTAGTGTAGTGCCTACCTACGTCAATATGAACGCAGTTACAATAATATTTATTTGACAAAATTTAAATAACCAATAATAATAAAATAATATTATATATAATAACCTCAATAAAATAATAATAAATATAACAAAATTCAATCAAACATTAATGGTGTATATATACCATTTTATAAATCTAATAATCCCAAAATATACAAAGACCCATTTTATACAAGTGTCATTGAATATCAACTAATAATAATAATAATAATAATAATAATAATAATAATAATAATAATAATAATAATAATAATAATATTTAATTATGAATACATAGAAATATTTATTAAATCATTAAAACGAAATACAAGACCTTCATGCCACATTCCATCAACACGAATGTCATTGGATGTGTCGTATGACCTACATGGGCTTGGGCTCAGTTCGGGTCCAGTCCGGACTAAAATAGTATAATCGGTTTTCCCTAAACTCAATAATATTATTAATAAATAAATAATCTTCGATGAGCGTTAGGTCGCAACTTGGCCTGGTTTTTCTAGTTATGACATCAATATGGCTCGGCCTTACCTACCAGGGCTAATACTCTAGTCAAAGCACGCCATGGCACTATCCGTGCCACGATTTCTAGTCACCATGTACTCCAAAACTTAACCATGGTTAAAATCATTTACCGTAATAATTAGCTAAATAATTATTTATAAAATCTAAAAATCACCATTCCAACAAAATAAATAGTAGTAGAAATATTCTAAATTTTCTGGGAAGGGCAGCTACACCTACATTCCTTCCATATGTGCATATGCTTCTTACAGAAGGCACAGGTAGGCACTCGCTCAACTTGCCTCTGTTGGACAGGAATATGAACTGGATAGGCTGGTCTAGGCTGGAAGACTGGGTACTCCTGAGGCTCTGGGTATATACTGCTTCTCGCCCTCATGGGACTAGGCTCTTCCCTCTAATGCATGTAATCCCACAACAGTTGGATACTGAGACTCTGCTCTCTCATAAGCTCAGTCTGACGTCTCTGTACCTCCCACACGTCCTAAAGAAATCTGTAAATCTGAGCCCCATCAAGAATGGCATGGGGTACCACTCCAGGAGGCAAAGGGAGGCCCTCAGCCTCCGTCTGAACTGCAGCCCTCTCCTGAAGGATAGAAGATGGAGAAAAACTCTCCGGTGAGGCTGCTAACACCTCCTGAGCAATAGAAGGGGGAAGCATAATCTCGGTCTCATCCGGAACTGCAGCTATATACTGGGGACAGGCTCTGGTCATGGGTGTCTTACTGGAAAAGATAAGGAAACAACAAATCATCAAGGTTGTAAGGCAGTCTACCCGCCTATATGAAAACTGGTAATTATCAAAAATAATAATTGAGAATTAACTATAAAGGGTTACTATTCCAAAGATGATCAAAATCGAAAGTTTAAAGCACGAGTGTCAATAGCATTGAAATTCAATTACGATATATATAAAAAAAAATTTAGTCTCGACATGATCTAAGTTGATCAATATCTGGGTAAATCAAGATTTGGACAAGAGAACAAGGTCATTGAAGTCTGAGCATGAGCATCCAAGGATGGAGATCAAGGTCACAATTAAATTTAATTCAATTGAGTACTACCCAAGATATTAATATGATAAGAAAAAAATGACCAAAGTCGATTGGTCGTGATCAAGGGAGTTAGGATTCAATGATATTGAAAACTTAAAGGATGATGCAAGGATATGGAAGTAAGTCAATTTTCTCCTTTTGATAGGGAAAACAAAAGACAAGGTTTCATAGGGAAGTCAAGTTAATCATCTCTCTCTAATACTATCAAGTTTATCTAGTCATAAATTGTCAATCATATTTTTTTTCGCAAGTCCCAATATGAAAATCAACCATTATATGACAACCACCAAAATTATACTCTGCCGTCACGAAGATTTGACCTTGTCATGATCACCATAGGCTTAATTCCTAAATTCCAAAACATTACTCATGAAGCATACCCTTCTAATTAGGAATCAACACTAACCACTTAATTATCATAATTCCAAATTCTTCCTCCTTATCCTAAATTGGATCCGAAACCTTTAAATTAAGTTTTATGAAATCCTTGAACTTGTTCAAATTACTCGCCTCGTGTTATTCAACCTAAAACCACTAGGTCTTACAAAACTTATTCTCTATTATAAAATCAACCTTCATATTTCCTTCAACGTACACCTTCAAATACAATTCTTCTTAAATTTAAAATTTTCATAAAATCTCTAAATTTCTATAACTCAAAATTCCTTTGTTCTCTTTGTTCCTAGCCATTTTCTTACAATATCTGGTTCAATTTTGTATCATCATCGCATACAGTTAAATTCTCTTCTCCATTACTAAATCCCTAAGTTTAACATCATAGCCTTAAAGTGAAACGTCTTAAGAATCAATAACCAAAAATTATCCATTCCTCAAAACTAAGTCGGTCTCGAATATCATCATCAGTTATGAAATATATATCTATGAATTATTCATACCCAAAATATTTCTCTAAGTGTGCTCATTTCTAAATTGATAATATAAATATCTTGATTTCATCTTCAATCTCAGTCGTATCTCTATCCCAAACCTATATCAAGGTCCATCATATTATATTTCTACCAAGATTATCATAAGATAACAGATCAAGACCTTTCCGAGTTAGATGATTTACGTTACCTCCTCGACCTTTCCAAGGTAAAGAGTTATGGAGATTCAAGATTTCAAAGTGTGGATGACAGAAGTAGATATGAGATAGTTGATAGATGTAATTAGGACATAGTTAATTAAGATAAGGGAAAATGGGAATACAAGAAATAATGGCAAAAAAAGAAATAATAAAAAATCTGTTCTTGCTCATCTGTTCAAAGAAATGAACTAATTCAAGATATAATCTGATACCATACGCGTCTTTCTGTAATCATGTTGTTAGAATTTTACCACGCTAGTAAGCATAACTGCAATAAACGATAGGATCCGTAACTAAGGTATACACCCTGTAATCATGTTATCCAGAATTCTTACCATGCCACCCAGTATGGCTGCAAGAAAATCTAGATTCTATAACTAGGATAAGTATATCTAAATCAGGCTCTACATCCTTGTCATGCTAGCCAGTATGACTGCGATAAATTCTAACTCCACAAATAAAGTAGACATTTACCTTTCTCACTGTCCTTATCAAGTATGTTATCAGGTTATACCTAAATTCCAAAAAAATAAAATAAAATACTATATATATATATTTATTTATTTAAATACAAACTCAAAGTCAACAACTAACATCAAGATTCAAAATTCAACAATGAATCCATCAAAATCAAACTCAATAACAAGGATTAATGGGTGAATCAAATCAAGGGAAAAAGATTTTAAATCGAAGTTAAAATAAGATTCTCAAGGGTCGTCCCAAGAATCTCTCAAGGAATTCTAACAGTAATTGAGTATCCTCTCATTCTAACACCTTACTTCTATACTCTATAGCAGGCTCGTAGTAGTACAACTAAGTCGTTGCGCTACTATGATATCACACGAATGTGAATCTCGACCTGTATGGGCCACCACTAAAAAATATGTCACGATCCGTACCCAGTGTAAGGGCACGAGAAGTGGGTACGTCCAGCCTACGCCGCAGTGTCGGCGGTAGAACGCTGTTCTAGGTCACCATCACAACTACACTATATGATATAATCTCCAAATGGAGGACAATCACAGGAGGATACAATCTCAATCACAAACTAGAGGTAGATACTCAGCACGATGAAATAGATAAAAAAATCCACAAAAGGGATACAACCAGAAGTGAAATAAGTCAATTGTATTAACAACCACAAAATTTCAATATCTGAAATATATCTCTAAGACAAAACAAGAAATAAGATAACAAACTCTAGACATCTACTCCAAGCTCTACTTGTCACGCCCTACGACCAGAATACTGGCAAGTAGGGACGGACATGGCTAGCTACGTAATACCAAAGTATACCAGTACTCTGAAATCACGTATAAGCTGTTAAGATATGGGGGTTACTTCTACAAGCCAACAGTCGATCCTAGGTTAAGACAATCCTAGGTATCTCAATCACATACAATTATACAAGGTACAAGAAGTATGATTATTAGACATACAATAGTAAAGCGTCCCAAACTATATATACATGGATGATCATGAAGCTAGTAATACAAAATGGAAAAACTAGTAAGAATATTAGTCATACATGATAGCTCTAGCTATAGTCTAGAATACGCACATCATGTTTATGCCTGTAGGCTAAATGTCAAGGACCAAAACACGAGCTAAACACGTGCTCAGAGGCTAAATGCCACAAAAGAATAATGTACATAACCAGTAGGAGAATAAAATGAGAAACCCACTTGGGTACTCTAGTGCTCTGGATGGTCACCATCGAGTAGATGATGAGGAAGATCCTCTGGGCTTCTCTATCAGATCTGGCCAAACAAAACCAGTGGGGTCAGACCCCCAATAGCAAGTACCACAAAGGAAGCCAAACTATAAACTAAAACCAGCAATCACTAACATCAATAATTAGAGATATAAATGAGTTAGGGCAGATCGAGACTCGTGCACTACCTATGCACTTATCCCGAACATAGGAAGACAATAAGTAAGCATCTTGATGCATAAAGTAATTGTCATGCAACATAATGTAAAGTATAGACATGTTAAGTAAACAGAAGCTTGAGAATATGTAAAAGCAATTGAACATGTGAACTTGTGAGATAGCCGGGTCATGAGAGCATGGTGACCCTGCATAGGGAGTCATATATAGCTTGTGAGATAATTGAACATGTGATTAAGAATTATAAAGAAAGACAATGATAAGTGGACTTGGGAACCATTCCGGAAGCTAAGTTACAGCCCGTAAACCAAATAAGGACCGGGGTTGTAACCCTTCTCCTGAATAGAACTTAGTCTCTAATCATTTATCGATGAAAGTAAAGCATAAACCATAGTGTACTGAAATAAACATGCGGACACTGCTTAGACAAAACTAGACTGGACTAGACTAACTCCATCCATCAATCACGGCCAAGCAATGAGTATGGCTTGATACATTAGCTAACTAGGGTTATCACAAGCCTTGTTACTAGCAAGATGCAATGAGGTATCCCTACGTCCACAAGCCCTGGATATTATCCAGGTTATCCAGATGCAAGTTACAAGGATTTATAGTGGATACATCGCCCAGGAGACAAATATATCCCATGTACATATAATAGTGGGTACATCGCCCAGGAGACAAATGTACCCTAAGAGAGTTATTAGGTGACTTGGGGGTGTAACACATGACAGTGTGCATATTACTTGTTTTATGAAGTGCCCTATATTACAGTGGGCTGGAAATGTGCCCTACTCGTCGGCAGGCTACAAGTCAATCAGAGAAGGCGCCCAGATAACGGGATTGCTTGTAGCCGGAATACCTCCCTATATGAACTACTTGATCAATATAGTCATTAATCCTAGCCAGATTCAGTATGAATCCATGACCGTAGGAAATCAGGAATTCATGTCCTTGACATGATGCAATACAGAATATGTAGCTTGTACAAACACACTCAAGAGAAACACCCACAATGTCCAAATCATTCATTACTTGTAAGCCAATAAAGCCGTCGCAACAGCATTCATGGTTCATGTCATGTCATATCTTGTTACTTGTCTGGAGTGCACAACGACGGGTCACTATCATGTTAAAAGTACTTGTTAGGGTGCGCTACAACGGGCCATAATCATGTTAAGCAAAGAAGTGACATGTAACTTGAGTGTACCGCAATGGGTCACTATCGTGTTAAGCAAAGAAGAAAGATATATATCATGAGTGCCCCACCACGGGTTACTATCATGTTAAGCAATCATAGACGTAAGAAAGCTTGTAGATAGATCTTGAGAAAAGGTGCATCATAACATATGAGAAGGAATAAATGAGGTAACTACTTGGCCTAAAACACCATTGAATCTGTGCTTGTGTTAAGGGTCTGAGATGGGTACAATCATTCTCTAATTGTACAATATTATCAACTCATGTTAAGAAATTCATTTATTAAAGAAATATCAACCTATTTAGTAGGGTCGTCGCAATTTAGGCTAAGATAGAAAACATGCAATGCAATCATAAGCTCCATATTAAGAATGAAAGAAACTTGCATAAAATAGTTGGTAACATATTCTTGAAGCCAAGGAAAAGATCTACAACTTTCATGTTGGGGGTTGGGACAAATTCTGGCCATAAATCAGCCAAATAGGACATAAAACAACCAAAAACAGCCAAAATAGGCACTATACGGCACTATGCAAGCCATGTGGCACTATTCATCCATGCGGCACTATGCAAGCCTGCGGCACTATGCATCCATGTGGCACTATGCAAGCCTGCGGCAATATGCAAGCCATATGGCACTATTTATGCCTGCGACACTATTCATCCATACGACAATATTCATTCCTGCGGCACTATTCATCTATGCGGCACTATGCAAGCCATATGGCACTATTCATACCTATAGCACTATTCATGCCTGTAGTACTATTCATGCGGCACTATTCATCGTCCCTGCCAGATTCAGCACAGATGAACTAGAAAATGCTCAAATCTTATTTTGGCCATAACTTCCTCAAAACAAGTCGAAATCTAACTTTTCAAAGTCCATTTTGGGTAAAATCGAATTCTCTACAACATAGAATAATCAAAACTTTAAAATAATAAAGTTTAGTATATCAAAACCAAGAAAACCGAAAAGGCTATAAACATAGATCTACAAAAATTTATCCACCAAAATAAAAAATGCCAAGTTCTAAAGATGCTTAAAATCATGTAATGAATAGTTTAAAACAAACAAAATAACATTTGTCCAATATTTGGCAAGATGTACTTGCCTTAGGTTGGAGGAAGATGAAGAGAATGAAGATGAAGAGAAATGAAATAATAGAAGAGAGAGAGAGAGGAGTTGGGTTTTTATATAAAATCCTTCTCATCTCAAACCAATCCAAACCAAGATGAACCAACCCAAATTAAACCAAGTCAAGATCAAACCAAGATTAGCTAGTTAAGACAAGTTACAATATGGGTCAGAATTTCGTACACGTATACTGAAAGTACGTAAAACAAAAAACGGGGGTGACAACTCTATCCACCTTAAAAGAATTCCGTCCTCGGAATTTCCTAAAGCTAGTCGAGCAAGATAACCAAAACAAAAGCTCAAGAAAACACAATCATCTCTATAAAATATAGCATGGCATATAAGTAAATGGAGGCAACTGTAATGTAAATAAATGCGTAAGTAATAAGCAATCACGATCAAGAAGGGCTGGAGGCATATGAATAAATATGTCTCCTGAGACAGTTGAGTAGGGACCAACGTTCTCGCTGGCCTACGCTGACTCCAAAATAGATAGGGGTCAAGTCTCAAAGTAAGTCGGTACCAATGACTTAGTCTAAGACAGGACTCTACCTAGGATGTATCGTCGTAGCCGATACCAATAAAGTTATCACATGCCTCGACTACGAAGATAGAAGATTTGGGGACGAGAAACTCGCCTTCACTCACCAAATAAATCAAGCCAGCCATTGTACTCCATACATGGATAGAATACAAGGTCGCCTGCAAGAACCCAAGATATATCGCCACTACCTGGCCTGCCACTTAAACACAAATCCCAAGAGAAGAACTGATGGAAGACCATGAAGATAGTACCTGAGACTCCCAAGATATTACCCTCGTGCTGATACTAGTGCTGCTCCTGGTACTGTGCATGCAACTGTGCTCTGAGCTGTCTGATCGTCTTAGCTCGCGATAGCGGTGGGTACTGTGCCAATGGTTGAACATCTAGTATTGGCCCTAGCTGCTCGTCCACTACTAGAGGCGATAAAAGAGGTGATTGAAAGGATGGCATGGGTATATCTGGTGTAGATGGTCGTCTTCGAGATGTCGGGTATGGACAATTGCTAATTGAATGGTCCTCTGCTCTATAGCGGAAGCATCTCCTATTGGCCGTCCGACAAACTGATCTAGAATGCCCTAACTTTCCATAATAGGTACAGGCTCCTTGTTTTGGTCGATACTGCTGCTGGTTTCTCTGCCTCTGAGCTTGCTGCTGCTGAACTGGTGCTGGTGCCTACTGGTTGGAAGGATGGAAGGATGACGATCCAGCTGGACTCTACCAGGGACAACTCCTATCATGTGGTCTGGTGATCCGTATGCTAAACATAGATGGTTAGCCCTCCGACAGGTAAGATGAGTGTGCCCTTCCCTTCCATAGAAGGAACATACGACCGGTAACTCCTAGCTCTGATATGGATATTGGTCTGCTGGTACTAGTGATGGACATCGGGGTGAAAAGCCTGATAAATACGGATGGTTCCTCTTACGACCCTCAGTTCTGGATGCGGTCCTTCTAGCTCCATGCCCTTGCTCTCGTACTGCGTCCACAGTAGGTCGAGCTTGGTATGCTGACTGGCTGTGCGACTGGTACTGGCTGGCTCCAATCTACACTTCCTCTGGTTGCAAGTCCTCGGCTTGAAGTTCCTCGGGTATTCCTTGCACACTACGGTCTATCAACATCTAGATACTCTGCTGGAGAGCGATATCTCATCGTTGTTGTGACTCCATCATTTCTTTGATAATCCCTATGAGTACAGGTACATCGGGCTGACCTGGTACTACTTCTGCTCGGACTGCTGATTGTACGGGCTGAGCTGGCTGATCGGGATGGACTGGCACCTCTGTCCTCGAGTCGACTCTCGACTCTTTGTCTGAATGCTGAGACCGATCCTTCATAACTGTCCTAACAGAAGATTGCTGACCTGCCATTGGTAGAACCTAAACAAGGTAATCGGAAGGATTAAGAACAGTATCCCTGAAAGTTAAAGGACACAAAGATCAAATTGAGGGAACAGAAGAGATCAACGATTAAGGCAAATATTAGTTCAAAGGATCAAAGATAGAGAATAATACGAAGGATATCAATAAAGGATAATCATGATTGAGATAACTAAACATCAGTAATCCCTACATATCTGATAAATCAGACCTGCATGGGCCACCACTAAAACCTATGTCACGCCCCACGACCAGAATACAGGCAAGTAGGGACGAACATGTCCAGCTACGCAATACCAAAGTACACCAGTACTCTGAAATCACGTATAAGCTGTCAAGACATGGGGGTTACTTCTACAAGCCAATAGTCGATCCTAGGTTAAGACAATCCTAGGTATCTTAATAATATGCAATTATACAAGGTACAAGAAGTATGATCATCAGACATACAATAGTAAAGCGTCCCAAACCATATATATATGGATGATCATAAAGCTAGTAATTCAAAATGGAGAAACTAGCAAGAATATTAGTCATACATGATAGCTCTAGCTTCAGTCTAGAATACGCACATCATATTTATGCCCGTAGGCTAAATGTCATGGACCAAAACACGAGCTAAACACGTGCTCGGAGGCTAAACGCCACAAAAGAATAATGTACATAACCAGTGGAAGAATAAAATAAGAAACCTACTTGGGTACTCTAGTGCTCTGGATGGTCACCGTCGAGTAGATGGTGCAGAAGATCCTCTATGCTTCTCTATCAGATCTGGCCAAACAAAACCAGTGGGGTCAAACCCCCAATAGCAAGTACCACAAAGGAAGCCAAACTATGAACTAAAACCAGTAATCACTAACATCAACAATTAGAGATACAAATGAGTAAGGGAAGATCGAGACTCGTGTACTACCAATGCACTTATCCCGAACATAAAAAAACAATAATAAGCATCTTGAAGCATAAAGTAATTATCATGCAACATAATGTAAAGTGTAGACAAGTTAAGTAAACAAAAGCTTGAGAATATGTAAAAGTAATTGAACATGTGAACTTGTGAGATAGCTGGGTCATGAGAGCATCGTGATCCTACATAGGGAGTCATGTACAGCTTGTGAGATAATTGAACATGTGATTAAGAATTATATAGAAAGACAATGATAAGTGGACTTAGGAACCATTCCGGAAGCCAGGTTACAACCCGTAAACCAAACAAGGACCGGGGTTGTAACCCTTCTCCTGAATAGAATATAGTCTCTAATCATTTATCGATGAAAGTAAAGCATAAACCATAGTGTACTGAAATAAACATGCGGACATTGTCTAGATAAAACTAGACTGGACTGGACTGACTCCATCTATCAATCGCGGCCAAACAATAAGTACGGCTTGATACATTAGCTAACTAGGGTTATCACAAGCCTTTTTACTAGCAAGATGCAATGAGGTATCCCTACGGCCACAAGCCCTGCAGACTATCCAGGTTATCCAGATGCTAGTTACAAGGATTTATAGTGGATACATCGCCTAGGAGACAAATGTATCCCATGTACATATAATAGTGGGTACATCGCCCAGGAGACAAATGTACCCTAAGAGAGTTATTAGGTGACTTGGGGTGCAACACATGACAGTATGCATATTACTTGTTTCATGAAGTGCCCCACATAATAGTGGGCTGGAAATGTGCCATACTCGTCGGCAGGCTACAAGTCCATCAGAGAAGGCGCCCAGATAATGGGATTGCTTGTAGCCGAAATACCTCCCTATATGAACTACTTGATCAATCTAGTCATTAATCCTAGCCAGATTCAGTATGAATCCCTGATCATGGGAAATCAAGAATTTATGTCCTAGACATGATGCAATACAGAACTTGTAGCTTGTACAAACACACTCAAGAGAAACACCCACAGTGTCCAAATCATTCATTACTTGTAAGCCAATAAAGCCGTCGCAACAGCATTCATGGTTCATGTCATGTCATATCATGTTACTTGTCTTGAGTGCACCACGACGGGTAACTATCATGTTAAGAGTACTTGTTAGGGTGCGCTACGACGGGCCACAATCATGTTAAGCAAAGAAGTGACATGTAACTTGAGTGCACCGCAATAGGTCACTATCGTGTTAAGCAAAGAAGAAAGACATATATCATGAGTGCCCCACCACGGGTCACTATCATGTTAAGCAATCATAGACGTAAGAAAGCTTGTAGATAGATCTTGATAAAAGGTGCATCATAACATATGAGAAGGAATAAATGAGGTAACTACTTGGCCTAAAACACCAATTGAATCTGTGCTAGTGTTAAGGGTATGAGAGGGGTACAATCATTCTCTAACTGTACAATATTATCAAATCATGTTAAGAAATTCATTTATCAAAGAAATATCAAGCTATTTAGTAGGGTCGTCGCAATTTAGGCCAAGATAGAAACTATACAATGCAATCATAAGCTCCATATCAAGAATGAAAGAAACTTGCATAAAATAGTTGATAACATATTTTTGAAGCCAAGAAAAAGATCTACAACTTTCATGTTGGGAGTTGGGACAAATTCTGGCCACAAATCAACCAAATAGGACATAAAACAGCCAAAAATAGCCAAAATAGGCACTATACGGCACTATGCAAGTTATGTGGCACTATTCATCAATGCGGCACTATGCAAGCCTACGGCACTATGCATCCATGCGGCACTATGCAAGCCATACGACACTATTCATGCCTGCGACACTATTCATCAATGCGGTACTATTTATTCCTGTGTTACTATTCATCCATGCGGTACTATACAAGCCATGCGGCACTATTCATACCAGCGACACTATTTATGCCTGTGGTACTATTCATTCCTGTGGCACTATTCATGCGGCACTATTCATCGTCCCTACCAGATTTAGCACAGATGAACTAGAAAATACTAAAATCTTATTTTGGCTATAACTTGCTCAAAACAAGTCGAAATCTAACTTTTTAAAGGTCCATTTTGGGTAAAATCGAATTCTCTACAACATAGAATAATAAAAACTTGAAAATAATGAAGTTTAGTAGATCAAAACCCAAGAAAACCGAAAAGGCAATAAACTTAGATCTACAAAAATTTATCCACCAAAATAAAAAATGCCAAGTTGTAAAGATTCTTAGAATCATGTAAGGAATAGTTTAGAACAAACAAAATAAAATTTGTCCAAAATTTGGCAAGATGTACTTGCCTTAGGTTGGAGGAAGATGAAGAGGAAGAAGATGAAGAGAAATGAAATAATGGAAGAGAGAGAGAGGAGCCGGGTTTTTATATAAAACCCTTCTCATCTCAAACCAATCCAAACCAAGCCAAACCAAGATGAACCAACCCAAATTAAACCAAGTCAAGATCAAATAAAAATTTGCTAGTTAAGACAAGTCACAATATGGGTCAGAATTTCGTACACGTATTCCAAAAATACGTAAAACGAAAAATGGGGATGACATTACTAGTGTCCTCTAGGCTAGCTGTGATCCTCCATGTTACCTGTAAAATTTTATCAATGGGTCCAATCAGGACAGGAACAAGCACAATACATCTCACGCAGTTCATATCATGACAGGAAATATAAAGCATGATATAGAATAAGATACATGAGACACTGTAAGAAATAGACATGAAGAGAAAGAGAGAATCTGATAACCATGAGATATCTATATATGGTAATAGAGAACTATAAGTGACTAAGTAATTTAGAGTATAAGATAGTTATGTGAATGGCTTGAATTATACATGATTACACTATAGAGTTTATACATGATTACACTACTTTGGAATTGTTCATATGACTGCTTCTACTCCCCCGTACCCCAATCAATACACAAGGATCTATACAGGTTATGTTATTATACATGAAAGTTTTATACATGAAGCTCATGAGATTATGAGAGTACATGAGAGCACATGAGTGTACATGAATAATAAGAGTCCATGAAATACATGATGTTCGTGAAAAGCACATGACACGATGTATTCGATGCACCCGAGGGAGATAACATCTCATATAAAGATCCATATAGTACTAATCCGTGATAACATCGTGTCAGCATCAAGTAAATTAGTCTATAACAAGAATATAATTCCTAGCAAATATAAAACGGTCAGAGAATGTACTCGCCTGATATTCTGAATGTATGATGAGAATATGAGTCTGAACCGGAGTATCTGAGTCCTATTTAGAGCAACCACAGGTTACAAAGTGCTAATATGAAATAAGAGTAATCTACAATGCATTCTAAATAAGTTTAGGCCCTTTATGGTCAAAGTCAACCCTTGGTCAACTCTGGTCAACCCTGATCAATTATTCTGGTTAAACTAGGTCAACCCTAAGTCAACTAGTCTATTATCCCAAGTTTAGGTCAAACTTAAGTTATCTAGTCATTTCAAGTCCATTTGAGTCAATTTAGATCAGGTTTGACCCAAAGTTGACTTTTGTCAACTTGGTCAACTTGCTAGTCAACTATGCCAAGTTAGGCCTATTGGGTCATTTCTAAACTTACTCACTAACATCCTATACCAACAACAATATATATATATATATATATATATATATATATATATATATATATATATATATATATATATATATATATATTTTTTTTTTTTTATATATATATATATATATATATATATATATATATATATATATATATATATATATATATATATATATATATATAAAACACAAAGGAAGAAGAAGGCATGTGTGTGTGTGTACTGTCGTTGTGTTGTGAGGGGATGTTGGTATGGGCTAAAACTGAGAACAACTTAACATACATTATATATATACAAATATCTATTTAAAGAATATAAAAAGGGTATATATATCTTATATATATATAAAGAGAAGGAAAAAGGGGTGTGTGTGTGTTTGTGTTTGTTATGTGTGTTTGGGTACTGTCGAGGCAGCCCCAACAATGCCAAACACAACAGAAACCATAAACCATATCCAAATATATAAGCCTATATATACTAACACTATATATATAGATATATATAGACAAAGGAAAAACTATATAACATATAGATTTATATGATTGAATGTAACCATTAGTCTAACTACAAACTAACACGTAGAATCTAAACTAAACCTAACTCCAAACTCAAAAATCTGAGTTAAATCTCAGAAATTCAATATCAACCTAAAAATCAACTCAAAAACAAACCCAACCGAATTCAAAACCCAACTCGATACCCAATTTCCAAAATACACAACTAGAACTCGTAAAACTTGGCAAACACAGAGGTATACACGTGTGCATCATGCTTGAGTACTCACAGGGTCAAACCCGTGTTCGTATCGTGTCCAATCAGTATATCACATGGGCACGTACGTGCGTGTATAGACAAGTGCTCGTGGATACGTGCCACGCTCAATAGAACGCCACACGCAACACGAGGAGCCTCGTGCTCGTGCACGTAGCTAGATGGGGTCTAGGTCTAGGTGTGCACCACCCTAACACGTGTCCATGTGGTGTCCACACGTAGCACGAGACGCGTATCGGGGAGGGTTGTGCGCGCGTGCATGGTGTCAGCCGAATCAGTGCAGACGCGATAACTTCGCGCATACTCAACAAAATCTCGTAAAATTTCACGAGCACGTGGGCAGAGGTTGCCCCCACGTGTCTATAAAATTTAATGTGAAACTGTGACATGTGCATCGAGTTATGAGACTCAGACTGCAGGACAGTGCACGGGCTGAACGCACGCGTACGCGGCCTCATGGGCACGTGTCGACGTCCGTAGCTCACGACACGAGCCACGTCGTGCAACGTGGTCGAGTCTAGGGCTAGCCTAGGTCTAGGGCTATGTGTCCATGGTCCTGGTTCATGTCCTCGTCGCTTCGTGTCCGCGAACGAAGGTCGTATCAGCGGTATTTTTTTTGCAAGCGTGCACAGTGGCTGAACCGTGCGGCCTCGATTTCTTCACGCACGCTCCACGAAATGTCCTAAAATTTTAGGAGCATGTGGGCTGAGGTTGCCCCCAAGTGTCTACAAAATTTCACGAGCAACGTGTCATATTCATCGAGTTATGGCACTCGAATAGCACGGCATGCACGAGGCTGTGCACGGGCCTCGTGCACGCGTGTCCGTATCCAATTTGGACACCAAAAATGTGTCAAATCGAGATTCGTCTTCATGAATGTTGTTTCAAATATAAACAGCAACAACTTTGTGGAAACAGAATCAAAAAATAAGAACTTTCGATTCTAAGAGGCATTTTGTCGAACACGTGTTCCAATACACCGACACGTGTCCGATACGTCTATCAAACAGATACGAAAACCTACCAAACTACATGTACAGGTTTGGGGTACCTAGATGGATGCATCTATGAAGAATAATCAAAATTTACAAGTGTTTAGAGGAGTTTACCTATTGAGAGTCAATATCTCAATGAAACGAGCCTCCAAACACGTCGACACTGATTTTCTCTGGTCCAACGCCTCTGATTCCTTGATAGCAAGTCTCCAGCAAGTTCCTCTCCTCCCAAGGATCGTAACGCACTTTGTTTGGATTGATTTGGATGAGAATTGAGGAAAATGGACTTTTGGAAGAGGAGGCAATTTTTAGGGTTTTTGAAACTTGGTGGCTACAATATTTTGCACATAAAGAAGGGGGGTTGCTGTTATGGCCGGCCAAGGGGTTTGCTAGGGTTTGTTTAGGGTTTAGGATGGGACACCATGCAACTAAAGTCCAAATGAAGCTCATTAGCAAAAATGCCAAAAAGCTACATGCTAAAATAGCCTAAAAATGAATTAATTTGTTTCCTAAAAGGACTAATGCTCTAAATTGAAATCTAATTAGCTAAATAGGATTCTAATCACATGGTTAGTCTCTAATCAAGGTTATATATGGTTAAACCATCTGTTACTACCAAAAGCACTACTCAAAATCAAAACACCAATCGATTTAACAATAAAATAATCAAAATATCACAAAATGACTAAAATACCCTAAATTAGAAAAGTAGAAGTAACACCAGCTACATATCAAGTAGACTCCAGTCCAACCCGAGTACGTATAAGTTATCTAGACTATGGTAGTAGGTCTAATCATGGCAATTTAAAACTATATCTCAATCCACATAAACAATAAAAATCAAGAAGGAACAATATGGTTTGTGGTCTGCAGCCCACAAGCATATATGTCAGAATAGATTCGAAGAAAAATATGAGTCTATAAACTAGGCTAACAAGTAGAATATAAAATATGATATGAAAATATAATACAGATGATAACTGAAGCGAGGAAATAACATGCGTCAATCTTACTGAAGAACTCTACAAAAACCAAACAACGATCCTCAACTCAGCTAATCTGGAAGGAAACTAGCTCCTCAGGGGATATAACAAGATACATAATATGCAAGCCACTATGTAACAGTATATAAAATAGTTTCGTGACATAACTATATAAGACCAAACAATTGTAATGACTGGACAAACCTAACCGTGGTAGTGTATGAGAACAACTACGTGCGCACAAACTGCTGAAGAGAAACGGAGTCAAACCACCATAGCCCTCAATGAACTACACCTAGAAAGTCAATCCATAGACCTTCGTGTCCACTAGGATGGCAGCATAACCCTATCCTTTATGGATACCAGGTTAAACAAAAAACAAAAATCAATCCATAGACCTTTGTGGCCACTAGGATAGAAAAATAATTCTATCCTTCGTGGACACTAGGCTAACGAAAGCAGAATAATAGAAATAGCAGTTCAAATACGTATAATCGGTCTCCCCATCCCGTGCCTCTACATACTAAGAACAAGTCATGACCCAAGATTCATGATAGTACAAGTAATCAGATGATACCTCTATGAATCCATGTATGTGTTGCTGGTCTATAGAAAATCTATCTAATAACCTATATATGTGAAGACAACAAAATAGCTAACCATGACATATAGCCCTAGCATGTACGAACATTAAACAAGAATAATACAATATCATACTATCTGTAATGGTAAACGATATAACAATTAATGAATAAATTATAAAATAACTGTACAAAAGTGGTAAGGTATACTTGCCTAGGTTATTGACGAATCCTGCGGTGCGTTTGTGGCCTCAAAAATATATCCCAAAGTATTTCAAGAGCCAAAGGGTCTAATCATAATAAAAAGAATATAACCATATTTTAATCCTATATGATATTTATATAAAAAAATGAAAGGATAGGGTTTTGTAATGACCTATTTATTAGGGGGTTTTGTGAACTTTCATCTTCTTTATATTCCCCTGCACTTGAGCCATCCTTTTTGTTGCTACACCTTTTTATTATTGGGCCTCAATGTGAAATAGTAAATTATAGGGTCTTGGATAAAAATAATACTAATACCTTAACCTTTCCTTCTTCCTTCGCTGTAGCACAAGGCTATTTGGATCACTTCGCTCACAAGGATGGAAAAGAGGGGATTTAGATGAGTACCTATTTGTATTAAAGTTGCTATTGATGTTTCAAGACTTTGAACTCTCGAGCAGGGGCTCTGGCTTGGCTTCTCTAGCCAAAAGAATTCTTAGCGAGAGCAGCGAAAGGGAAAGATGACCGATAACGTCAATACGGAGGCTTCGACGTCCACAAATGTTGTGGCTTCGGTCTTGGGGTCGTGGAAGGGTACTGGCTACCATACAAGCGAGCTCCGGTATTGTCGGGTTCGAAGAGCTCGACAATGAGGCGTGCCCACCAGAAACATCATCGACGCAAGGTTGTTCCACGTGTTGTTGTTGGCAGCGGCCTCGGCGATGACTCGTAGGTTGTCAGCAAGGTTCAACTGGGGACGTCGGCCGCTCGAGTAGGCTCGTGGCCGACCGGGTCAGGTAGGGTTTAGTTTTTGGTTACTTCGAAATAGGCGATTGCATTTATTTGTATGGTGACAAAGGTGGTGGTTCCTGCTCTAAGGATACATGGTTGGGGGAAGGGATGAACGAGATGGGCTAGAGATGGGGTCATACTCTAGGTTTCGAGATAAGGTTTCGGGAGTGGCAATTGCTAGGGTTTCCTCGTAAGAGCTAGGATTTCCTATATGGGATCCTGGACTCGGGGGGCACTCCAGGATATGGGTGATCAACCAGCGAAGGAAGGGAGGGAAGTACGGAGGGTTGGATGACGTTCTGTCGTCGGATTCGTAGGAGGAGAACGAGGCAAACGGAGAGTGTAGCCAGGCAAGAAGCCAGAGGGGAAGGAGGGAGGATTGTTTCTAGACAGACCGTGGGTCGGAGATTCGACTACCATACGGCTCCGTCGCCAGAACAGAGACTAATAGGAACAGAAGCCCTCTTATGGTAAGGAAGGATGCAGCACAACAAGCAGCGGTGGACGGCAAAGAAAGAATGAGGATGGAGGAGGCTTCATCAAGTAAAACTTGGGCGAGATTCATTAAAATAGATCTGACAAAAAATATGCACCAGATGAAATACATTGCTCCAAAGCAAGTGGGTACAGGAATTAGAGCATCATTCACGGAAGAAGACCTAGCAGAGACTAAGGAGTATTTGAAAAATACTATCATCTTGTATGTATTGGACAATAGGCCGTTCTGTAGTCATATCAAGGCGTACGTCGAACGAGTCTGGAGACCCAGGGGAAGTATAGAATTTTTCTCCCGTAGTAATGGCTTTTATTTTGTTTGGTTTGGGATGGCGGAGGATATGGTACGGATAGTGCAATGAGGCACCTGGACCTTTGACGAAAGGCTGATTATCGTGAAGGAATGGAGTCCAGAGACGAGATGTGAGAGCGAAGTTTTGTGCTCAGTACCAATATGGATACAATTTCCTGAACTACCATTACTATACTGGAGTAATCTAATGATGATGAAGCTTGCCAGCTTGATCGGTAAACCTATTAAAGCCGATGAGAGGACTACGGCAAGAGCTATGATGGGATTCGCCAGGGTGTTCATTGCAATCGAAGTTGGCCACAAGCTCCCTTCGCATGTAGAGTTTGAAGTTCGTTCTGGAGAGGTATTTATCCAAAAGGTCGAATACGAATGGGTACCTCCCACATGTACTCAATGTCGATAATTTGGTCACCCTTCACAAGAGTGCAGATCAGCGAATAGTGGTATAGAGGAGGCGGACATCAACAAGAATAGGTCAGAGTCAAACCTGGGAAGAAACGATAGCAGACATGAAAGTCCAGAAGGCAGGGCGGACATTCGGGTAGTTAATATATAATACGGAAGGCATGGAGCTCGAACTCGATATTGGACTAGATCGTCATCCCGAGCCAGCACAAGTCAATGGAGGGCGATAGAAGGACAAGTATTACAAATAGAAGGAGGGGAAGCCGAAAAAGGCAAGCTGGGCTATCTACGGAAGATGTCAACAGACCAGCACATGCCCAGAGTGCTACGGGATTGAGTTTATGCATTGAGAATCCCCGTTAGAATGATATGATACACAGCCAGTTAGAAGAGAATAACAGGATACAAGTTTGCGAAATCAACAGTGAAGAGCCTAATCTGTCCCCAGAGGATAAGGCTCTGGCGGATCTTAGGGATAATCAACTGATTTAAATGTCTATGATTACATGGAACGTTCGATGAGCCTGTTCCATGGGGAGGTGGAAGGTGATTAGCGAAGTTATACGAAAATGGAGGTATGATGTTTGTGCACTTCTCGAGACCAAGATTAGGTCAGATAGGATGATCAGTAGAAGGACAACGACTCATTAGCAACAAGTGAACAATCTTCATATTTGCCAAATGGCTCGAGTGTGCATGAGATGGGACAGGCGCCAGTGGGACGGGTACGTGATCCATGTCTCAGAGCAAATGATATCTATCCGTTTTAAAAGTAATAGAGGATTTCAGATGATATATGGAGCAGTTTATGGCCATAATGATAGAAGAAAGAGAGAGGAATTATGGACGGAGATTAATCACATCAGCACTTTAGCATCCGAACGGCACAAGCTTCCTCTTATTCTTACTGGTGATTTCAATGCCATACTTTATCGCCATGAAAAGGTTAGGGGCAGAAAGGTTCCCGAAGGAAGTATGAAGGACTTCCAGAGTTGGATTCTCTAGTCTGGGATGCAACCATTGGAGCGTTCAGGTCATGTTTGGACGTGGAATAACAAAGCAGTTCATAAGAGAGTAGTGTGTCAACTTGACAGAGCCCTGGGCAATCAACTCTAGTTCTAAACTTTCTCCAAAGCCAAAGCAGAGGGGTTGCCAGCCGGTACGAGCAATCATTCACCGATTTGTGTCCATCTTTAGAAGCCGACACGCACCCGCCCTAGACCATTTAGATATAATAACAAGTGGCATAAGATTAACGGTTACATGGAGGTGGTTCAAAGTGGTTTGCATTCAGCAGGAGATGGTAACATTCAATATAAATTGGTTTCCAAACTTAAAGCAGTGAAGAGAGCCATCAAAGTATGGAATACCAACCTGTCTCGTACAGTACTTATTGAGGAAGAGTTGAAATTGCAGGAGATACAAAATCGCTTGTAAGAGGACTTGGAAAATATCGACTTGGCTACAACAGAACGGGACCTCATCACCAACGTTGGGCGGCTACGTATGTTGCAGGAAATTGAATTGGCACAGCACGCCAAATGTCAATGGCTCCAACAAGGGGATAAATGTTCAAAATTTTTCTATGACAAAGTAAAGATGAGACAACTAAGAAACTCTATAACCTGGCTTATCGGATCTAATAGTCGAGAGATGACTTCAACCAAGGAAATGCAACAGGAGGCAGTTAGGTGTTACTCCGAACTCTATTCTCAAATTGATTATCTAACTACTTTTCCTGAAATCATTTGCAAGAAAATTATCACATTGGAAGGAAATAATGTCATGCGTACGAGGTTGGAAATGGAGGAACTGGAGGATATAGTCAAGAAAGCACGTCGAGATAAAGCCCCCAGACCCGATGGTTTTGGTAGTCTTTTCTACAAAATATACTGGAATAACGTCAAGCATCAGGTCTTAGAGATGGTGAGAGACTTCTTCGACAATCAGAGGCTTTTGAAGGAGTTGAATCACACCTTCATGACCCTCATTCCTAAAAGGAGGGAAGGATTTCTGCAAGGACTTGTCTCCATGAATCGAGCTACATTTATTAAAGTTAGATCCATAGTCGATCACAATCTACTGTCTCACGAACTGGTTCGGGACTTTAATAAGCCAGGGGGTAACCGATCATGTATCAAAATGGATCTTCGTAAGGCATATGATATGATTAACAGCGACTTCATAAGCCATCTTATGTGGGCGATGGGATTTGTAGAAGAGTGGATCGCAATGATACACTAATGCATCTTGACACCGTCCTTCTCGGTTCTTATCAAAGGTATTCCGTATGGTTTTTTTTCGAAGAAACCGGGGAATTCGACAAGGAGACCCATTATCTCCGTACTTGTTCACCTTAGTAATGGATTATTTTACACATCTTATCGAGATCGCCAAGGCGCAAGGAAAGATTAATCCGATACAGAAGCGGATTAAGCCTAGTATAACACACCTAATTTACACAGATGACCTGCCTTTATTCATCGAACCTTTACGCAGAGGTCTGGAAACTTTAGACCAAATCATGTAGCAGTTTGGGGAGATGACATGTCACAAGCTAAATAAGGAAAAGAGTCGTATGTATTTTAATAAGCTATGCCAGAATAAGGAAGCCAAGCCGCTATCATCGTGGCGGAGACAGGCAAGCTGCCAGTGAAATACATGGGATTGCCACTCTGCGTTAATTATGCTAGAGAATCCATTTGTCAAAGTATGTTAGAATACGTTCAGCGTCCCACAGAAGGATGGCACGCACAAAATCGATCCTTTGGGGGACGTATAGAATTAGTAAGATCTGTGATTCTTGCCATTACTACTTTTTGGTTTCAAGCTATATTATTGCCATTAGTGACTATGAAGAAAATTGAAAGAATATACGCAGATTTCATTTGGAGTGGGGGATTACATGGCATTAAATGGGAGACCTTGTGTCGATCGAAGGAGGAAGGAGGGGTCGGGCTATACTCGATACGGACCTTGAGAGAGGTGGCGGCTATGAGACTCGTATGGAAGTTTATCACAGGAGAGTCACTCTGGGCTAGGTGGATGGCATCCAGTATGTTAGAGACAACAATTTTTGGGATATGCAGACTGAAAGCACTCCGTTCGTGACATTCAAAACCATATATTACTGTATCGCGGGAAGGTGCTGCCACACATTGAGCGTGTTATAAAGGACGGGAATAATATGGATTTTTGGTATGACCCAGGAATCGAATGGCGGAGCTTGGTGGACTTGGACGGGCTTGCTGCGAAAAATAGAGCTCGGGTAGGAGTTCCTGTTAGCTCCATCCTAACAGATAGGAGTTGGCGAACGGAGGCACAAGGTATTGCACGACAGTTTAGTGCTACCATTCGAAGAACTAAACTGGACGCTAATAAAGAGAAGGATCGGTGGCATTGGGTGGGTTCAAGCTCTGGTAATTTCGTACATCACACACCCTATGCATCTGCCAAAGAAATTCATGACAAAGTCGCCAATATGGAATTCATTTGGTTTAAAGAAGCCTCAAAGAAGATGCAATATTGTATATACAAGATGATGATGGATAGACTGGTTACCAGAGATCGGTTACATCAGTTTGGTATTAGCATTCCGGCAAATGAATGTGTGTTATTCAATCAAGCTCATGAAAGCATACGACACTTGTTTTGGCATTGTCCAGTGACCTGGCGGATTTGGTTGCAGCAGAGTCAATGAATTAAGCTTACCCATAGTAATGGAAGAAACATCCTAGATGTGATTGAATCCATCCTGCAACAATGCAAACAAGGCTGAGAATAGTTCAAAGAGGCAAAACTTAGATTAACAGCGACGGTATGGCATATATGGAAAGAGAGGAACAAACGCATATTCGAAAACTTGATTACGTCAAATATTGGAGTAGTTCATAATATAGAAAATTATGTCAAAATGTTAATTGGGAGATAAAGTTGCGCTCTTGTATTTTGTACAATTCTTTAATTAACAATAGAATTACCTTCTTCCATATATATATATATATATATATAAATATATATATATATATATATATTAAAAAAAAAAAAAAAAAAAAAAAATATATATATATATATATATATTAGAAATGGAATTACCTTCTTCCATATATATTTTCATTGGATATGTATTGTTATGGTTAGGAGAGGTTCTGTTGGTTGTAACTTATGGATATGCATGGGAAGAGAATTTGAGTATTAAATATGGTTCTTTAATTAAGATGTAAATTTTAAATTTAATGGGGAGTTGGTTGCAATCAGTACACGTATAAGAATCAATAATTTAATAAATTGAATAATTCGATTATATTATTATTATCAATATACTTTTTTTCTAACCAATTATATTAGTATATATCTATATATTTGTATAATGTATAAGGAAAAAATTTCTTACATCTTTCTCTACCATTGTATTATTTTATTTAAATTATTTTATCTTATTATTTTAATTAATTATTAACTATGTACTTATTTATAGTTATTCTATTTATGTACTCCATTTGTCTATTTTCTAATTCCTAAACACAAATTAAATTTTAAAGAAATAGAAAATTTAGGGTAGGGGTTTACAACCGGACAAGAAAAAGTGGATGAAACCCACTCGGGAAAACTGTGTATATGTTGTGAGGTTTCAGCCCACTTCGATCAACTTTGGGTTGCCTTCTCAGCTTGGTGCCAGCCAAACCAAGGCTGTGGCGACGTGAGGGTTTGCTGAGGTATTAGGCGAAGGTCTTAGGCCTGCATGTGAGGTAGTGGAAGGGTGGAAGAAGGTCTGGAGTGGCCTGAGAAAGGAATAGACTGAATTCAAAATCAGTCTGGACACCTCTAATGAAGGTGCTATTTTGATGAAGTTGGAATGGGTTTGATTGAAAGTTTGTGAAGAGAGAGTTGAGAATAGGGAGATTAAGAAGTGTACTAAATTTGAGAGAAAAATACTTAGTGTGGAGGGAGATATGGCTGGATTGGTAGAGAGTAGCTGAATTATGATTTAGCCTTGGTAGGGTGGATAGATGAAGGTGTGGAGGAAGATGGAGAAGGTTTTGGAAAATAGTTTGTGAATATTAGTTGTTTGGAAGAGGGTTAGGAAGAAGTTTTGTTCAAGTGGTTTGAGGTAATAAGTGAAGGGGAGGTCATGGGGTGGCCGTTTACTAAGGGAGAAGTGAAGAGTTGAGTTCAATTGTCATAAATGACAGGGTTTATGCACGAGTGAGGAAGTGAAGAGGTAGTGGTTGTGGGGTGAAAGAATATAAAAATTAAGGGAGTTATGGCTGCCCACTAACTTTGTTTTACCACACTTGAGTCATCCATTAGGTTTTAAGTGGTGAGGTGTAGAGTTGGGTTTATTCCAAAGGGTGCAAAGCTGAAATTATTTTCTAAAAGTTTAGATGTAAGATTTTGAGTGGTGAACCTTGGTGTTTTGTGTTTTGTAGAGAGGACAATGGTGTATGGTGTTTGGCATGAACCATGTGAGGGTGTGTAAGTGTTTGGGTTGAGTCTAGATTAGGTTTGGGCTAAGTCAAACAGATAGCTTATTAGGACTAGAGATTGTGTCATTGGGATTCCCAATAAATAGAAAGTATGTAAAAGTCTAATTAGGTGTGACACAAATGTCATGGATGTTGTAAGCTTAATATAATGTCATGGTCATATAATGACTGCAAGAAAGAGATGGAACTTGAGTCTCAAATTTTCGATTGTAACAGACATAGGTGCAAAGCTTATGTTTGAGTTAGAATCTATGCACACATATTTCATAATTAAAAATAGTGCACAAGGAGATGTGTCTGAGTGGGACATTGTTTGCCATGAAATATAAAAGGATAGAACAATTATCGGAGGACCGGACTTTTACTTCACGTTACAAACTCGCTTGTACAAAAAAAGCCTAGGGACGAAAACCTAGGTACATCAGTCTAAGTACAATTGTTTATTTTAGATTCTGGGGGGGGTGACGATAGAGGCTCGGGAAGGCGATGGCAGCCCTGCCTTACTCCTTGGACGATCGGTATGCAGCCTTGGCTCATGCGAAGAGATGGTTGGCGTTGATGAAGAAATGCTCTTCTTGCTCTCCCTCTATTATTCTTCTGGCTTCTCTTTCTCTCTATGTATTTTCTCTCTAATTATTGGGGGGGTCTCTCTGTGTGAGCGTATCTCTCTCTGACCGTGTCTCTCTTTTTTTACAAGGGAATGGCACCTTGCTATTTATAATAGTGGGGGCATCATTAGGGTTTGGATGATTACCCATTCTCAAAGTGGCGGCGACCTGATGCTTAATCAATCTGGACCATTAGCTTTAAGCGTGAAGGATCTGGGCCATAAATGGGGATAGTATCGAATCATGTGAATGATTAATGCTGATTGCTTTAAATCTTCATGATTGGTTGTGTCAAGCTCGGATCTCTCGCCATGTGTCCCATTGGCTTGATCACGATTGATATGCCCTAATCTCATTAATTGTGAGAATAACATTAAATATGGTTATTAGGATCTGGTAAATCTCTGGTTGATTTAAAACCACGCATCCCATAATCACCCTACTACCAGCTGTCAAGTCATGGAGGAAATTGAATCTCTGCCACGTGTCTTAATGGTAGACTCTGCCAGAGCCGTATGATATCCATGAACCGCATGAGACAGCATCTCAGTGAGCCGCATAGGTATAGCACTTGCGAGCCGCATGGGGTGGCTTCTTGGTGAGCCGCAGGAAGATGATTCTTGCCAGCCGCATGAAACTGTTCTTTAATTGAGCCGCATGGGAGTAGCCACGTGGCAATCTTGGATAGTATCAGAGATTTTCTTCTGTTCCCGAAGAGTCTGTCATTATGACAGGACCATTATGATACTTCATGTCAGAGCCGTCAGCTGTCAAATCAGAGCATTAAATAAGGCCATTACTTGATGGCCAGCTGTGTGAAGGGATCCCCTGAGGATACGTGGTGTTGATCGAGCCGCATATCTCTGTTAGTCGTATGTGAGCCGTATGTACTTCTGAGCCGCATGCGGCTGGAGGACTCTTTGAACCGCATGGGACTGTCCCTATGTAAGCCGCATGGACTCTCCTGCCCCGAGCCACATGAGACTGAGGGTCTCTCTGAACCGCATGAGACTACTCCTGTATAAGCCGTATGGGGTTCTCTTGTTCCGAGCCATATGAGACTGAGTCTCTCTGAACCGTATGGGACTGCTCCTGTATAAGCCGCATGGGGTTCTCTTGTTCCGAGCCGCATGGACTTTGTTTAGTCTGGCCGCATAGATTTTCCTCGAAGTTTGGTGGACAGTGCCACATTTGTGAAGATTTTCCTCATTTCCTAGGACGATAGTACTTTTTCGTGTCAGTCATTATGATGACTTTATGTCAGGACTGACAGCCGTCAGAGCTATCAGTTGTCAGGGCATTAATTGTGTTTGAATGACGCTGGGTACAGCCGTTCTAAAAAGACATGTGACTTCCCTCTGCGGGCCGCATGGAGTCCACTCGAGCTGCCTATTTGTTTGAGCCGCATGTCCATGTTGGTGACTTTTGAGCCGCCTGATACTCTTGAGCCGCATGAAGCTCGTCTGATTTTGAGCCGCATGAAGCTTCCTGGGTTCTGTGCCGTATGAAGAATGTCTCAGGACGTCTCATGACCGAGCCGCATGAGGAATGTCTCATGACCGAGCCGTATGAAGGACGTCTCATGACCGAGCCGCATGAGAAATGTCTCATGATCGAGCCGCATGAAAGGCGTCTCATGACTCGCATGAGGAATGTCTCGATCAGCCCGCGTACTCGCTTTGTGGGCCCGGGTATCCCGAACACACGAGTGCGTAGGTATCATGTTTGCTCCCTGATGTGGGGCTAATAGAAACACTTGCCCCTCGATCTTTGTTGGGAGACTCTTGAGAACCACTCTGTCCATTTGCCGCCGGGGGCTGGACACGGGCGGCTCTGTACAACTTTCCATCAGAGGCCCGCTTAGCGGGACGCTCTTGATAGTCATAGGATGGGACAGCTGACTGAGCCCGATGAGCCCGCGCTGCCCTAGACTTCTTCTACTTAGCACCCGAAGGTGCGTAATAGGAATAGTCCAAGTTTGGAAGGAGGGAAGAGAAGTTGGTGCCCTTTTCAAAGGAGGTAAAGGGGCTCTATTTATAGAATGGAGTGAGCCCTTTCTTCTTCTCCTTTCCGATGTGGGACTAAAAGCAATATTTTCTATGCTTCTACAGGATCCCCTTCAAAGTTTCCAATTTGCAAATTTGGAACACTTTGAATAAGAAGCATGGAAAGTTGATTTGTTTAGGTGTGGCAATCCAATCAGAGGTAGCATGGACGTGATAGGTTTGGGTACTTCCACTGGGGATTTTATGTGGACTTATCATCCTTGGCGTACCTTGGTTTTTGGTACGGATAATAAGTTGAGAGAGGGAACCACCATATTTACTCAGAGGTGGTATGGACGTGGTAAATATAAGGTTGATGGTAGAGCTTTCCTACTCAGAGGTGATATGGACATGGTAGGAGTGAACTCGAATGAGGATACATAGAACAACTTGGAGGTGCTATCAACGTGGAAGTTCTATGCATTGGGTGAAAGAATGCTATGGAACAGCTGGGCTCCGATAGCATATGATGATGAGGAAAGATGTGGATGTACTAAGGGACCTAGTACGGCATTTGTGGTCAGCAGAGGACATTTGTGGGCCTATTATCCTTCGTATACCTTGGTTTTAGGTACAGATAATAAGTTTGATAGGGTTACCTAGAACGACTCCGCGGTAAGGCGGATATGGAGGTTCTTGGTATCGGGCGAAAGAATGCCATGGAGCAGTGATCAGTTTTCTTTCACTGTTTTTCTTTTCTTTTTGTCAAGGGATGTGATCCCAGATGATGTAGTACTTTGAATTTTGAATAAATGAGCATGTTTCAACTCATCTTCTCTTTCTTGTACTTGTGGTGTTTGTGGAATTGGACCTGCTGGGGGATTATTTGTGGACCTGTTACCCTAGGCGTACCTTGGTTTTAGGTACGGATAACAAGTTTGGTCAGGATATCCGGAACAACCATGGCAAAGTGGTCATGGGTGCTCTCAGTATTGAGAAAAAGAATGTCGTAGAGCAGCTGGGCTACCGGGGCATGGTGAGATGGTAGATTTATGCTAAGGAGCTTAGCAAGGGATATTTGTGGACCTATTATCCTTGGCGTACCCTGGTCCAGGATACGGATAATAGGATGAAAGAAAACCAATATATTTGCTCAGAGGTTATGAGGACATGGCAAGCATGAGGGTTTTACCGTGGCATCTTCCTGCTCAGAGGTAATGAGAACATGGCAGGGGAGACTTCACGGAAGATATTCGTGGTCAATAGCGGGCATTTGTGGTCAACAGAGGACATTTGTGGTCAACAGAGGACATTTGTGGTCAACAGAGGACATTTGTGATCAACAGAGGACATTTGTGGACCTATTATCCTTGTCGTACTCCGGTTGTGGGTACAGATAATAGGTTGAAAGGGAACCGACATACTTGCTCAGAGGTAATGTGGACATGGCAAGCAAGAAGGTTTCTTCGACGGAGCCTTCCCACTCAGAGATAATGAGGACATGGCAGGAGTGGGATCAATGAAGAGGGGGTACATAGAACGACTCAGAGGTAGGAAAACGTAGAAGTTCTATGCGAGGGGGCAGTTTGTTTTTGGTGGAAGTGAAAATGACTCAGAGGTAATGAGGACATGGCCGTTTCGGAAATTTGTGGGTCGATTACCCTTTTTGTGCACTGGAAGTGCGGGTAGTAGATCATGAGGGAGGATCTCTTCCAGGAAGAAAGTTCAAAGGTATAATCATACGTGACTTACTATCTGAAAGAGTGGCCAGAATGTGAGTTCAGAGGCACCAGCAGGTACATAACTCAGTAATTTTAGAAAATTAAAAAAGTGTGAGTTCAGCGGTACCAGCGGGTATATGACTCGATAATCTGAAGGGAATGTGGAGGTGAGTTCAGCGGTACCAGCCGGTACATGACTCAATAATCTGGAGAGGATATCGTTTAGACATAATATTTCTTCAGGAACTTGCCATTGACGGATAACATGAGCAAGTCCCCGTTTTTTTTTGCGAGGCGGTAAGCACCGTTAGAGAATACTGTCTCAATGATAAATGGGCCTTCCCACTTTGGCTGGAATTTGCCGGCGGTCTTGTGAGTCATAACCATTGGCCTCCGGACTGCCAGAACGAGATCGCCCACCTAGAATGTTCTGATTTTGACCTTCTTGTTGAAGGCTCTGGAGATGCGTGCTTGGTATAGATCAATTCGTTGCTGAGCCAAGAGGCACTTTTCATCTAGTACCTCCAATTCCTGTAGACGGCGATGGTTGTTTTCGTCTGTCGTTAATTGATGTGTGAGGGCGACGCGTAGTGAGGGGATCTGAGTCACCAATGGGAGGACTGCCTCACTCCCGTACACCAGGGAGAATGGTGTATTCCCGGTAGCCGTTTGAACTGTGGTACGATAAGCCCATAAGTATTCGCCGAGCTTCTCGTTCCAGTCGCGTTTGTTGGAGGAGACAAACTTCTTGAGGAGTTTGATGATTGTTTTGTTGAATGCGTCTGCCAACCCGTTCGCTGTCGGATTGTACGGTGTCGAAGCGACATTCTGAATACGGTGCTTATCGCAAAATCGATAGAATGCGTAGCTTGCAAACTGTGGACCATTATCATGGATGATCCTTTGGGGCAGTCCAAAGCGGTAGATGACGTGATGCTTAAGGAAGCTGATCACGTTTGAAGTTTTAACTTCTGCGAGTGGGACAGCTTCCGCCCATTTGGAGAAGTAATCAGTGATCGCAAGTATGAAGCGATGTCCTCGGGAGGAAGGTGGGGTGATTGGACCAATGATATCCATTCCCCATGCTTCGAAAGGCCAGGACGCCACTGTCGGATATAGAAACTCGGATGGTTGGTGAATGAAGTCCGCGTGGACTTGGCAGGCTTTGCATTTTCTAGCATAATCTATCGCATCCGCCACCATCGTAGGCTAATAGTAGCCCATTCGCCGAAGGCGGTCTTACAATTTAGGACCGGGATGGTGGGCCCTGCAGACACCATCATGAGCTTCTTGTACGGCTTCTTTGGCTTCTACATTAGACAGACACCGAAGCAGTAATCCGTCGTAGGAGCGGCGATACAGCATTTTCGTCTATATATCGTAGAAGAATCTGAGAGAACAACGTCTGATGGAAGTGGCTTCCTTTGGGTTCTCGGGCTGGATGTCGTAGACGACGAAGTCGATGAATGGTTATCTCCAATCTTGGGCATCATCGATAGTCTGTGCGGAATAACTCGCCACGAATTGCACATTGTTCTTGGGACAGACCAGTTCGTGGCCTATCACATCCACTGATTGGCGATCATAATTCGGAACTGCTAGGGAAGCGGCAAGACCAGCTAAGGCATCAGCTTCGATATTTCGGAGTCTGGGGACATGTTCGATGAAGAACCCCTTGAACGACGAGATGATGTCAATCGCTATTTGGTGATAAGGGATCATGTCTTCGTGGTGGACCTCATATGAGCCCCGTATCTGATTGACGATTTATTGGGAGTCGCCGTATGCTTCAAGGTATTCTACCCCCAGCTCTCTTGTAAGTTGGAGGCCAATGACCAGAGCGTTGTACTCGGCCACATTGTTAGAGCAGGGCTCTGTGAGGGAATAAGCGCGGTTAATCACCAATCCGGAAGGGGAGACCAGCACCACCCCGACTCCGATGACTACATTGCCTTTAGGTCCGGTCCTCGAAGCACCGTCGAAGAATATTCGCCATATAGCCTCGTGAGAGGTTGCATGCGAGTCGGCGACCTCATCTGGGATCTCTCCATATATTCTGGAGGACTCCGAGCCTGGGTGGGCTGCTAAGAAGTCTGCCAAGGCTTGACCTTTAACTGCCTTTTGTGGGATGAAGATCATATGATAAGGGGATAGCAATATTGCCCATGTAGCGAGGCGAGAGCTGAGTGCCCCTGGTTTAGTCATGAGGACCCTGAGAGGGTTGACTCGTGAGATCACATGTATCGTTTGTCCGATGACATAGTGTCGCATTTTCTGAATGGCGAACACCAGGGCGAGGCATTCCTTCTCCACAGCGGTGTATCGGTGCTCTGGCCCAAGGGAGTGTTTCATTGCTCGTACATAGAGCAGGAATGGTTTTCCAGGAACCGAGGCCACCAAGACTGGAGGGTTTGATAAATATTCTTTGATGCTGTCGAAAGCACGCTGACATTTCTCATCCCATACGAATGAGACTCCTTTCTTCATGAGGTGCGTGAACGGCCGGCATCGCCCAGAGAGGTTAGAAATGAATCTCCTGATGTAAGCTAGCCTCCCTTGGAGGCCTCTGAGTTCGCGGAGATTTTTCGGGGGACCCATCTCCATGATTGCTTTCATCTTCTCAGGGTCTACATGGATACCTCGTGCCGTGATGATAAAGCCCAAGAACTTTCCGCTGGATACGCCCAGAAAGGACTTCGTAGGGTTCATTTTCAAATTGTGCGCTCGTATTAGGTCGAATACCGTCCTTAGATCCTGCAGATGGTCTCCCTTGCAGCGACTTTTAACGGCTATATCGTCAACATAGCACTCCACTGTCTTGCGTAAGTCGTCTCTGAAGATGATGCTCATGGCTCTTTGATATGTGGCGCCAGCATTCTTTAAACCGAAAGGCATGACTGTGTAGCAGTACGTGCCAATTGGTGTTTGGATTAATGTATGCTTTTCGTCATCAGGAGACATTTTGATTTGGTTGTACCCCGAGAAGCCATCCATGAATGACATACGTTCGAAGCCGCAGGTATTGTCGATCATGATGTCTGTGATAGGAAGGGGGAATTCATCTTTGGGGCACGCCTCGTTCAGATTGCGGAAGTCGATACAGATTCGAATCTTTCCATTCTTCTTGAGGACGGGTACTATATTGGCGACCCAATCGGGATGTTGTTCCTCACGAATAAAACCGCTGGCTATCAGTTTGTTGTCTTCGGCTTCGATCGCGTCCATGATGCCCGGGCGGAAGCGTCGCTGTTGTTGTTTGACTGGCTTCGTATCTGGCCGAATGTTGAGTTTGTGAAGAGCAATGTCAGGATTTAACCCTGGCATATCTTCATAGCTCCAAGCGAATACATCAATGTATTCTCTGACAAGTTCTAGCAGTGACTCCCGTTCTTCGTCTGCTAGGCTTTTACTGACGAAAATTGGTTTTGGAGAAGATTCGCTGCCGAGGTCAACCTGTATGACTTCATCTTCAGTAGGAGGTTCTCTCAGTTGGAACCATTTTTCCCATTGTGCATCCAATTACTGGGCCCACGGCTCTAGCTCGAAGATCTCGGAGATGTCTTCGTCTTCCTCGTAAGCGTCGGCAAATGCCATGTTGACTGTCATTACTTGTCTGAATACATCTCCGATGCTGGTATCCGAGTCAGAAGTTGGTGACCCAGTTGAATGTGACTGCCAGTCGCATTCTTCATCTGAACTCTCAGGGGTCGTGGTAGGCGTTACATACCCTAACCCGCATCGAGTTTTGTTATAGTAGTCCCGTGGTTTGCCCACCGGGACTGGCGGCTTCAAAGGTAATCGTCGCCCAGTGTCGTAGTTCAAACCTGGCGTCGTCTCCAGATCATACCCCTGTTTCTGTATGAGATATTTGGATTGGGGGCTATAAAGATACAGAGGCAGTCTTCCGACATCTGACCCGAGGTCGGCTTTCTCTGTGGTGAAGGGATGCGGGTTGTTCGTCCGGCCGAAGATGATCGGATGATCCCCTCCCTCGATTATTCGGTAAGCGTCTTCTACTGGAGTAAGCGGATTGCGGTGTACATATTTGTCACTTGTGTGTGTAGGTGAGTGCCTATACCATGCTCCATGGCATACATTGTACATAACTTATTGAGCTCGGTGTAGTTCAAAGATAACCCTTTATTGATGAAGTAAGGTATCTTTTCTAGGGGGATTACATCATCAGCGGAGGGAACATCAGTGTGGGCAGCCACATACTTGGCTAGCTCCGGTTCCTCTTCGGCTACCCCCTGTGTGAATGAAGACTGAGAGGACGTCCTGGAAAGCTTGATTGTCAGTGGTTCAGTTGATGGAGTAGAGCGTGGAGTTGTTGGCAGACTAGCAACCCCCAGTTTGGCACTTGACGTGGAGCGAGGGGTGGCTGGTTCGCTAGAAGTGTCAGACCTTGCATCGGGGTGACGACCCTTCTTGGGAAGGCGTATCGTGAGTGGCCTATCGGAGAGATTGAGCTTCTCCGTTTGGGGTTGACCGACTCTCGGCAGTCTGATTGTCAGTGGCCCCGTTGTGGGTCTCGGCACTTGGCCGGACCTTGGCAGCCAGATTATCATCTGCTCTTCCTGCGCCGAGAGGCTGATCGCGTCCTTCCGTAGAGTGGCAGTATGGGGTGTGGACTTCCGGTTTGCGAGCTTGGAGGTGGATCGTCAGAGGTCCTTCCGATCCCGTGGCCGTTTCGGTACCAGCTTGTTCCTTTCCTTCACCAAGGTGCCTCTTCGACTTTTCGTATAGGCAGGAGTCCGAGTAGTAAGATTCAACCCCTTTGAAGGGATCGATGTCAGCAAATTCCGTCTTCACAAAGCCGTGTTTGTCGACATATTTGAAGCACTGGTGTAGCGTGGAAGACACGATCATATAATCGTGTATCCATGGGCGCCCCAAGAGGATGTTGTAAGAAGTGTCTATATCTATAACGTAGCAGGTGACTTCGGATTGGAGGTCGCCAATTTGACACTTCAGACGAATCTTCCCAATAGGGTAACTCCTGCCCGAATTGAAACCGCTGATGGCGGTGCTTGTAGGCGTCAGGCGATGCATTGGGATGCGGAGATTTTGTAGCAGACCCTTCGGGATGATGCTTATGGAAGAGCCAGGATCTATGTGCATCCGATCCACCTTCACGTCGTCGATGTATCCCGTGTAGTATAGCGGGCGATCGTGTAGGTTGGTTTTGATGAGCATGTCCTGTGGAGTGAAGACGATGTTGGGCATTGCTCCCGTGCAGGCACTGTCTTGAAGATTCACGGGTGAGTCCTCCCGGTGAGGTTGGATTGAGCCAGATAGACATCGGCATTTTGGAGCACTTCGTTTAATACGATACGAACATCCTTGGAGAGCCTTAGGAGTTCGTACAGTGACAGCTTGGCCGGTGTGTTAGCCAATTGCGCTAAGATGTCAAAGTTGTAGGGCCTCTCTAGCCCTTGGGCTGCCTCTTTTCGGAGGAATTTGTCGAAGCGAGTCTCCTTCGGCCTAGGCTTGTTGGTCGTCGAGGGCTGAGCCGGTCCCGGAGCATCAGTTGTAGTGGGTTGATGATTTTCAGCTGGATTGTCAACCACAGGTTGGGATTGCGCTCCGGACCGTGTGACGACGGCTGTAGCTTCTTCTTTGTCTGTCGAGATTGTGTGGCAGGTCCTGACTTTTCCACTTTTCTTTTTGTCGGTGGAAGATGGTCTGGGCCGAGTCACTTCTGACAATAAGTCTGGATGGATCCACATGACCTCCCCTCGTGTTGTGGTGAGGGGTACTAGACCGGCAGCCTGATCTCGGGGAGGTGGAAGATTGGTAATTTCCATTGTCGCTAGAGGGACGGGGACAACCCCGTCTTGAGTTTCCGTTGGAGGGAAGCTGCCGAATTGTACGGACACCATATGGGCCGCCACGGTTACCTCTTCGAAATCGATGGCCAGAACGTTTGAGTCGATGAGGTTTTGGATGTACCGTTTCGGCTGGTAGCAATCGTGTATAGCAAGATGGACATAGCGATGATAATGGTAGTACTTTGGATTCTCCATCTCTGCCGGTCGCGATTCCCGTCTCGGTGGAGAAAGCTGAATCCTGTCCCCTTGTATGAGCATATCTAAGATGGGCTTGACGTGACCATCTTCGAAGGAGTAAGTGATTTGCGGCTATTGTTTATCTGCTGGCTTCGGCTCAGGTTTTTGTGCTGTATCGGCCACCATGGCTTGCTTTCCCTTGCTGTCCCGATTGTTGGAGGGGCTACCCCCATTATCGTTGTTGGGACGCTTGCCCTTATTTTCTCCTTCCGAGATGTGCAATCCAAGTTGGCGAGCTTTCTTCAGTCGTTCTTCGGCGCTCGTGGCACTGATGATGAACATCTTCCAATCTTTGAATTGACTTTCGCCCATCCAGAGACTGATCGTTAGAAGCAGTCTCTTTTGGCAAATTTCAATCAAAGAGGAATCTGGATTTTCGGAGGGCAGCTTCATGGCGGTTTGGTGGAACCGCTCAATGTAGTTCCTTGTCAGCTCTTTCTCTCCTTGGATGACGTCCATGAGGGTAGACATCGTGACGTCCTGTCCTACCTCGTAGAATCTCTCCAAGAACAAGCGCTTGAAGCCGGCGAAGGAGTGGATGCAGTTGTCTGGCAGATTGCGATACCAGTCGAAGGCGACTCCTTCCAATGTCCCAATGAATAATTGCGTGAGGATAGCATCATCATGGGGTAGATGGTCGGTGGTGACCTCGAAGTAAGTGATGTACCGACTTGCCGAGGTCTTGCCATCATACGGGTTGATATTGAACGGCTTATATTTTGGTAGGAATGGAACATCCCTCCATTCAGCAGGGTATGGTTGCCGTATTCTGAGGTCGTGAGCATTTTCTCGGGCATGGAACCTGGCTCGGAGCTCCTGAACCTCTCTTCTTACTTCTCGGGCCTCATCTGTCGCGTTAGGGACTGTTATTTCAGGAGGATTATTGCCCGAGTTCGGTGCCGCTGAATTTGAATCTACATTGATTGCAGGACCCACGCTTGTTTGGCCAGGTGTCACTCCCTGCAGAGTAGGAAGAGCCGCTTTGATCTCGTCTACAGACTTGACCAAGGCGTGCAGCATGGCCTCCAAAGTGTCGATGCGTTGGCGATCACTGGAACCACCTTGATTGCTGTCTGTCATGAACACCGTCCTTTCATGAGGAGTGATGGAAGGAGCGGTGGAGGATGTGTCCTCCGAGTCATACCCATGCACCGAGAAGTCATCGGGGTAGGTGGGAATGTCCTCTTCGGGTTCGGACTCGGAGGGAACAGTACCCCCAGCCTCGGAGCTTGCTTCGTCTTGAGAGTTATGGATGTCCTCGGGGACATCGACGTCTGTTGTATCTGATGGGAGAGTTGTTTCCCCGGGCTCGTCTTCTTGAAACATCGGATTGTTGTGGATGTTCGGAGGAGTGCTAACCCCAGTTCCTACGACCCCAGCAATGTGGATGATGAATCTCCTATCGCAGCAGATTTCGTCTTTGAACGGGTGTGTTGGAATACACCGGTGGAGGACAACCGTTTAGATGACAGTTTCTTAGCTGTAGTGGTTAATATCTTGGGGCTGGAGATGCTTGTCTTCTTCCCTCTTCCTTCGGCGGGGACTTTCTGAGTGGAATTGCAGAAGACAACAGGAGGTGCCTCGTCCTTTGAGCTCGGATGCTGTAGTCTTTGGAAGACTGACGGTCGGTCTTCCGTCACTGCCGCGTTGTTGCAACAGCAGTTGACGATGATCTGGATACAGTGACGTCCGTGTGAGGACTCTTTGTACGCCATGACCCCTTCTCTTTCCTTGCGTTTGTAGAGGATAGACTCACGCAGGTCAGAGGAACCACTCTGTCCGTTTGCCGCCGAGGACTGGGTTCGAGTAGTTCTGTACAACTTCCCGTCATAGGCCCGCGTGATAATAAGCGAGATTCCCCGATGGTCAGAGGTTGGGGCAGCTGACTGGGCTTGGTTAGCCCACGCTGCCCTAGACTTCCTCCTTTTAGCACTTGCGGGTGCGTAATAGGAGGAGTCCAAGTTGAATACCACAGAGTCTGGCTTATCACCCAGAGAACCATCAGGGTCAGGATCGCATGAAAGACGGTCGAAGACTGATCAAGAGAAGCGTGGAACGGACGCTATGCGACTAAAATTAGGTACCGTGCAGGCTGTCTGCATGCGGTTGTCTTCTGCTGTTGGATGAGTTATTCTTGTGCGACTGGGAGCTACGACCGTGCAGGCTGGCCGCATGCGGTTGGCAACTGTGGCCGCATGGGTTTTCTGCAAGCGATTAATTTCAGTGACCGCATGAGTCTCATCCATGCTGTTGGCAACTGAAGCCGCATAAACTATGCGGCTGACAGGCGTGCCCGTATGAGTTTTCTTCATACGGCTGGTGGATGCAGACGCATGAGCTTTCTTCCTACGGCTAATACCCTTATGCGGCTCGGATCGCATAGAGTTTCTCTCTGACCATGCAAGTCCAGTATCATAGTGTTTTCTTCTGCCGGACTTGGGGACAGCAGAGTTGTCTACGGTCTGAAGTGGGGCCGCAGAATAGTCCTTCTCGCCGTCTTGAGCAACAGAGGATATCCCGTCGAGGGCTTGGGGAGGAGCAAATGATTTTGGCCTCCACTCTTTGCGAGCCTTCGTCGTACGGGTGTGCTTCTGGACCGGGCCAGCGCTTCCTTCGGAGAGCATCTCTTCAAACGCCTGTTGGTCGAAGCGGACGACCATCTTTTGTTGCGTGGAGCCAAGTTTGGCTGCATCCGACTGTGTCACCAACTTCTCAGCGGTGGAGAAGTTTTTCCCTAGCAGAGTCGCCATCGTGTTTGCCATGAAATATAAAAGGACA
Organism: Iris pallida; assembly: GCA_029216955.1. Taxonomy (NCBI): domain Eukaryota; kingdom Viridiplantae; phylum Streptophyta; class Magnoliopsida; order Asparagales; family Iridaceae; genus Iris; species Iris pallida. Next base: position 180,354 of record JANAVB010029421.1, on the reverse strand, counting down.
GAACAATTATCGGAGGACCGGACTTTTACTTCACGTTACAAACTCGCTTGTACAAAGAAAGCCTAGGGACGAAAACCTAGGTACAGCAGTCTAAGTACAATTGTTTATTTTAGATTCTGGGAGGTGACGATAGAGGCTCGGGAAGGCGACGGCAGCCCTGCCTTACTCCTTGGACGATCGGTATGCAGCCTTGGCTCCTGCGAAGAGATGGTTGGCGTTGATGAAGAAATGCTCTTCTTGCTCTCCCTCTATTATTCTTCTGGCTTCTCTTTCTCTCTGTGTATTTTCTCTCTGATTATTGGGGGGGTCTTTCTGTGTGATCGTATCTCTCTCTGACCGTGTCTCTTTTTTTTTACAAGGGAATGGCACCTTGCTATTTATAATAGTGGGGGCATCATTAGGGTTTGGATGATTACCCATTCTCAAAGTGGCGGCGGCCTGATGCTTAATCAATCTGGACCATTAGCTTTAAGCGTGAAGGATCTGGGCCATAAATGGGGATAATATCGAATCCTGTGAATGATTAATGCTGATTGCTTTAAATCTTCATGATTGGTTGTGTCAAGCTCGGATCTCTCGCCACATGTCCCATTGGCTTGATCACGAGTGATATGCCCTGATCTCATTAATTGTGAGGATAACGTTAAATATGGTTATTGGGATCTGGTAAATCTCTGATTGATTTAAAACCACGCGTCCCATAATCACCCTGCTACCAGCTGTCAAGTCATGGGGGCTGTCTTAATGGTGGACTCTGCCAGAGCCGCATGATATCCATGAACCGCATGAGACAGCATCTCAGTGAGCCGCATAGGTATAGCACTTGCGAGCCGCATGGGGTGGCTTCTTGGTGAGTCGCAGGAAGATGATTCTTGCCAGCCGCATGAAACTGTTCTTCAATTGAGCCGCATGGGAGTAGCCACGTGGCAATCTTGGATCGTATCAGAGATTTTCTTCTGTTTTCGAAGAGTCTGTCATTATGACAGGACTATTATGAAACTTCATGTCAGAGCCGTCAGCTGTCAAATCAGAGCATTAAATAAGGCCATTACTTGATGGCCAGCTGTGTGTAAGGATCCTCCGGGGACACGTGGTGTTGATCGAGCCGTATATCTCTGTTAGTCGTATGTGAGCCGTATGTACTTTTGAGCCGCATGCGGCTGGGGGACTCTTTGAACCGCATGGGACTGTCCCTATGTAAGCCGCATGGACTCTCCTGCCCCGAGCCGCATGAGACTGAGGGTCTCTCTGAACCGCATGGGACTACTCCTGTATGAGCGTATGGGGTTCTCTTGTTCCGAGCCGCATGAGACTGAGAGTCTCTCTGAACCGCATGGGACTGCTCCTATATGAGCCGCATGGGGTTCTCTTGTTCCGAGCCGCATGGACTTTGTTTAGTCTGGCCGCATAGATTTGCCTCGAAGTTTGGTGGACAGCGCCACATTTGTGAAGATTTTCCTCATTTCCTAGGACGATAGTGCTTTTTCGTGTCAGTCATTATGACGACTTTATGTCAGGACTGACAGCCGTCAGAGCTATCATTTGTCAGAGCATTAATTGTGTTTGAATGACGCTGGGTACAGCCGTTCTAAAAAGACACGTGGCTTCCCTTTGCGGGCCATATGGAGTCCACTCGAGCTGCCGATTTGTTTGAGCCGCATGTCCATGTTGGTGACTTTTGAGCCGCCTGATACTCTTGAGCCGCATGAAGCTCGTCTGATTTTGAGCCGCATGAAGCTTCCTAGGTTCTGTGCCGTATGAAGAATGTCTCAGGACGTCTCATGACCGAGCCGCATGAGGAATGTCTCATGACCGAGCCGTATGAAGGACGTCTCATGACCGAGCCGCATGAGGAATGTCTCATGATCGAGCCGCATGAAGGGCGTCTCATGACTCGCATGAGAAATGTCTCGATCAGCCCGTGCACTCGCTTTGTGGGCTCGGGTATCCTGAACACACGAGTGCGTAGGTATCATGTTTGCTCCCTGATGTGGGGCTAATAGAAACACTTGCCCCTCGATCTTTGTTGGGAGACTCTTGAGAACCACTCTGTCCATTTGCCGCCGGGGGCTGGACACGGGCGGCTCTGTACAACTTTCCATCAGAGGCCCGCTTAGCAGGACGCTCTTGATGGTCAGAGGTTGGGACAGCTGACTGAGCCCGATGAGCCCGCGCTGCCCTAGACTTCTTCTACTTAGCACCCGAAGGTGCGTAATAGGAAGAGTCCAAGTTTGGAAGGAGGGAAGAGAAGTTGGTGCCCTTTTCAAAGGAGGTAAAGGGGCTCTATTTATAGAATGGAGTGAGCCCTTTCTTCTTCTCCTTTCCGATGTGGGACTAAAAGCAATATTTTCCATGCTTCTACAGACATGATATACCAAAATGAATATGGACTCGTCTAGAACATGAATATGAAATTTGTTTCGGTGAATTGGCCAATGTTGCTTCAAAGATCAAAGCTATCGCAAAGTATATTTATAGTCAAAAATTTAAAATATAAGTATAAATTATTAAAATAATTAGTTAAAAATAAATTAAATAATCCCAAAATGTAGAGTCGTTACTTTTCCAGCATCATCTTCACACAAGAAGGCATATTGTGGAAGAATAATCGTCACGATAGACCCTTGTATTATACAGGGTACATCGGAGACTACAAGGTGGACCATATTCACATTGATCCTGGATCTTCAGTTAGTATCATTTCTTGAAGTTTGCTTCAGATATTGTGGATTTTGATGCACAAGTGTCTGTTACTAGTACAACTATTACTGTCTTCAATGCTTCCTTAGGAAATCTGCCTCAAATGTCATATCGGTAATCTTCAAACTAAGGTTACCTGCTATGTCATTGATGTTAATGTATCCTACAACGTCTTATTCGGGGTGACCATGGATACATGAAAACCTTCTCGTACCATCTACTCTTTATTAATGCTTCAAGTATGTAGATGGAGAAGGGACATCCTGTACAGAATTTGCAGAAGTCCATCCCTTCAATTATGTCGAGGTATATTTTTCTGATATAATATTGTACAGACCACTCGATCAACGGCCATCTTATGACGTACCATCAGATCTTATTGTTGTTAAAGGAAATGAGAATGACGATGAACTAGAAGAAGTATCTACTAAACCAGTCGCAGAACAACCATTGGCCATATATATGAAGGGCCATATGTGGAAGGAGCCCGTCCAAGAGCCTCTGGCTACATATTTAAAGGGTCTTGTATGAAAGGAGCCAGTCGTAGAGCCATTTGTCATTAATCTTCCTAAGCTCTCTGACAAAGACAATTCTACCAGACTATCACAGGAAGCAAATAATGCGGGTAGTAAACCTTTTGTTATAGATCTCCATAAAAACATGACGAAGGCAAATTCTTAGCCACCTTTGGTGATTGATCTAAGGTCTACCAAAAAGAAAAAGCCTCTGGTGATTCATTTAAGGGCCAAGAAGCGGAACCATTTATGATTGATCTCCGCCGAGGTAAGCGCCCAGCCGGACAAGCCTCTGGTAATTAATCTGACTTATGCTGCGATTGCTGCAAGAGCAGATATTGTAAATAAACCTGAATGTACAAACTTCATGAGAATGTTATCTGGAAGAAGAAATCCTGTACATACCTATTGAAAGTGGTTTTGCTTTTGATTATTCTAGTGTTCCTAATTGTAGTAAAAAAATCTGTAGAGTCTTTATGCTCACTTGTAAAGAATGTGAAGCGGTCAATGCATGTATTCATATATTCTCAAAGTATTACTCTCTGCCTTTTATACAAGGACTCATACTTTCAAGTTCCTGTAAGACAGATCGACAATACACAAATCATATTTGGTCGAGCCGAAGTTCCTAAGGAAGCTTTAATGGAGGATCCACAATCAGACACCGGTAGAATGCAGTTTTAACGATATACCTCTCAAGAGAAGAACATCATCCAAAGGATGGAATATGATTTAAATAGTCAGAAAGGTCTTAACTTTTGTAAGGGTCAACATCTACTGCTGCGTATCCCAACTCCAAAAGAGAAAACACAAGACTATTATCATCGTACTCGCTCTAGGTTAGGATATGTGACTCCTCCAACCACTCCAAAGCTCTCAGCTGAGGATAGTGATGAGACGTACTCTCATTCCTCTAACTCTTCAATTTGGGACTCCGATAACATCATTGGAGCAGTCTTTATAGAAGCATTTTTAGTCAATATGGTATCAACAGACCAGACAGACGAAGATGATCAATTTATAGAGCCCTTTGAATTCGACCCTTGGGCTCAACAACTTGATATATAGTGGGAAATGCAGTTTGAACAACAGGAACTACCGACTGAAGACGACGTTATACAAGTCAACTTGGAAGATTTAGATTGCCCTAAGCCTATCTTCATTAATAAAAGTCTATCTGAAAAGGATCAACAAGCTCTTGTACCTCTCATACGGGAATACATTCATGTGTTCGCCTAGAGTTATAAAGATATGCCTAGACTTGACACATGAATAGCAGTGTACCGCCTCAACATAATTCCGGATGCTAAGCCAGTGAAGCAACATCAATGGCGTTTCCATCCGGAGATTATGGAAAAGCTATTGAAATTGAGGTAAAAATCTCATAGCTAGTAGCTTTGTTCGTGAAGAACAATATCCGGTTAGCTAGCAAATATTGTCCCAATCATGAAGAAAAATAGGAAGATCAGAGCTTGTATTGATTATCGAGATCTTAATTCAGCCTGACCTAAGGATGAATCCCCTCTTTCGATTACGGACGCCACGATCGACAACAGTTGTGGCTTTGAACGTATGTCTTTCCTGGACAGGTTTTCAGGCCATAATCAAATCAAGATTTCCCTGATGATGAGAAGCATATATCATTCTGAATACCGTTGGGGGTATACTGCTATTTGGTGATGCCCTTTGGTTTAAAAATTGCTTGAGCTACATATCAGCATGCAGTAAGCATAATTTTTTGCGAATATTTACGAAAAATGGTGGAATGCTACACAGACGACATTGCAGTGAAGAGTCGCTCAAAAGGCGATAACCATTGAGACTTGAAAACGGTGTTCGAATTGATGCTTGTATATCAACTCAAGATGAACCCCACAAAGTCATTTTTGGGAGTCTCTAGCGGCAAATTCCTTGATTTACCATAACTTCGTAGGGAATACATATTGATCATGACAAAGTTAAGGCCATCTTAAAAATGTCACCCTCGAATAATCTCAAAGAACTCGTGGTTTGTACGAAAGATTGGCTTACATTCGAAGGTTTATTTCTAATCTTTTTGGACGGTGTCCACCATTCACTCAATTAATGAAGAAAGGAGTCTCTTTCGTCTGGAATGAAAAATATCAATAAGCATTTGATGACATTAAGAAATACCTCACCAAACCTCCAATATTGGTGGCCCCTATTGTGGGTAAACCATTCTTGTTATATGTTCCTGTAATAGAACATTATCTTGGTACACTGCTAACTCAGAAGTGTAATGACGGTCACAAACAAACTATGTATTATTTGAGCCCTATGATGATTGGTGCAGAGCACAGATATAATCCTGTTGAAATAGAGTGCATTGCTTTAGTTTTCGCAATCCAGAAGACACGTTATTACGTGACTGGACAGACTATCCATGTAATATCCAGAGTTAGCCCACTCAGGGTTCTCATAACAAAACATAGTGCACTTAATTCTCACCTTGCTACTTGGGCAATGTTACTGTCTCTTTATGTTATGGTATATGTACCATAAAAAACGATCAAAGGCCAAGCATTGGCAAATTTCTTAGCTGCGCATCCAATATCAGAGACTTCTAAACTCTATGATGAAATTTTGGATGAAGTGTTGAGTCTAACATAACAACGGAGGAGTCTGTTTGGAGAATGTTCTTCGATGGAGCATCAAGAACATGTCCCAAAGGCAACACCATAGCAGGTGTTGGGGTAGTATTGATATCCCCTGATAATCTTGCCATTTACCGTGCCTACTCTCTTATGGAGCCCTATTCCAATAATAATATATAGTATAATGCTCTACTTATTGGACTCCAGTTGGCCAAACAACTGGGGGTAGACTATCTAGAATCTTATGGCGACTCCAAGTTGATAGTTAGTCAAGTACGGAGAGAATATGAGGTCCGGCATAAAGATCTCATTCAGTATTATCAAGCAACTCTTCAGATAGTTGCTACCTTTTTTGGGTTCTTTATTGAATATATGCCTCGATTAGAGAATATAGAGGCAGACGCTCTTATTGGTTTGATATCATCATTTGCTACTCCCGTCTATACCCAAAAGTTGATCACAATGATTGGTCAAGAATTGTTCTATACAAAGCATAATTTTGATGTTCACTAAAGCTTTTCAACTGCAGTGAATGTTGAATTTAAAGACTGGAGGTTCCCATTTGTAGATTATTTGTTTATGGATCCTTTCTGACGATCCAAAGGATGTCATCTCTATAAAGAGGCATTCTATTCGCTTCTTCTATGATACGACGACCAATACGATGACCAAGATGTTATATCGGAGATCATATGACGGGATTCTTCTATGGTGTTTATCAAAAGAAGAAGCTAAACATACTCTCCGTGAAGCTCACGATGCTACCTGTAGTACTCATCAACCTGGTCCAAAATTACAGGATCGATTAAGAGACTTGGGCTATTATTGGCCCACTATGGTGGCTAACGCTATAGACTATGTAAGAAAATATAAGGCATGTTAAATTCATGGCGACTTCTACATCAACCATCGGAGTTCCTGCATCCGACGGCTACATAGTGGGCCTTTTAAACCTGGGAAATGGATGTTATTGGAGCTATAATTCCCCCTTCATCCAAAGGAATCCGGTTTATCCTAGCAATAACCGATTACTTCTCTAGATGGGTAGAAGCTATACCGCTTGTCGAAGTAAAGACTTATAACGTGATCAGTTTTATTAAATATCATGTTATCTACCGTTTTAGATTACCTCAAAGGATTATCCATGACAACGACCCGAGTTTGCGAGCAATGAATTTTATCGATTTTGTGATGAGAATCGAATCCACAATATAGCTTCTACAGCTTACAACCCGCAGCTAATGGGTTAGCCGATGCTTTCAACAAGACTTTATTATTAAGGTGGTCAAGAAGTTCATTTCATCTAATAAACGTGACCGAGTGAGAAGGTTAGTGAATGTCTTTGGGCGTATCACACTACAGTATGGACCCCAACCGGTATAACACCATTTTCCTTGGTCTACGAAAGCGAAGTAGTTTTTCTTCTAGAGATTCAAAGCCCTTCTCTTCAAATCACTTTATCCAATAAATTAACAACTGAAGACAATGATCGTCTACAATTACAAGAATTGGAGGCACTCAATTAAAAATGACTCATAGTTCAACCGCGCATTGAGTTATATCAAGGTCGTATTTCCAAAGCCTTCAACAAGAAGGCAAAGGAGCGAGTTTTCCAGGTCGACGACTTTGTTCTTTCAGTAAGAAGGCCTATGGTGATGACATACAAAAGCAAAGGAAAATTCATAGCTAAATAAGGAGGATCTTTTGTTGTAGAATTGGTTTATTCGAATGGAGCATACAGGCTAGCAAAGCCTAACAGATATTTATTGATGATGCCTATTAATGGCAAAGTCTTGAAGAAAATATTATGTCTAATCTACAATAGACATAGCCTTGTATTCCCAACAAGTTTTGTATAGTGTTTACATTTTCTTTCTGAAGTTTCCACATGGTAATATTAACATTTCCTTCGCTTCAAGCCATTATTTTTATTCAGATGCTCTGGATAAGTTATAAATATTGGGTCCTCAAAAGTTCCTCAGAGGAATTATCTTCAATTCTTACGAAACCTACTCATAAGAAATTACTAAACACACTCTCCAACTTTATAACAAGTCGTTATTAAAGTAAGCTGCTTTAAAGACATCTCATTTTAATTTCCCGGCCGGAATAGAAAGGAATAGAAATAATCTATTGTCAAAATAATATTCATGTCTATATTACCTTTGAAATATTCCATAACATCGACTTTCTCTATAGAGTTCTATACCTCTGAGAAAATTTATCCGGGAATGCCTATCAAGTCCATATTAACTCTGATACATATTTCTGATCTTGTCTTATTACTTGCACATAGTCGAGTGCGCCATAAGTAATAGGTTCACTAAAAACTACTTGTCGCGTCTATAATACCTCTGACAAATTATCTTACTCTATTATCCGTACTTAATCTGGTATGCCAAGGATAGTGGGTCTAATTAAATATCTATCATGTCCATATTACCTCTGATAGTGTCAATTTCATAATATATTATCTATGCTCAGATTGAGTATGTCACAGATAATAGGTTTCACACAAATATGATATTTTTGTCCATATCTCTAGAGAAATATCGGACTTCAAACATTCCCAACAAAATGTAAAGTACTTTTTTCAAAATGAAACGAAGATACAAGATACTTTCATTTTTATTCAAAACAGAAGAAAGAAAAGGAAATTCCACATCTTTTCTTATATGTTGTTGTTTCAACACAAAAAGAGTCCAGGAAATATAGGAATATTTTGTATTATTGTAAAAAGAAGAAGTACAATAAGAATCTTAAACAAGAATTCCGAGTACAATAAAATCTAGGGATTGGGGCGATGGAGATTAACTCTACTTAGACTTCTCTACTCCGTTGACGATCTGATGTAGAAGTTGTTGAAGCTTGGTAGTTGATGAACTTTCGATTGCAAGGGGAACTTTATTACTGAAAGGTCTCTTTTTGTCTCTAAAAGTTCTTGGCAAAGAAGCAATTTATGCAGTCTCTCCTTATGCATGTGTTGTCTCCGTGTGACCTTCCTGTCTCTCTCCTGCGAGAAAGAAAACTGTCCTCTACTTATAGCTTTTCTTCACTGGAATAGCCATGTGCGTATATGCAGAAAATTCACTGTCTTCTGCCTCAAAGATGCATGAGTTTGAGTAGGCGCATGACCTTGGGGATTAGTGGGGAGCGAATGTGTTCAATAATCACGTATAGCTCACCACATATTTTGAGATGTGCTGCTCGAAACACTGCCATGTCAGCACACGATATGTTTGTTGGAGACTAGATATCGTCAAAATATTGTTAGACGCATAGCAATTGGCTGCTTACTTCAAAATAATAACTTTTCTTTGAGTCATTATGAATTATTCAATACTGGAATGCATAGCTTCTCTTATTGCTTACTATAAAATGATAACTTTCTTCTGAATAACTATGCGTCAGCCAACACTCGAATGCATAGCTTCTTCAATTACTTTCTGCCAAACCTTGATCTGGAAGTAGGCACATACAACTGCTTCTTTTACAGCTGGCCAAGTATAATAATGAGGATGACAAAATCTTTAATGCTTCTGTCCCAAAATATAAGGACTAAGTAGGTAGACATGCCAGCTGCCCCGGGGCCGATAGCGACTCAGATGAGCGCTACTTACTGTCCATGGCCGATAGTGACTCGGATGAGCGCTACTTACTGCCACTATTTATTTACTCTGCTGATCCTATAGCCCCTGTGTAGAATATTGTCCTCAAAGTGCATATCACATAGATGGTTAGGGACCCAGTTGTGTTATAGTTTTATAGTGTTTACTTTTGCAGTTATACATGGCATTTTCTTCCTGTATCTTGTTACGTCCCTCTGAGGACCTGCTGATTTCTCCAGGTGTGTTTTTATGATTTTTGCAGGTGCTCTAGCCATGGCTATAGTTATAATCTGCCTTCGCGATGCTAGCTCTTGGATCGTCTTTTATTTCGCTCGACTCTTCCTTCGTCGCTATGTATTTCTATCTTTAGTTGGTAGTGGATTTGTCTCCGCCCAACGTTTTTGTACAAATGACATTTAGAAGTTGATTTTATGATATATTTATTTGTGGATAAGATTAGTTTTAGGGTTTTCTACATTTAACAGCTTATGTATACATACGAGGGTTTCATATACTTAGTATGTATACAACTGGCATGTCTACATACTTAGTCCTTGTATTTTGGGACTGGGGCGTTACAAAATCACTGACACCTTCCTCGAAGTCTGAATACTACACACTGCTCAAGACTTGTCTCTTGACACAGGAGACAAAAATAGATCTGCGTCTGAAAGGACCTTGCGTCTGACTAGCCCACTTCTTTAAACATGTATCTTTCCTTTAGAAACTAACAGCTTCCCACTTTTAGGAATATTTACATTTCAGACTCATGACATCTATGCGTCTCCTTAATATTATTCATGCTTCTACATGATATCCTTCAAAGTTTTTAAAACTTGAATAAGTTTTGAAATACTTTGAATAAGAAGTATGAGAGGAAGAATTCCATCACAAAAATCTTCAGATCCATCAGTTTACTTGTCGTGCTGTCATTTGCTTTGACCAAATCCTTTAAGATCCGTTATGTCTTTAAAATTTGTGGCGGCTGTTCCTGGCATTTACTTGGATTGAGGCTGAGTCAACTGCCATCCATGATTTAAGGAATAGAAAATCATGCAACTGCTAATGTCGAGTTGATCATCAAGTCGCATAGTATATCACCTAACAAGTTTTTGTCCCTATAAATAGGATATGACTTTGATAGGAGTTATCATCATCACTCACAACCATGCATCCGCTGATTACCATTCCGGTGAAGCTTAAAAAGGGGTTGAGCATCACCTTGCTGAGAACACTGCTCTTTGGTTATGCTGAAAAATGATAGATCTTCAAAAGGTACACTTTTCTAAAGTATATTTTGTCTTTTCTTCTTTTTGTCACTTCCCTTTCACACGAAGCTTTGCAGCAATGACTGCATACTTAAGCAAGACTATCAATGTTTGTGTTGTTGAAGAGTACTACTACAGTTCTTAGGCGCATGAGATTTTTACACTTTCTTATGTGCCCTTTACTGTCATTCTGTACAACTGTCTTTATGTGCCTAACTCCTCTTGAACTTGTCATACTTTCAGGATACTCCTTGGATGACTGGAGCTCAGATGGAGCTTGGAAGGACATCATAACATGTCTTATTCGACATGATTCAACACATTATGTGAAGTACCTTTGCAGTCCTGAGACCCAGCTAGCTGTCTACGTCTACCTGACGAGGCTTACAACTGGTTGGTTTCACTATCGTAGCATCTGTGATATGATTGGGCCTGAGTCCCAATCAAAACACTGTCGTTGACTTATAGTGTTGTTAGTAGGAGGGGGCCATGAGAGGCAAGCAGACGGAGAAGGTCTAGAACCTTCGTCCAGCTTCATATTCTCCCCCCAAGCATACTGCCGAGAGTATAGAGGGGAGCCCATGCTGGTAGATGCACTAGCATGTGACTGAGGTTCGCCACTCCTCCGAGAATGCAAGGGTCAGAGTACCTAGCCTGCAGGAATGCTCACCCTCTTTACGTTGTCCTTCAGTGCAACATTTTGTATATCTTAAGGTTGTACTGATAGAGGACCTAATGGAGAAAGCAGAGAAAGTAATAGATCTCCATCAGATATGATCACATCTTTGAAATCAAAATCTAGGATGTAATAGATCTCCATCATATGTAATCATGATTTTTAAAATGAAAATTCTATTATTGAATTGGATATTCAATTTGCTTGCAATTTTTTGCTTGCCTTTTTGGAAGAATAACTGCCTTCTTTACGACGCATAACTGCCTATGACGCATGAAACTTCACGAGTGTATCAAAAAATACACAAAATCTATGAGAAGAATTCGGATAGATGAGTCTGTCACAAAGTATAATCCTCTATGAAAATAATTGCTCAGAATATGAAGACTCTTCAAGCTAAGTGGATGCATGAAGTCTTCAGATACATAAACTGAGCCTTTGTTTTAGGTAGCAAACACATTCGATACATCTATTCTTGTAAACTTCTTAATATCAAAAACTGATATACCACAAAAATGTCGCATAGCATTGCTGCCTTCAAGGTGAGTCAAGAATAGTCTTCGAAACTATTAATCTGAAGCATAGCAGAAACTCTTCAAGTTAACACAGAATTGGTCTAATGTTGTTGGAAAGACGCATTAGATTTCTCAATGACATATATAGATTTTTCTCTCTTTAAGACGCATATTGCGTATGTGTCTTTTCGAGTTTCTCTATCATATTAGTGTGTTAATTGACATGGCTTGATCTACAGAAGTCCAAGTCCTGTTCATGCGTCTGTTGGAACGCCCCTTTGGAAACTGTGCTTCTCATAATATCTTAGTGTTTATTAAATATGTTGATCATCATTAATAAGCCGACGTTTGCATTCTTCTACGAAATTTCTGTCACCCGAAGCATTCATTGAAGGACACGAGCAGTCATTAGATTGCCTAATAAATAGTAGTAAGAAACCACTATTCCTGTACTACTTTGTCATGGATTATAAGAAGACGTCCCTTGAAGTGAAGAGATATATTCCTCCGCGACTACCTACTGTTGTGAGCTCCACTCCAGTGCCTCCTTCTGACTTGAGCAAGAGGAAGTTGGCAGAGACGAAGCTTTCCATGGTTCAGGAGATCTTAGACGTGCTGGGTCTTTCCATGGCTGATATTGCTAAACCCTTAAGTGCATCTCCTAACTTTGATTCTCTCCCTTTAAGCCCCAAAGAGAAGATGATACAGTGAGGAGTGGATACTTTTCGTCGACTGTTTCATACTTCAAGCATACGGTCGCTTTAAGACATTGCAGATGTGCTCAGTGACTCTAAGTGCTCCTCCCCCTAACTGTTTATGGTTTTATTAGCTTTTTGGGATTTGTTGGCTTCCTCCTTAGCCATATTTTGTAACCCTTTATCACCAGTAATGAATCCTCTTATTTTGCCAAGTTGCTGTGAATAGTCTATTACTCAATATGCAAGAACACACTCACAAATGTCGTATTAATTTTTACAAATAGAAGATAGCTGATAACTCGACGTATAAAAAATTCCAATGTTACTCGAATAGTCGTGATAGAATTCCCAAAACTAATGAAACGCATATGCAACCAGCCTCTTTATACGTTTTCCATGTCTTTGAAGAAGAAATTCCTATATAGAATCGCCTTATGCGTCTTCTGTGACTTGGAGAGAAAGTGGCCTCGAGGAATCATGCATCCAGTTTGAAGTCAACATATAAAGAAGACTACTATAATTCTTTCTTCTTTCATTCTTTTTGTAGTTGATGACAACAGTATTCTGTATCTTGTACTAAAATTTTACAAAATGAAGAACATTTCTCAAGTTGTTGGAGGATATTTGAACTTTGATACTTCTCTAGAGGTATTGTGGACATAGAAAAATATCATGTTTGTGTGGACATATTATCTGTAACATGCTTAATTTAAGCATAGATAATAGATATGAAAACTACTATCAGAGGTAATATGGACATGATAGATGATATGTTGACCTATTGTCTCTAACATACCTGATTAGGTATAGATAATAGAATGGAAATTAATCACTCTCAGAGGTAATATGGACATGATAGATGATGTGTGAACCTATTACTTCTGATGCAGTCGACTATATACAATTAATAGGGGATGATCAAAAAACTTTATCAGAGGTGATACTTGATAACCATTTCTAAAATAAATCTATTCAGAGGTAATATGGACGTAACAGATTTACATAGTTCTATAGAGAGAGCCGATAATGTTGAATATTTAAGAGGTAATAGGGACATGAATATTCTATGAACTTGTTCAGAGGTAATGTGGACATGACAAATTCGTAAATCTCTACAGAAGATAAATGTCGTAGAATAAGTCAGAGATAATAGGGACATGATTATTCTTTTGACCCAACGGATTATTCTGATTCCGACTGGGGAATAAAAATAGGATGTCATCAAAACTACTGCGTTTAAATGACGTACTATAAATTGGATAGTTTGCTTAGGGGATTTCTCTTACAAGAAAGTTTAGTAAGAATTAAAGGTAGTTCCGTTGGGGAATTTATGAGGACCATTATTCATAACTTATCCCAAAACTGTTGGGATAAGAATAATGGTTCGAAATAAAGCAGATGTATAACATACAAGGTATTCATTACTCCAGGAAGAATATGTAGTCACTGTACAAAACTTGCTGGGGTAAACAAAGTAATATCTATTTATGATCAAACATAATATTTTTTTAAGAACTTGCTATTAATGGGCATCATCAACAGATCTCCATTAGGTTTGGCTAGACTGTATGCTCTGTTTGAATATACTGATTCAATAACAAATAGACCTTCCCATTTAGCTATGAATTTCCCTTTTCTCATCTATGTCAAAACCATAGGCCTTCTTACTGAAAGAACTAGGTCGCTGACCTGGAAAACTCACTGCTTTACTTTTTATTGAAAGCCTTGGAAATACGGGCTTCGTATAGCTCAATTCGCTGTTGAGCCATTAAGCATTTGTCGTCGAGTGCTTTATTCTTGTAATCGTAGATGACCGTTGTCTTCAGTCGTTAATTCATTGGATATAACAATTCAGAGAGACGGGATTTGAATCTCTAGAGGAAGAACTGCTTTACTTCCGTAGACCCAAAAAAAGCATTGTACTAATAGGAGTCCGTATTGTAGTGCGATACGCCCAAGGACATTCACCAAGTTTTTCATTCCAATTACATTTATTAGCTGAAATAAACTTCTTGAGTAACTTGATAATAGTTTTGTTGAAAGCTTCAGCCAAACCGTTAGCTGCGGGATTGTAGGATGTAGATGCCACATCTTGGATCTGGTTTTTCTCACAAAACCGATAGAATTTATTACTCACAAATTATGAGCCATTATCGTGAACAATCCTCCGGGGAAGTCCGAAATGATAGATCACATGATGCTTAATAAAAATGATGACATTAGACGCTTTTACTTCGACAAGTGGTATAGCTTCCGCCCATCTTGAAAAGTAGTCAGTTATAGCCAAAATAAAACGGTGTCCCGTGGAGGAAGGAGGATTGATGGGTCCGATGATATCCATTCCCTTGCTTCAAAGGGCCAGGACGCGGCTGTAGGGTACTGAAAATCTGACGGTTGATGTATGAAATTTGCATATGTATTTGGCAAGTTTTGCATTTCCTTGCATAATCTACGACATCAGCTACCATAGTAGGCCAATAGTAACCCAAACGCCTTAACCGATCTTACAATTTTGGACCTAGTTGATGGGCGCCACAAGTACCATCATGAGCTTCACGAAGAGCATGTTTAGCTTCTTCTTCGGATAGACATCATAGAAGGAGTCCATCGTATGATCTTCGATACAGCAATTTAGTAGCTACGTCATAAAAGATATGGAGCGAACACCTCTTGATTGAAATAGCTTCTTTTGGATCATCAGGGAGTGTTCCATAAACAGCATATTCTATAAATAGAAATCTCCAATCTTTGAAGTTGATATCCGTTGTTGCTGAATAACTTTGATGAACCTCCAAAATATTCTTAGTGCAGAATAATTCTCAACCAATCATTGTGATCGACTTCTGGGTGTTGACTGGGGTAGCCAGTGACGCTGCCAAACCAGCTAATGCATCTGCTTCTGTATTTTTTAACCAGGGCACATACTCGATGAAGAACCCAGAGAATGTAGCAGCAATCTCGAGCGTTGTTTGATGATATGCAATAAGATCTTCATGACGAACATCATATACCTCTCGAACTTGATCGACTATCAACTTAGAGTCGTCATAAGCTTCAAGATAGTCTACCCCCAACTGTTTAGCCAGTGAAGTCCAATAAGTAGAGCATTATACTCTGCAACGTTATTAGAATAAGATTCCATAAGTAAATAAGCACGATGGATGACTAGATTGTCAGGGTTATCAACACTACCCCCACTCCTGCTATAATTGGGACCCGTTCTTGAGGCTCCATTGAAGAACAACCTCCAAACAGATTCTTCCGTCATCGTATTAGACTCCAATGCTTTATATGTAATTTAATTGCATAGCTTGAAAGTTTCTGCTATCGGGTGTGCGGCTAGGAAATCAGCCAGAGCTTGTCCTTTCCCTGCCTTCCGAGGTACATATATCATATTATAGGGGGATTATAATATTGCCCATGTAGGAAGGCAAGAATTCAGCGCACTTGGCTTAGTCATGAGAACCCTGAGAGGGTTAGCCCTGGATATAACATGAATGGTTTGTCTTATTACATAATGCCGTATCTTTTGAATTGCAAATATTAATGCGAGACACTCTTTCTCAACAGGATTGTATCTATATTCGACGCCGATCATCATGTGACTCAAGTAATAGATAGCTTGTTCGTGTCCTTCGTCGTTCTTCTAGGCTAACAATGCATCGAGAGAATGTTCCATGACAGGAACATACAACAAAAATGGTTTGCCCACTACTGAAGCCATCAATATTAGGGGATTACTGAGATATCTTTTAAAGTCTTCAAATGATTGCTGACATTTTTCATCCCAAATGCAAGAAACTCCTTTCTTCATTAACTAGGTGAAAGGTCGACATCGTCCGGATAGATTTAAAATGAACCTTCGGATGTAAGCCAATCTACTTTGTAAGCTACGAAGTTCTTTAATGTTCTTTGGGGGTTCTATTTCTACGATAGCTTTAACTTTGTCATGGTCAATTTGTATTCTCTTTGAAGTTATGACAAATCTAAAAAATTTACCGCTGGAGACTCCTAATTATGACTTCGTTGGATTCATCTTGAGTTGGTGCTCACTCATCAATTCGAACACCGTGCTCAAATCTTGAAGATGATCGTCCTTTGAATGACTTCTAACTACAATGTCGTTGATGTAGCATTCCATTGTTTTTCGTAAATGTTCGCAAAAAATTGTACTTATGGTGCGTTCTCCTGTATTTTTTAAATCGAAGGGCATCACCGTATAGCAGTATATGTTGGCCCATTGGTCATGGTCAAGCCCAATTTTAATAATTGATCTAACCATGTCTCGATATAAGGGCTACTTGGACAACTGTTGAGAACTGCTACTGCTACCGTTCAAGACTTGAAGCCAGTTTGCCATTGAGTATGAATTTTCTTTATCAATGTAATTTTCATAATTTATTGAGTCTAGGAATACGATGTACACCGAGTCGTACTGACAAATAGGCTACCCAAAAATATTTTTAAAATATCTTTTGTTTTGAAAATAGCCCATTTACAAAAAGCTCCTAACTGCTTGACTTTTCAAAAAGCCCAAAATTTGATT
Organism: Iris pallida; assembly: GCA_029216955.1. Taxonomy (NCBI): domain Eukaryota; kingdom Viridiplantae; phylum Streptophyta; class Magnoliopsida; order Asparagales; family Iridaceae; genus Iris; species Iris pallida. The sequence goes on along the minus strand of JANAVB010029421.1, from coordinate 163,213 downwards.
TGAAAAACCATAAAAAATCAACTTTGGACACCAAGAGAATTCGGCCTGATCGGCCCAAACTCGCCCAGAGTTTGGTTGGTGGCCCGTTGGATTTTGAACTTGGTCTCCCCGCAGTTACGGATGCAATGGCTATTTGCCGAGATTCTCTCAAAGAATTCTGCCTTTAGAAAACCTATAAATAGATAAGAATTTCCATTATTTTAACATACTTCTCTATTCCCTTCTCTCTAAGCCTATTACGGTATTCCAAAGTGTTCTAAGCTTTTCTTTTTCAAATTCCAAGCCAGTTACAATCCTCTAGTCGATTTGCCTGTGCGGTACGATCTAAAAATTTCAGAGTGATTGTAATCAGAGGCTTGATTGAAGAAAGATACTTCATAATTGAAGTTGGTCGAGTACTTCAGATCAAAGCTCGCGTTGTAGAAGTTGCAAGAACTTCATATGAAAACTTGCGGCATTTTACATAGTGGATTTCAACTGGAAGCTTGAGTTCCTCTAACTGGACTAGTACACATAAGGTGGAAACCAGTATACATCCTTGTGTTTGCATTTCCTCTCTGCTCTATACTTTGCATTTACATATCTGTGATATATTTTGTGATCTTGCTGCTAACAACTTTTAATAGCTAATTTTTTCACTGCCTACTTTATTCACCCCCTCCTAGAGTATAGTACTTTACATTTCGTTCCTAGAGTATACCCCCAACGGTGTTTGGAATGATGTGTGCTTTTCGTCTACTGGAAATATTTTAATTTGTTGAAACCAGAGAAGCCATCCATGAATAACATACGTTCAAAGCTACAGGTGTTATCAATCATAACATCCGTGATTGGAAGAAGAAACTCATCTTTTGGATAAGCTTGATTAAGGTCTCGTTAATCGATGCATACCCTAATCTTCCTATTTTTATTCATAACCGGGACTATATTGGCAACCCAGTTAGGATGTTGTTCTTCTCTGACAAAGCCACTGTCTATGTGTTTCTTTACCCCATTCACAATAGCCTCTTTCATATCTGAACATAACTGTCGTTATTGTTGCTTCACCGATTTGACATGAGGAAGTATATTAAGATGATGCATTGCTATCTGCGTATCAAGCCCAGGCATGTCCTCATAACTCCAAGAAAACACATCTTTATATTCTTTAATAAGCTTAAGGAGTGAATGTTGTCTTCATCAGATAAACTTTTGATGATGAATATTGGTTTAGGCGATTCTGGATCACCTACATTAACTTGAACCACTTCATCTTAGTCTCGCTGTTCAAATCTTATTTCTCGTTGAGTATCGAGTTGTTGTACCCAAGGTTCAACTTCAAAAGATTCCACAAGGTCATCATCCTCTGTTTGATCACCAGATATCATATAAGCTCAGAAAATATTTTTGAATACTGCCCCAATACTATGATCTGAATCCCATAGTGAGGAATTGGAAGAATGAGAACATATATTAATGTCTTCTTCATCTGAGACTTTTGGTGTAGTCGGAGGAGTAACATATCCCAATTCAGATCGAGTACGGTGGTAATAGTCTTGCGGTTTCCCTCTTAGAGTTGGGATACGCAGTAGCAAGCGGCGGCCTTTACTAAAGTTGAGACCTTGCTCGCTATTTAAGTCATAGCCCATTCTTTGAATGATATTCTGTGCTTTGGGAGTATACTAGTATAATTACATTCTACCGTAATCTGGTTCAGGCTCGTCGACCAAAGCTTCTTTATGAACCTCTGCTCGACCAAATATAATCAGTGCTTCACCAATGGACCTAGCTGGCACCTCAAAATAAGAATCTTTGTATGATAGACATAGAGTGCTATCTTTAGAAGAAATAGACACAGGCAGTGATAGCTTTGTATCCGTGATAAGGAAGCACAAAGAGTCAACAGTCCTTATGCTAGTTACAGGAACATCAAAGTAATCAAAAGCAGAAGTTCTATCATTAGGTATGTACATGATTTCTTCTTCCGGGAAAATATCCTCGAGAAGTTTAATACATGGAGGTTTATCTACAACACTCACTTCTGCAGTGCTGGCGAGATGGGTCAGATTGATCACAAATGGTTCATCTGATTGAGCTGGACGTTTGCTTCGACGAAGATCAACTACCAACGGTTGCTCCTACTTAGTGCGTAAGTCAATGACCAGTGGTTCGCCTTTCTTCATCCTGAGATCGATTACTAGAGGTTATTTCGCCTTGACGCTAACATCATTTTTGTACAAGTCCACAACAAAAGGTGTACTACCTTCAGATTGAGTCTCATTAGAAATTCCGGTAGGCTCTTTTCATACAGGGCCCTTCAAGTATATCTCTAAGGGTTCTTCAACTAGTTCCTTCCATACATAACCTTTCAAGTATATGGCTAGAGGTTCATCTATCGTATGATCAGTATATGCTTCTTCTTCCTCGTGTATAGCCTTGTCTTATTTATTTAAAACCATATGCGATGGTTCATCATCAACATGTCTCTGATCACAAGGTTTATGCAACCTTGAATCAGAGAAGTAAACTTTGACCCCTTGAAAGGATCAACATCAGTAAATTATGTGCATACTAATCCTTTTTTGTTCACATATTTGAAGCACTGATGAAGAGTAAATGGTACCAAAAGATTGTCATGTACCCACAGCCGTCCCAACAAAACATTGTAAGAGAAATTGGCTTCAATCACATAACATGTGACTTCTGTCCGAAGATTTCCAATTTGGCAATTGAGACGAATTTTCCCCAGAGGATGCCTTCGTCTTGCATTGAAGCAAGTAAATATAGTAGTGTTCATTGGGATCCCTAACACCTGAAGCAGACTTCTGGGATCACACTAACAGATGAGCCATGATCTATTTGAATGCGATCTACCTAGCAAGCCCCGATATACCATGTATAGTACAAAGGTCTATTATGACGATTATCTTTCAAAGACATGTCCCCCTAAGTAAAGGTGATATTGGGAATCTTCTCTAATATATTATAACAATGTGGACAAGTCCCAGGGTCATCATCAGGTTCTACCATCTGAGATAGGTAAGAGTCTGCATGCTGCAATGCCTCATTCAATGCATCGTGAGTGTCTTTGGAGAGATGAAGTAACTCAAATAAGGATAGTCGAGCTGGAGTATTGGCAAGCTGTGTCAATTTGTCAAAATTGGAAGGTTTGTCAAGTCCGAGGGAATTAGGTTTCTTCAGGGACTTGTCGAACCTTACATCTTTATGTTTTTATTTTACTCCTATAGTCTACTTTGTTGGCCCAGACCCTGATGAAGCCTGAATGGCAGGTGGATTAAGAGCATGAGCTACAATAATATGGTTATCTTCTTCATCTTGATTGGAGAAATATTGATATGCTTTTCCGGATCTGGTTTATCCAACCAATGCTTCATCAACCATATTGCATGACTTACCCTTTGTTTGCCATGAAATATAAAAGAACTGAACAATTATCGGAGGACTGGACTTTTACTTCACAATACAAACTCGCTTGTACAAAGAAAGCCTAGGGACGAAAACCTAGGTACAGCAGTCTAAGTACAATTGTTTATTTTAGATTCTCGGGGTGACGGTAGAGGCTCGGGAAAGCTACGGCAGCTCTGCCTTACTCCTTGGACGATCGGGTGCAGCCTTGGCTCTGTAGAAGAACTACTGGGCATTGATGAAGAAATGCTCTCTCTTCAGGCTCTCTGGCTCTCTGTGTCTTCTTTTTTTGCAAAAATAAGAGAGTCTCTCTTCTTTTTTTATGCAAGGGAATGGCACCTTGCTATTTATAAGAGTGGGTAGCATCACTAGGGTTTGTAATGATTGCCCATTCTCCAAAGTCGACGGCTTAGGATCAATACATCTGGGCCGCTCATCTTGAACATAATAGATCCGGGCAATTAATGTGATTGCATCAAATCTTTGCGGATAATTAATAATGATTGACATAAATCCTCATGATTTGTTATGCCAATATCGGATCTCCCGCCACGTGTCATTGATTTGCTTGATTGCAAATGATCTGATTTGATCCCAATATTTCATTAGGATTTGTTGATGGATTTCGGTTGATTTGATGCCACGTGTGCCATTATCATGCTACGTGTCTTAACCGCGAGCCACTTAAAAAATCTGAGCCGCATGAGGGTTGCTCCTCATCGAGCCGCATAAGGCTGGCCATGTGTCAAGGCTGCTTGGGAGTGACCCCGGAACATTTGACCCACATGGTGATGGTGGGTGCCTTCTTCGTGAGCCGCATGGAGATAGTCTTTGTGAGCCGCATGAAGTAGCCTCTGCTTGAGCCGCATAGAATAGCTTCGGCCTGAGCCGTATGGGATAGCTTCGGCCTGAGCCGCATGGGGTGGTCTCTGCCTGAGCTGCATGTGACTGTCCATGTGTCAAGGCCGCATGAAGGTTTCTGGATTTCGGGGGATCGTGTCAGAGATTTCCTTCGTTTTCCTAGGAGTCTGCCATTATGACGGAGTCATTATTGTTTCTTTGTGTCAGAGCTGTCATTTGTCAGAGCTGTCAGCCGTCAAGGCATTTAATGCAGTAAAGGACAAAGGGAAGAGCTGTTTGCAGGCCACGTGGCTCCTCTCTGAGCCGCATGGAACTTGTTCGAGCTGCATAGACGCTTGAGCCACATGGATCCCTGAGCCGCATGAGCTCTCTGAGCCGTATGGGGCTCCCTGGCCGCATGGATATTTCTTTATTCTTTTCCATGCTTCTACAAGACCCCCTTCAAAGTTTTCAATTTGCAAAATTGAAATACTTTGAATAAGAAGCATGGATATGCATAAACTCTTCTGGCCGCATATGATGTCCTGGCCGCATGGATGTCTCAGCCGCATGGCCTCCTCAGCCGCATTGGTCAGTTAGCCGTATGGACTTTCGGGCCGCATAGGCTGTTCTGGCCACATGAGCTCCTTGCCACGTCATCCTGCCACGTGTGGAAATCTTTTGTATTAAATGCTGTTGATTTGCCGTCGGATTTGAAGCCGCTTTTCGGGGCAGGATCCCAAGAGTTTGGCCTTCATTTTAGTTGGCTCGCCTCGATAACCGAAGGGTTGTTTTTCATTTTGCACGAGAATCGAAGTGCCCTCCTTTCGTCTATAAATAGGGATGTATTCAGTCGGAGAGACTTCTTTACTTTCTCTTTCGTCTTCAACTTTTGCTAACTTTCTTTCTTTGTCTCCCTTCTCCGACCGTCGGACGATAATGGCCCCCAAGTCTTCCAAGGTTGCCTCTGCTGTCGCGAAGGGCAAGAAAGCGGCTTCCTCATCGGCCACCACGCCTGAAGTGCACCCTGATGTCCACCCTGCTTTTCAGGGTAAGGATTGGGTGAAAATTTGAATACTTTTGAACCCTAATGTGGTATTATGGTGATGTTTGCCCCGAATGGGGACTTATTTGTGGACCTGATACCCTTTGGCATACCTTGGTTATAGGTACGGATAACAAGTTTGATTGGGGATACCGAGAACAATTCCACGGCAAGGTGATCATGGACGTTCCGGGTATCGGGAGAGAGAATGCCATGGAGCAGCTGGGCTCCCGGGGCATGATGGGAAGAGATGGGCCTATACTAAGAAACTTAGCAAAGGATATTTGTGGGCCTATTACCCTTGGCGTACCCTGGCTTAGGATACGGATAATAGGATGAAAGGGAACCGACATACTTACTTAGAGGTAATGAGGACATGGCAAGCATGAGGGTTTTACCGCGGAGTCTTCCTACTCAGAGTTAATGAGGACATGGCAGGAGTGGACTCAACGGAGGATATTTGTGGACCTATTATCCTTGGCGTACTCCGGTTGTGGGTACGAATAATAAGTCGAAAGGGAATCAATCATACTTACTCAGAGGTAATGAGGACATGGCAAGCATGAGGGTTTTACCGCGGAGTCTTCCTACTCAGAGGTAATGAGGACATGGCAGGAGTGGACTCAAAGAAGGATATTTGTGGACCTATTATCCTTGACGTACTCCGGTTGTGGGTACGGATAATAAGTCGAAAGGGAATCAATCATACTTACTCAGAGGTAATGAGGACATGGCAAGCATGAAGGTTTCTTCGACGGAGCCTTCCCACTCAGAGGTAATGAGGACATGGCAGGAGTGGGCTCAATGAAGGGGGGTACATGGAACGACTCAGAGGTAATGAGGACATGGAAGTTCTATGTAAAGGGGTGATTTGTTTTTGGCGAAAGTGGAACGACTCAGAGGTAACATCGACATGGTCGTCTTAGAAATTCGTGGATCTGTTACCATTTTTGTGCACTGGGAGTGCGGGTAGTGGATCATGAGGGAGGATCTCTTTAAGAGAAATAAGTTCAGAGGTATGGTCATACATGACTTACTATCTGAAAGAGTGACCGGGATGTGAGTTCAGAGGCACCAGCGGGTACATAACTCGATAATTTAGAATATTGTGAAAGTGTGAGTTCAGCGGCTGTCACGCCCCAGAACCAGAATACTGGAGAGCGGGGGCAGACATAGCCAGCTACGTATATGAAATGGAATCCATCTCGCTATACGGTCACGGCTGTCTAGATACATGAGGGTTTATCTACAAGCCAACAGTCTCTTAAGGTCATGAACAAGGCTAGTGTCTCAATCACAAGCAAGTAAGTAAAAGTCACAAGATGTATGATCATTAAATATACAATAGTAAGGTGTCCCAAACATTATATATTCAGTTGATCATGAAGCTAGTCGTTACAAAATGTCAGGACTAGCAAGAGTTTAGTCATACATGATCAACCCTAGGATCTGTTAATCATGTTACAGCCCGTAGGCAGACAGTAAGTAAGTGCAATCGAGCTAAACAGGTGCTCGTCGGCTAAACGCCTCAAAAGAATATTTTTACAATAGAGTGGGAGAGCCAAAAATAACCCACTCGTTGCTAGGGTTCCGTCTAGTGGCCACCATCTGGCTGGAAGGTCGATAGATCCTCTGGAGCTGCTCCGAAATCTGGCCACACAAAACCAGCTGGGTCAGACCCCAGAAAGAGCAAGTGCCACAAAGGAGGCTTCACTTAAGAACTAAAACCAGCAATCAGCACAAGATATAAATAAAAGTAAGAACTAGAAATAAAGAAAATACACCAGGATGATATACGACGAGATAACCATGGAACCATTCAGATAACCAGGTTACAACCCGTAAACCAAACAAGGACCGGGGTTGTAACCCTTCGTCTGAACAGAACTTGGAATTCTCACCATTTATCGGTAAAATAAATACAAGCATTCTGGTCATTCAATAATCTGGAACAGGATCAGGGCAAGACTAGACTGGTTAGACTCCATCCAATCATTTCACGGCCAAGCAAGAATTATGGCTTGATACTTTAACTAACTAGGGTTGTCACAAGCCTAATTACTAATAAGATGCAGTGAGATTATTCCACAGCCACAAGCCCTGCAGACCATCCAGGTTACCCGGGTTAAAAGATTAGAGTTGAATTCAGGTGGGTACATCGTCCAGGAAACGAATGTACCCTTAGGTAGCTTGAAGGGTACAACACATGACAGTGTGCTGGAAATGTGCCCTACTCAACGGCAGGCTACAGATCCGAAGGCGTGCCCAGGTAACGGGATTGCCTGTAGCTGGGAAATCTCGTCATGACTAATATATTAATCTAGTATTAGCCTTAGTCCATTTTAGTAGGTACTCCTGACCGTGGTACTCAGGAGTCCCTGTCCTAGACATGATGCAAGATTGGACTGGTTTATTTATACAAACACAATCGCCCACGGTGTCCAGATTAATTATACAGGTCATGTCATGTCAGGTAGCCGTCGCAACAGCTATTCGAGATAATCATGTCAGGTTATCATGCCAAGTGTACTTGTCAGGAGTGCGCCACGACGGGCCATTATCAGGTCATGTCAGGTCATTATGTCAGGAGTGCACCACTACGGGTCACTATCACGTCATGCTCAATTATCAATTCCAAACATATCAAGTAAATTCGTGATTATCAAGTTCAGGACAAAAGGCGTAAGGATATAAAATAGACGTAAAATATCTAATAAAATATCAATATACAGGGCTGTAGAAGAGCCAAGCTTAAGGAAAATAAAACCAAACTGACACACTGACATAAGACCAAGTCGGCCAAAGGCCATACGCTCAGTGCCAAAGTCATACGTTCAGGTCAGGCTACGCTCAGGTCAGGCTACGCTCAAGTCAGGCTACGCTCAGGTCAGGCTACGCTCAGGTCAGGCTACGCTCCGGTCAGGCTACGCTCAGGTCAGTGTATGCAAGACATACGCTTCCAAAAGGCAGCGTATGTACTCCATACGACTCCTCTTCAAGGCAGCATATGAGGTCCATACGACTCCTCATCAAGGCAGCGTATGAGGTCCATACGACTCATCATCAAGGCAGCATATGAGGTCCATACGACTCCTTGTCAAGGCAGCGTATGAGGTCCATACGACTCCTTGTCAAGGCAGCGTATGTAAGACATACGCTTCCAAAAGACAGCATATGAGTCAGACTACGCTGCGCTAAAGAGCACGCGCAGCTCAGTAACGCAAGCTAAAAAGCTTGCGCACTGCTCACTGTCTTCTCCAAATCAGCAAGAACTCCATGGTTGAACCCAAAGCTTCAAAAGTCCATAACTTGGTCAAAATAAGTCCAAATCCAACTTTTCAAAGGTCAAAATTGGGTAGAATAAAATTTTCAACATGGAAGCATCAAAACTTGAAAACAAAGAAGTTTGATAGATCAAAACCACCAAAATCCAAAAATAACTAACTTCTAGATCTACAAAAATTAAAGCCTCAAAATGGAAAATGACAAGTTCTAATGTGTCTTAGAAACATGAAAAGAAGCTATTAGAACAATAAAAATGGGTTCTCTTGTGGAAGCAAGTTGCACTTGCCAAGACCTCTCTCTCTCCCTCTCTTTGGTAGGTAAGGAAGTAATGGTTGAGAAAATGAAGGGATTAATGAAGAGAGAGAAGAAGAATGGGTAATAAATATGAGTGGTGGTGGTAGGTAGGGGGTTCACCCCTTGGTTCATGATGAACCAAGAGCAATCCCAAACTGATCCAAGCCAACCCAAACCGAGAATAAACCAGCCCAGGGAGGAAATTAAGCAAGGAAATTATGCAATACAAGAATAAATACGTACACATATTCCAGAAAAACGTAATACGAACCACAGGCAATACAGCGGCACCAGCGGGTACATGACTCGATAATCTGGAATTTTGTGGATGTGAGTTCAGCGGCACCAGCGGGTACATGACTCGATGCTCTAGAAAATATTTGTGGATGTGAGTTCAGCGGCACCAGCGGGTACATGATTCAATGATCTGGAAAATATTGAAGATACGAGTTCAGCGGCACCAGCGGGTACATGACTCGTTAATCTGGAATGTCGTTCAGACATAATATTTCTTCAGGAACTTGCCGTTGACTGGCAATATTAGCAAGTCTCCATTTTGCTTTGCGAGGCGGTAGGCGCCGTTGGAGAATACAGCCTCGATGATAAATGGACCTTCCCATTTTGGCTGGAATTTACCGGCAGTCTTGTGAGTCATGACTATCGGCCTCCGGACTGCCAGAACGAGATCGCCTACTTGGAATGTTCTGATTTTGACCTTCTTGTTGAAGGCTCCAGAGATGCGTACTTAGTATAGCTCGATCCTTTGCTGAGCCAGGAGGCACTTTTCATCTAAGGCCTCTAACTCTTGTAGCCGGCGACGGTAGTTATCATTCGTCGTCAATTGATAAGTGAGGGCGACACGGAGCGAGGGTATTTGAGTCTCCAATGGGAGAACTGCCTTACTCCCGTACACCAGGGAGAATGGTGTGTTCCCTGTGGTCGTTCGGACCGTGGTACGGTACGTCCATAAGTATTCACCAAGCTTCTCCTTCCATTCGCGTTTATTGGACGATACGAACTTCTTGAGTAACTTGATGATGGTTTTGTTGAATGCTTCTGCCAACCCATTTGCTGCTGGATTGTATGGTGTCGAAGCAATATTCTGGATGCGGTGCTTGTCGCAGAACTGATAGAAGGCGTGGCTTGTAAACTGTGGACCATTGTCGTAGATGATCCTTCGGGGCAGTCCAAAGCGATAGATGACATGATGCTTGAGGAAGCTGATCACGTTCGAAGTCTTCACTTCTGCAAGTGGGATAGCTTCCGCCCATTTGGAGAAGTAATCTATGATTGCGAGTATAAAACGATATCCTCGGAAGGAATGTGGAGTGATTGGACCGATGATATCCATTCCCCATGCTTCGAACGGCCAGGACGCCACTGTCGGATGTAGAAATTCGGATGGCTGGAGGATGAAATCCGCGTGGACTTGGCAGGCTTTGCACTTTCTCGCATAGTCTATCGTATCTGCTACCATCGTGGGCCAATAGTAGCCCATTCGTCGAAGACGGTCTTGTAATTTAGGGCCAGGCTAATAGGGCCCGTAGACACCATCATGAGCTTCTCGTACGGCTTCTTTGGCTTCCGTGTTTGACAGGCACCGAAGCAATAACCCAACGTAGGATCGCCGATATAATATTTTCGTCTCTGTATCGTAGAAGAATCTGAGAGAACGCCGTCTGATGGAGATGGCTTCCTTTGGGTTCTCGGGCAGGATATCGTAGACGACGAAGTCAATGAATGGTTGTCTCCAATCTGGGGCATCGTCAATCGTCTGGACGAAAGAACTCGCCATAAACTGAACGTTCTTTTTGGAGCAGACCAGTTCATGGCCTATCACATCTACCTATTGATGAGTATGATTTGGCACTGCTAGGGAAGCGGCCAGGCCGGCCAAGGCATCGGCTTTGATATTTCGGAGTCTGGGGATATGCTCAATGAAGAACCCCTCGAACGATGAGATAATGTCGATTGCTATTTGGTGATAGGGGATCATGTCTTCATGACGAACCTCGTATGAACCCCAGATCTAATTGACGATTAACTGTGAATCGCCGTATGCTTCAAGATATTCTACCCCCAGCTCTTTTGCAAGTTGGAGGCTAATGACCAAAGCGTTGTACTCGACCACATTATTAGAGCAGGGTTCTATGAGAGAGTAAGCACGATTGATCACCAATCCGGAAGGAGAAACCAGCACCACCCCGACTCCGACAATGATGTTGCCCTTGGGTCCAGTTTTCGAAGCACTGTCGAAGAACATTCACCATATATCATCGTGAGAGGTTGCATGCGAGTCGACGACCTTATCTGGGATTTTTTCATATATTCTGGATGACTCCGAGCCCAGGTGGACTGCCAAAAAGTCTGCCAGGACTTGACCTTTGACAGCCTTTTGCGGGACGAAGATCATATGATAAGGGGATAGCAATATTGCCCATGTAGCGAGGCGAGAGCTGAGTGGCCCTGGTTTAGTCATGAGGACCCTGAGAGGGTTGACTCGTGAGATCACATGTATAGTTTGTCCAGTAACATAGTACCGCGTCTTCTGGATGGCGAACACCAGGGCGAGACATTCCTTTTCCACAGCAGTGTATCGGTGCTCTGGCCCAATCATCATTCGACTGAGGTAATATATGGCCTGTTCATGGCCTGCATCGTTGTTTTGTGCCAGCAGAGCCCCGAGGGAATGTTCTATTGCTCGTACGTAGAGCAGGAATATTTTTCCAGCAACCGGAGCCACCAGGACTGGAGGGTTCGACAAATATTCTTTGATGCTGTCGAAGGCCCGCTGACATTCTTCGTCCCATACGAATGAGACGCCTTTCTTCATGAGATGGGTGAATGGTCGACATCGCCCGGAGAGGTTAGAAATAAACCTTCTGAAGTAGGCTAACCTCCCTTGAAGGCCTCTGAGTTTGCGGAGATTTCTCGGGGGACCCATCTCCATAATTGCCTTCGTCTTTTCAGGGTCTACATGAATACCCTGGGCGGTGATGATGAAATCCAAGAATTTTCCGCTGGATACGCCCATGAAAGATTTCGTAGGGTTTATTTTCAAATTGTGCGCTCGCATCAGGTCGAATACTGTCCTCAGATCCTGCAGATGGTCTCCCTTACAGCGACTCTTGACGGCGATGTCATCAACGTAGCACTCCACCATCTTGCACAAGTGTTCTCTGAAGATGATACTCATGGCCCTTTGCTATGTGGCACCGGCATTCTTTAAACCGAAAGGCATAACTGTGTAACAGTATATGCCAATCGGTGTTCGGAATGATGTATGCTTTTCGTCGTCAAGAGACATCTTGATTTGGTTGTACCCCGAGAAGCCATCCATGAATAACATATGTTCGAAGCCGCAGGTGTTGTCGATCATGATGTCTGTGATAGGGAGGGGGAATTCATCTTTTGAACATGCCTCATTCAGATTGCGGAAGTCGATGCAAATTTGAATCTTCCCATTCTTCTTGAGGACCGGAACTATATTGGCGACCCAGTCAGGATATTGCTCCTCATGAATGAAGCTGCTGGCTATCAGTTTGTTGACTTCGGCTTCGATCGTATCCATGATGCCTGGGCGGAAGCGTCTCTATTGTTGCTTGACCGGCTTTGCATCTGGCCGAATATTGAGTTTGTGGAGAGCAATATCGGGATCTAACCCCGGCATGTCTTCATAGCTCCATGCGAACACATCAATATATTCTTTGACAAGTTCCAGCAGTGATTCTCGCTCTTTGTCTGTTAGGCTTTTACTGACAAAGATTGGTTTTGGAGAAGATTCGCTACCGAGATCCACTTGTATAACCTCATCTTCAGTAGGGGGTTCTCTCAGTTCGAATCGCTTTTTCCATTGTGCATCCAACTTTTGGGCCTACGGCTCTAGCTCGAGGATTTCAGGAATGTCTTCATCTTCTTCATAAGCGTCGGCGAATGCCATGTTGACTGACAGGACTTGTCTGAATATGTCTCTGATGCTGGTATCCGAGTCAGAAGTTGGTGACCCGGTTGAATGTGACTGCCAGTCACATTCTTCATATGAACTCTCAGGGGTCGTCGTGGGTGTTACATACCCTAATCCACATCGAGTTTTGCTATAGTAGTCCCGTGGTTTGCCAGCCGGGATCAGTAGCTTCAAAGGTAATCGTCGCCCGGTATCGTAGTTCAAGCCTGGCGTAATCTGCAGATCATATCCCAATTTTTGCATGAGATATTTGGATTGAGGGCTATAAAGATACATAGGCAGTCTTCCGGCATCTGGTTCAAGGTCGACTTCTTCTATGGTGAAGGGATGCGGATCGTCCTTCCGGCCGAAGATGATTGGATGGTCCCCTCCCTCGATTATGCGGTAAGCGTCTTCCACTGGAATAAGCTGGATTGTGGTGTACACATTTGTCATCTGTGTGTGTAGGTGAGTGCCTATACCATGTTCCATAGCATACATTGTACACAGCTTATTGAGCTCGAGGTAGTTCAAAGATAGACCTTTATTGATAAAGTAAGGTATCTTTTCTAGGGGGATTACATCATCTGCAGAGGGAACATCAGTGTGGGCAGCCACATACTTGGCTAGCTCCGGTTCCTCTTATGCTACCCCCTGTATAAACGAAGACTGAGAGGACGACCTGGGCAGCTTGATTGTCAAAGGGTCAGCTGGTGGAGCAGAGCGTGGAGTTGTTGGCAGGCTAGCGACCCCCAGCTTAGTACTTAATGCTGTGAGGGGAGTGGTTGGTTCGCTAGAAGTCCCAGACCCTGCATCGGAATGACAATTCTTCTTAGGAAGGCGTATCGTCATCGGCTTGTCGGAGGGATTGAGCTTCTCCGTTTGCGGCTGGCCGACTCTCGGCAGCCTGATTATCAGTGGCTCGGTTGTAGGTCTTGGCACTTGGCCAGACCTTGGCAGCCGGATTATCATCTGCTCTTCTTGATCCGAGAGGCTGATTGCGTCCTTACGCAGAGTGGCTGTAAGGGGTACGGACTTGCTAGGTTTGCGAGCTTGGAGGTGGATCGTCAGAGGTTCTTATGATCCTATGGCTGTCTCGGTACGAGCTTGCACATCTCCTTCACCAAGGTGCTTCTTCGACTTTTGGTACAGGCAGGAGTCTGAGTAGTAGGATTTGACCCCTTTGAAGGGATCAATATCAACAAATTCTGTCCTCACGAAGCCGTATTTGTCGACATATTTGAAGCACTGGTGCAGCGTGGAAGGCACAATCATATAATCGTGTATCCAAGGGCTCCCCAAGAGGATGTTGTAAGAAGTGTCTGTATCTATGATGTAGCAGGTAACTTCTGATTGGAGATCGCCAATCTGACACTTCAGACGAATCTTTCCAATTGGGTAGCTCCTGCCCGAATTAAAACCGCTGATGGCGGTGCTTGTGGGCGTCAGGCGATGCATAGGGATGCGAAGATGATGTAGCAGACCCTTCGGAATGATGCTGATGGAAGACCCAGGATCAATGTGCATCCGATCCACCTTTACGTCACCGATGTATCCAGTGTAGTATAACGGGCGATCATGTAGGTTGGTTTTGATGAGCATATCCTGCGGAGTGAAGACAATATTGGGCATCGCTCCTGTGCAAGTGCTGTCTTAGAGATATGCAGGCGGGTTTTCTCCCGTGAGGTTGACCTGAGCCAGGTACGCGTCGGTATTTTGGAGTGCATCGCTCAAAGTCGTACGAACATCTTTTAAGAGTCTCAGAAGCTCGTATAATGACAACTTGGCAGGTGTGTTGGCCAATTGTGCCAAGATGTCGAAGTTATAGGGCTTCTCCGGCCCCTGCGGTGCCTCTTTTTGGAGGGATTTATCAAAGCGAGTCTCCTTCGGCCTCGTCTTATCGGTCGTCGGAGGTTGAGCCGGTCCTGGAGCGTCAATTGTAGCGGGCTGATGATCTTCAGCCGAGTTATCAGCCACAGGTTGGGATTGTACCCCAGACCGAGTGACGACGGCTGTAGCTTCTTCGATATCTGCCGAGATTGTACGGCAGGACCTGACTTTTCCACTCTTCTTCTTGCGAATGGAAGATGGTGTGGGCTGAGTCACTTCTAATACCAAGTCTGGATGGACCCACATGACCTCCCCTCGTGATGTGGTAAGGGACACTAGACCAGCAGCCTGATCTCGGGGAGGTGGAAGACTAGCAATCTCCATTGTCGCCAGAGGGATGGGTACCACACCGTCTTGAGCTTCGGCTAGAGGAAAGTTGCCAAATTATGCTGACACCATATTGGCTGCCACAGTTACATCTTCGAAGTCGATGGCCAGAGCGTTCGAATCGATGAGATTTTGGATGTACCGTTTCAGTTGGTAGCAGTCGTGTATGGCATGGTGGACGTAGCGGTGGTAATGGCTGTACTTTGGATTCTCCATGTCTATCGGCCGAGGTTCCCGCCTTGGTGGAGGAAGCTGATTTCTGTCTTCTTGTATGAGAAATAGGTTTCTGTGCTGTATCGGCCACCATAGCCTGTTTACCCCTGCTGTCCCGATTGTTGGAGGGGCTACCTCCATTGTCGTTGTTGGTGTTGGGACGCTTGCCCTTGTTCTCTCCATCCGAGATATGCAATCCCATTTGGCGAGCCTTCTTCAAATGTTCTTCGAAACTTGTAGCACTGATGATAAACGTCTTCCAGTCCTTGAATTGACTTTTGCCCATCCAGAGACTGATTGTTGGGAGCAATCTCTTTTGATAAATTTCAATCAAGGAGGAATCCGGGTTTCCAGAGGGTAGCTTCATCGCGGTTTGGCGAAACCTCTCAATATAGTTCCTCGTCAGCTCTTTCTTCCCTTGAACGACGTCCATGAGGGTGGACATCGTGATGTCCTGCCCTACCTCGTAGAATCTCTCCAAGAACATATGCTTGAAGCCGGCGAAGGAGTGGATGCAGTTGTCTGGCATGTTGCGATACCAGTTGAAGGCGACTCCTTCCAATGCCCCGATAAATAATCGTGTGAGAATGGCATCATCTTGGGGCAGATGGTCGGTAGTGACCTCGAAGTAAGTGATGTACCGACTTGCTGAGGTCTTGCCATCATAGGAATTAATATTGAACAGCTTATATCTTGGTGGGAATGGAACATCCCTCCAGGCAGCAGTGTACGATTGCCGTATTCTGAGGTCTTGAGAGTTTTCTCGAGCATAAAACATGGCTCGAAGCTCCTGGACCTCTCTTCTCGCTTCGCGGGCCTCATCCACGGCGGTGGAGGCCGTTCCTTCAGGAGGATTGTTGCCCGGGTTCGGTGCTACTGAATTCGAGTCTGTATTGACCGCGGGACCCGCGCTTATTTGACCAGGCGTTCCTTCCTGTAGGGTTGGAAGGGCCACTTTGATCTCGTATACAGACTTGACCAAGATGAGCAGTATGGCCTCCAAAGTGTCGATGCGTTGGCGATCACTGGAACCACCTTGGTTACTGTCCGTCATAAATATCGTCCTTACGTGAGGAGAGATGGACGGAGCGGTGGAGGAAGCGCCCTCCGAATCATACCTTTGTAGTGAGAAGTCATTGGGGTATATGGGAATGTTCTCCTCTGGTTCGGACTCGGAAGGAACAGTACCCCCAATCTCCGAGTTCACCTCGTCTTGGGAGTTGTGGACGTCGTCGGGGACATCGGGGTTTGCTACATCTGATGGGAGAATAGTTACCCTCGACTCGTCTTCTTGGAACATCGAATTATCGTGGAGGTTCGGAGGAGTGCTACCCCCAATCCTCGCAACCCCAAGTGTTGTGGACGACGAATCTCCCACTGTAGCAGATTTCGTCTTAGAAAGGGTGCCTTGGAAAACTTCGGTAGTGGGCACCCGCTTAGACGACAGTATTTTGGTCAAAGTGGTTGAAATCTTTGGACTGGAAACATTTGTCTTCTTTTCTCTTCCATCGGCGGGGACTTTCTCAGCAGAGTTGCAGGAGACGACGGGAAGTGCCTCGTCTTCTGAAGACGCTGTTACAATCTTTGAAAGACGGACTGCCGGTCTTTTCGCATCCTTGCGTTATTGCAGCAGCAGTTGACGATGACTTGGGTGCAGTGACATCCATGGGAGGACTCTTTACACCCCGGTGCATCTTCTCTTTCATTGCGTTTGTGGAGGATGGCCTCACGCAAGTCAGATGGGTCTGGATTGACCATTTTTGCTCTCGGGATTTTGGGAGACTTTTGCGAACCTCTCTGTCCGTTTGCAGCCGGGGGCTGGACTCGAGTGGTTCTGTATAACTTCCCATCTAAGGCCCGCATAACAGTATGCGGTACGCTCGGATGGTCAGAGATCGGGTCAGCGGACCGAGCTTGTAAAGCTCGCGCTGCCCTAGACTTCTTTGCTCTAGTGCGTAAGGGCACATAGTAGAAAGAGTCTAGGTGATGCTGGAGAGAGTCAGACATATCTTCTTGGGAGCACAAGAGATCAGGACCATAGGAGAGGCGGTCGAAGACAAAGCCACGTGGAGTAGACGTCATGAGGCTGTCATCAGTAACCTTCATGCGGCTGGCAGGCATAGCCACATAGGTTTTCTTCATGCGGCTGGGAGTCTCGGCCGCATGAGTTCTCTTCATGCGGCTGGATGATCGGGCCGCATAGACCTCCTTTATGCGGCTGCCAGACTCAACCGCATGAACATCCTGCATGCTGTTGGCAGACTTGGCCGCATGAGCGTTCGTCTTCTTCTTGGGGCGCGTAGAGTCACTCTTTGTCCCTGCAAGTCCAGCATCGTAGTACTTTTCTCTGCCGGACTTGGGGACAGCAGAGTTCTCTACGGCTCGAAGTGGAGCCGTATGAGAGTCGCCTTCGCCGTCTTCGGTAGCAGAGAGTACCCCGTCCAGAGCTTGTGGAGGAGCAAATGATTTTGGCCTCCACTCGCAGTGAGCTTTCTTTGTGCGGGTTTGCTTCTGGACCGGGCAAGCGCTTCCTTCAGAGAGCATTTCTTCAAACGCCTATTGGTCGAAGCGGACGACCATATTCTGTTGCGTGGAGCCAAGTTTGGCTGCATCCGATTGCGTCACCAACTCCTCAGCCGTGGAGAAGTTTGTCCACAGCAGAGTCGCCATCACGTTTGCCATGAAATATAAAAGAACAGAACAATTATCGGAGGACTGGACTTTTACTTCATAATACAAACTCGCTTGTACAAAGAAAGCCTAGGGACGAAAACCTAGGTACAGCAGTCTAAGTACAATTGTTTATTTTAGATTTTGGGGGTGGCGGTAGAGGCTCGAGAAAGCTACGGCAGCTCTACCTTACTCCTTGGACGATCGGGTGCAGCCTTGGCTCTGTAGAAGAACTGCTGGGCGTTAATGAAGAAATGCTCTCTCTTCAGGCTCTCTGGCTCTCTGTGTCTTCTTTTTTTGCAAAAATAAGAGAGTCTCCCTTCTTCTTTTTTTACAAGGGAATGGCACCTTACTATTTATAAGAGTGGGGGGCATCACTAGGGTTTGTAATGATTGCCCATTCTCCAAAGTCGGTGGCTTAGGATCAATGCATCTGGGCCGCTCATCTTGAACATAATAAATCCAGGCAATTAATGTGATTGCATCAAATCTTTGGGGATAATTAATAATGATTGACATAAATCCTCATGATTTGTTATGCCAATCTCGGATCTCCCGCCACGTGTCATTGATTTGCTTGATTGCAAATGATCTGATTTGATCCCAATATTTCATTAGGATTTGTTGATGGATTTCGGTTGATTTGATGCCACGTGTGCCATTATCATGCCACGTGTCTTAACCGTGATCCACTTAGAAAATCTGAGCCGTATGAGGGTTGCTCCTCATCGCGCCGCATAAGGCTGGCCATGTGTCAAGGCTGCTTGGAAGTGACCCCTGAATATTTGAACCACATGGTGATGGTGGGTGCCTTCTTCGTGAGCCGCATGGAGATAGTCTTTGTGAGCCGCATGAAGTAGCCTCTGCTTGAGCCGCATGGGATAGCTTCGGCCTGAGCCGCATGGGATAGCTTCGACCTGAGCCACATGGGGTGGTCTCTGCCTGAGCCGCATGCGACTGTCCACGTGTCAAGGTCGCATGAAGGTTTCTGGATTTCGGGAGATCGTGTCAGAGATTTCGTTCGTTTCCCTAGGAGTCTGCCATTATGACAGAGTCATATTGTTTCTTTATGTCAGAGCTGTCATTTGTCAGAGCTGTCAGCTGTCAAGGCATTTAATACAGTAAAGGACAAAGGGAAGAGCTGTTTGCAAGTCACATGTCCTCTCCGAGCCGTATGGAACATATTCGAGCTGTATAGACACTTGAGTCGCATGGATCCCTGAGCCGCATGAGCTCTCTGAGCCGTATGGGGCTCCCTGGCCGTATGGATATTTCTTTATTCTTTTCCATGCTTCTACACCCTTCTTCTTCTTGCTATGAGTCTTAGAAGTAGAAGTGACAAATTTTTTATCCATATCTTCAAGAAGATCAGGATGGATACACATGACTTAACCATGTTGAGTAGTGAGTGGTACAAGTCCAGTTGTCTGATCGCGAGCTGGAGTGAGATTAATAATTTGTAATATCGCCTTTGGTATCCATGTGACACCATCTTGGACTTCAATTACAGGAAAGTCTCCAAATGAGAGAGAAACAAGATTTGCAGAAACTTATTTCTCGTCTGTATATAGTACAATGGCCTTTGAATCCAACAACTGCTGGATATGATTCTTCAATATGTAGTAATCCTTCATAGGGTGATGTACATACAGATGATAAAAGCAATACTTCAGATCGTTGGTTTACCCTATTTCTTCAGGCCTTCGAGGGGGAGGAAGTTGTAGCTTGTTCCCTTTCATCAGTACTTGGAAAAAATATAGTGTGAGGGCTTCATTAAAGGTATAATATGCTTAGATCTTGAAGCAGCTAGAGTTTTTATTTAGGCTAGGAAGTAGCTGCAGAAATGTCCATTGTGAAGGACTCTTTCCCCTTGTTGGTTTTCCCAGAAGTGTTATTTATTATGGGGATGCTTCCATTTATCATCGGGTGACTTCAGTCCAATCAAATACACGACCTGGACTGATTCTTCGACTTTCTCAGCAGCAACGATGAAGGTTGGCCAATCATTATAATCTCCAGAGCCAATACAGAATATGACTTTGGGTAAAAAGTTACCCCTACATGTGTTAATTAGTACCATCTGAGGAGTCCCATGATGCAATTTCATCGACAACCTCCTGAACTGTTCAATGAATTCACGGGCTGACTCTTTGTTATCTTGCTTTGTGGCAATGAGTTTTGACATAGAGACATCACATGTTCCTTCTAGTAAGGAAGAATTTTTCCAAATCTTTGAAAGTTTTGATACAATCATCCGTCATAATACAGAACAATTTAAAAGCTACACCTTTCAATTGACCAATGAATAACTTGGACCATAGTGCATCATTCCATGGTATATGATCGGTCTGGGGATAGAAGTACGTCAAATGTTGCTTCAGAGAGCCTGTTCCATCATACGGGATCATGGATTGTGGTTTGGAAGTAGGACAAACTATATCATCCCACTCTGAAGGATAAGGATGTGACATTCCCATCTGATAAAGTTCCTCCTTCGAAGTG
Source organism: Iris pallida (assembly GCA_029216955.1). Classification (NCBI taxonomy): domain Eukaryota; kingdom Viridiplantae; phylum Streptophyta; class Magnoliopsida; order Asparagales; family Iridaceae; genus Iris; species Iris pallida. The sequence continues at coordinate 142,799 of JANAVB010029421.1, read as the reverse complement.
ATGTAATCTAATCGAGCATTGATACCCCCAAATAGCTTCAATAGTATTGATTGACTGGCTTGTAGGAGTCAAATGTATGATAGCATGTTGTGCCTGTTGTATTACTAGCGTAGAAATATTTTTGACTATTGGTGATAGATTAGGGTTAAAAGACACCCCCACTATATCTTGATCGACAGGAGACTGAACTGATGAATGAGGTTGATGTAGGTCGTTTGCAGGTTCATGATCGTTTGTATCTGCTATATCATCACCATTTTGTAACATATTCTCCAGAGTATCAAGTCTCTGTCGATCACCAATAACACTATCTTCATTACATGTCACGTATACAGAAGTCGTATGTGGGCTGCCAGATGGAGAAGTATGCAAAGAAATACCAGAACCAATACTGCTTGATCCTGATTGTAAAACTGCAATCATCTCTTTCCAAAATGTGAGGTACTCTCTCATCAGATTGGGAAGTAGAATGGTCAAATACTGGGAGGATACTACCCCTAGTATTATCTTATTCATGAGCATGGAGTGCACCAGAGGAATGCCTAGATCGGGAACGGGTTCTTTGATAAACCCCTTCAGGTGAAGTAGCTCTTTGATCTCTCCCAGATAAAGAGGATGAAGGTGCTTGGTCATCACCTTGAGTAGATATTGCATAGACCAAGGCCTCTTGTAATTCATCTTCATTATCCAAAAGTTGTCGTCCAATGAGAGTTTGGTTGCAATCTGGTAAAGAAAGATCGCCTGGTTGATTTATCAACTGCCTTTGAGCAAGAGCAATTGATAACAATCTTTGTACATGAATGTTTCTGAGAAGACATAACTGTGTTTGTTGACACATCTGCTGATTTACGCTTATGCCAAAGAATATCACGCAAATGGACAGAAGGGTGTATAACCTTCTTTCCCTTTCAATGCGTCTGAAAAAAGTCCATGCATGGGAGAGTTGGTTTCTTAACTCGTTGACCTATTTTACATACATGGGAACCCCCAGCACTTAGATCTTGAGTTGTTTTGTTATGCGAACTCATTTTAGGTACATTATGCAATGTACATGAGTCCACAGTGTGTGAAGAGAGGCGGATGACTGGCTGGGGTGCATAGACTTCGTCTTGTATAGCTTGCCATCACCACCACGCATAACATGGTTGTATGCATGAATCGAGCCTCCTTCATAACGCATAGAATCTTTGGAAAATGAAAGTCTATGGAAATATACTTCCTATCCCCATTTATGCGTCCAAAGTTCTGTATTGAGGCAGAACCTTCACCTTGATATGCTAATTGTGAGGCAGAAGTTCCAATATTTAAATTCTTAGCATCGTAGTATTTTCCTCTGTCAGAATTCAAAACTTGTATGTTCTTTTTTCCCGCATTAGAATGAAGGGCTCCGTCATAAGTGTTAACTTTCTTTCCAGACGCATGATTAGCATGCGTCTACTTAACATTCTTTTTCTCATGAGAAACACAGAGCTTAGCTGGTAGCTCATTGGTTGAGCCCCTTTTAGACACATGATGTGTGTCTCATGCATCTGGACAATAGAAACTTCTTTAGTTAGTATTGTGGCTGGTACTGAGCCATGCGCCTCTAAACTGTCAATCAGGCTCACAGAGGCTAGGGCTTTACCTTTGCCATCAGCGGTATTAGGGAGAGCAAGGAGAGACTTCGGGACCCAAGTCTTATGAACAGACATAGATTTCTGCCTCTTGATAGCCGGAGTAGAGTCCTTGTTCGACGGTATTGCTTCATATGCTTGTTGATCATACTATACGACCAACATCTCCTCAACTGCACCTAGCATGTTCACATCAGATTGTGCCACAACCTTCTCGTCGGTGGAGAAAGTCATCCCCAACATAGTCGCCATTTTTCTTTCAACACAAAAAGAGTCCAAGAAATGTAGGAATCTTTTGTATCATTGTAAAAGAAGAAGTACAACAAGAATCTTAAACAATAATTCTGAGTACAATAAAAATATAGGGATTGGGACGATGGAGATTAAGTCCACTTCGACTTCTCTACTCCATTGACGATCTTATGAAGAAGTTGTTGAAGCTTGGTGGTTGATGAAGATTAGTAGGGAGTGAACGTGTTCGAGAATCACATATAGCTCACTACGTGTTTTAAGATGTGCTGCACGAAACACTGCCATGTCAACACACGATCTGTTTATTGGAGACTAGCTATGCGTCAAAATATTGTTAGACGCATAGCAATTGGCTACTTACTACAAAATAATAACTTTTCTTTGAGTCATTATGAATCATTAAATACTGGAACACATAGCTTCTCTCATTGCTTACTGTAAAATGATAACTTTCTTCGAATAACTATGCGTCAGTCAACTCTCGAACACATAGCTTCTTTAATTACTTTCTGCCAAATCTTGATCTGGAAGTAGGCACATACAACTGCTTCTTTTACAGCTGGCCAAGTATAATAATAAGGATGACAAAATTACTAACACCTTCCTCGCAGTCTAAATACTGCACACTGCTTAAGACTTGTCTCTTCACACAAGAGACAAAAATAAATCATGCATCTGAATGGACCATGCATCTGTCTGGCCTACTTCTTTAATCATGTATATTTCCTTTAGAAACTAACAGCTTCCAACTTTTAGGAATATTAACATTTCGGACGCATGACATCTATGCGTCTCCTTAATATTTTTTATGCTTCTACATTTGTCTTTAAAATAATTTGCATATGCCAAAGACAACCAATATCTTTATAACTCTCACTTGTTATCAATATCCAATCTTAGATATGACTTCATAACAAGTCTGCATATTGAGACATATCGATAAATTGGTTGGTGTTCTTCCAAAAAATTCTATATGCATGATGCCATCCCCCTTCAAGCCAAGGGAGGCGCATATAAGAATTATCCTTATGCGCGTTTCCTTGTCAAATTGATCCTATATGACATTTGCCAAGATTTCTCTTACGCGTAGTTCAATAGATTACTCATAACAGTTTGGCAAACAAAAATTTTTACTTTATAACAATAAAGGGTTTACAAAATGTAGCCAGTGGAGGGCAAGAAGAACCTTAAAAAAAAGACAACTAAGGAGAAGGGCAGTCAGAGTCATTGATTACATCCGCGCTGGCTTGGAGGGTCTGAACACCCGAGTCGTGGAAGCTGACGAAAGGCCTCTACCCCTTCCTGTACTTCCCTCTCCTTTTGTTCCAAAGGGAAAGAGTCAAAGTCAGGTGACACGTTCAAAGTCTTGGCAATGTTGCATAAGGATAAGCCGAACACATCTAGGAGTTCTTCAGCCATGGACATCTTCGTGTCCGACGGCCTCCTCTTATGAAGAGAAGTAGGAGGCATAGCAGAAGGAGGCATGACAGAGCCTACCATAGTTGGCTGGTGATTAGAGATCCTCTCTGATCCACGGAAGCGCCTATAAGGAGAAGCTTTCTTTGGTGCCATGGAGAAACAAGAAAGTGTAGTGGAGAATTGACAGTTCTTCATTTATATTTATAGGAGAATGGGTGACTGTTCGTATCCAGCTATCAATGAATGAAGGGACCAACAGGTACCAAGGAAGTCGAAATGGTGGTGACGGTTGGCTTCTAAAGATGAATCTCATTAATTATAGCAGATTCATTATGCAAAATTTGGCCCATTTTTCGAAGAGTCGTCTGTCGTTCCCACATAAAACAGGCTCGTATATGGCACCCGTACTCTATATCTTGGTTCTTGGAATTCACACACTTATATTAACTAGAAGAGTCAAAAGATTTTTTTTTAAATTGACAAGGATTTGAAAGAGCTGACACTATAACCCTACCATTTATCCTCATGTGCCTCGGTGATCACAAGTCATATGCGTATTGTCGTTCATGCACTTTATTTGGTGAAGATGACATTTAAAGTCTTATGCGACAGAAGTACCTATGCGACATTTGCTACTCAAAATAGTTATGCGCCAATTAGATTTGAAGACAGTTATTCTTCTAAGTTAGGCCAGAATTTGTGTGTTAGATTAATTGCAAGTAAAATGACGTCGAAGCTAAAGACAAATTTTATTTTAAAATCATGATTACATATGATGGAAATCTAGTACATCTTGGATTTTCATCTCTAAGTCATGGTGAGGCCTGACGGATATCTATTATATTCATGATCTTCTCCATCAGTTTATCTTTTAGTACAAACCATAGTATATGGAAAATGTTGTACTGAAGGACAATGTGAAGAGGGTTAGCACTCTTACATTTTAGGTACTCCGAATTTATTACAGTTCGGCGAGCATCTCTAAAAGCATATGACGTGCCGAGCCTGGGCCATATGTTAGTGCATCTACTAGCATGAAATCCCCTCTATTTCTTTGCCAGTACACTCCGGTAGGAGAATACAAAATTAGACAGGCATTCAAGATCTTCTCGATTAACTTGTCTCCTATGGTTCCCATCAACTACCAATACTATCCGTCACTGACAGTATTTTGATTGGGACTTAAACCCAATCTCGTGATTTACGCCAAAATAATGAAACCAGCCAATCGCAAGCTTCATAAGATGGGTGCAGACAGCTAGCTAGGTCTGAGGACAGCCAAAGTCGTTCGCATAATGTGTTGGATCATGTCGAACAAGACATGTTATGATGTCCTTCCAAGCTCCATCTGAGCTCCAGTCATCCAAGGAGTATCCTGCAAAGTATGACAAGTTCAAGGGGTTAGACACATAATACATGATGTTCTACTGGAAGTCAACACAATCTGGATTGTTTGTCGCATGGACAGCCCGACACATACACAAGTATATCCAGCTTCATACGCCTAAGCGTACATGACAGTAATATTACAGCAACACATTTCTCTGATGAAGTGCAGTGGCAACTCCATCTATATGTGTAATAGAATTTCTTACTAGTAGTGTGTTTCTTTCTGAAGTGGTCCAACTTTAATTATACACTTTAGTGATGTGCTGTGTTCAGAAGGTGATTATGGCTAAGTGTCTTTCTATGGATTTCATGTGAAAGAAATGGTGTTTTGTTAAACATCAAAGAAAACTTCAAGAGACATTACCTTTTGAAGATCGGTGTTTTTCTCAACTTCTAACACATCCGAAGAGCAATGTCCTTGGCAAAGTGATGTTCAACTCTCCTACAACTTAACAAGGCTGCTGAAACTCGAGTTTGCAAGAACATGGCGAGAGGATGTGGTGAAGAAGTTCTACTAAATTACCGTCCTATTACAGTGATGGATGTGTCATATAAACACATAAAGCTGCAGTATACGACAATGCGTTATGAAACATGATTTTTGGTAAAAAAAATCAAATCAATATTAACTGTTGCGTGATTTTCTATACCTGAAATCACAGGAGGGAGTTGACTAAGCATCGATCCAAGTGTTGGAGAGTAATGGCTGGCCCAAATTTCGAAGTCAGTTTAGATTTTGAAGGAAAAAGTCAAAGCAATGACAGCATGGTGGTGATCCAATGGTCAAGAAGACAATTTCCTCTATCATGCTTCTTTCAAAGTATTTCAAAACTTGTTCAAATTTTTAAAACTCAGAAAAGGGTCTTGTAGAAGTATAAACTAGCGCATAACCTTCATGCCCCTAAGTGTGAAATCTCAAGTCTGAAGCATATCAGTCTTTGTAGTTTTGTGAGTTTTATTTGGAAGACGCATAGCCAAAGAAAGATCAGAAAAGCGCATAGTTAAAGACAGAAAGACACATAGTTCAAATGACACATGATCAAGAGCCGATTGATTTTTGCCTTCTTCTTGGAAGAAGTGATGAACTTCGGACAGTATCCAGTATTCAGACTCTGAGAAAGATGTCAGTGGTTTCATCATCATCATCATTTCACATTTACAGCTGTACAGGAGCAGTCCTAAGAGGCTATATTGTAGTATACAATGAGAGATGTTATACGTCAAATGCAGTTAGACGCATAGCTAATCCCTATGAAGAGATTGTGTGCTAACATGGCAGTGTTTCGTGCAACACGTCTCAAGCCACGTAGTGAGCTATACGTGATTCTTGTGCACGTTCACTCTCCACTAACTTCATGTGCTTATGCACCTATCTATATTTATGTGTCTCTGAGGCAAGAAATAGTATATTTTCTGTCCATGCATACATAGTTGTTCCTGTGAATAAAAGCTATAAATCGAGGACAGTGTCTTCCTCATAATGCACACAGAGGCCCATACAGAGAGCGGCTACACATACAACTAACGCTACGTAAGCTATGACTTCCCAGAGAGAGCTTTCAGTAATAGTGCCCTTTTTGTTGTCAGGAATTCACCAGTAAATAAACTTCATCAACCTTCACATCAGATCATCAACGAAGTAAAGAAGTTGAAGTAGACAACTTCCATCGCCCCGATCTCCAGATTTATTGTACTCGGAATTCCTGTTTAGGATTACTGTTGTACTCTTTTTCTTAGCTAATAATACAAAGATTTTCATGTCACCAAACAATAGAACTGAAACAATGAATTAGACAATCAATGCACAAGTGAATTGAAATACTAGTCTAATATATGACCGACTGGTATCACAATAGCATAATAAAATATGGTACGGCCTGGCCACACGTGCACGATGGGCGACTAGGCTATTCATAATATTACACTAAGGAGGTTTGATCACATATAGACTAAGTATTTCCCTAATACCGACACACGATCAAGAAAGAAGAATTAATATAGTCGAGTTAATGACTCATGTAAATCAAGTATCCAATATAAAAAATAATACATGACAGAAATACAAGGTAGAAATCCAAATCGTAGTATACTTGCCTGGATGTGTGAGGGAGGTAAAAGTCAAATTAAGTCCTTGGAATATGTGTTAAAGACATAAATATTACTAAAATATTCTAGTAATTCCTGAAACTATTTATTACAAAAGAGAATTATCCATTACTCTATTTGCTAAATCTAATTGACCTGAATCCTTTATATTGGCCCATCCAACCCATTAAATTACTACTTCTACTGTTTTACTAGAACTCTACATTTGAACTTCTTCATCGGGTCCAGCCCAATTGCTAAGCACATAGGATAGTTCTCACATCAGCCTAAACTATGGCTTCTGAATATCCAAACCCAGCCGGCCCATGCATATAGGCCACTCCACTCTTAGCCAGCCCATAATACTTAACAATCGGATCTTGAGCTCAGTAGCAAACCGAAACCTGTGTTTGGGTTACCTGCTGCTATTGTTTGATTCAAACAAACCTATTCCCCGTCAAGTATTAGTCAGACACATCCAGGACACTAAATCTCATTCTCCCCGGTCTTACTACTCGACACACTTGTATCCATAACAAAAATGTTGTGTCAAACACAATCGTGCTTTATGTAATCCACGCCAATAATATGAGTAGCTATACCTGAGAAGAACTGGATCGACTCTCGAGTGAAGACAGAATTCTTAGAGTCAGATATAGCTTACCCATGTCCAGATAGGGTCAAAGATCTAGTTGAGGCATTATTACAAACAATTGGGACACAATAGGAAAATTGGTTCAGTAATGGTATCCCTTGATCCGAACTAACATAAAATGAAAAAAATCAAAAGAGAGTCCATAAGAAATCATGGTGATCACTTACAGTTTGATCTTGATATTAAATTCTTGGTTGATCGATCAAATTGCTCCGATCCGATCCATTTTCTCGAATTGATCCTGTTCAAGAACTCTAAACGAAAAATTCATTCGATCAGAACTATCGATCGTACCAGAGACTGATTGATTTGAACAAAACCAAAGGAGAACATAAAGAGACTCACCAACAAGAAAAGTCGTCAATGGTGTCCCAGGGTCGGGATGATCGCTAGAATTTTATGACTCCCGTGGCGAAGCACAGAGACGTTGCAGAGGAAATGCTCGTGGTGGAAAGATCGCCGGAGGAGATCGCCAACGCCCGTACGAGAATATTGAGATTCGTGAGAAAGTACTCCTCGTCGGAGAGCGTGTCATCGAGTGATAGAGTTGCTGCTGCTCACCATAGCCTCGACGATCGATAGAGGTTCGGTGTGTTAGAACTGGGGTACAATTTTCAATAGAAAACTGAGATAATGAAACAGTTGTAAAAACAACGTTCCAACGCAATGCTTCAAGGTAGGTGCTTAATAGAGATCCTAGAAGGATTCTGGAATACGAAAATCTTAGAAGATTTCGTAAACGTAGCAAACGATAGCAGTGCTTCTAAAAAGAAGGTACTAATCGAAATGCTAATGGCAACAGCGAAGATGACAGGCGATAGATGGAAGGTGGTGGCCTGCTGGAGTGTCAAGAACACCAGTGCTCAAAGCTAGATCCGCCCACACGGTCAGCTTCCAGGAACCAGCATGTTTGAGTGAACTCTGGAACGCTTTGGTAATCTGCTCTACGACGGACTGCTCGGAAGAACAAGGACAGGATAAAGATCTGTGTAAGGTGGTACTACTGGTTGCGGAGGAACTCCAATGGCTCGAACAGCACTCTCTTCTCTCTTTATGATTTTCTGAATTTTGTAAGTGTCTACATAGAGAAAAGAGGGGCTCTATTTAAATAGCCACTGCTGTAACTGATCAGATCCGCATTGTGCGCCACGTTTTAATGTCAGATCCACAATTCCAGGATCAGTTACAAATCAGTCAGAATGTGGACAGCCACGAACAGTACGAGTTGTGCCATTGAACGAGTTGCACGTGGGGCATCAGCGCATACTGTGCGCACTGCACGTACTGCGCACGCGACGCAACCTGTGCAACCAGCGCAACCTGGCACAACTGACGTAACCTGCGCACCCTCGCAACCGAGCACCCGTGCACCTGCATAATCTAGCGCACCTGCGCAACCCGCGTAACCTACGCACCCGCATACGCGAGCTTCTCCCGTAACCCAACGCACCCGTGCACCCGCGCACCCTGTACAACCCAGCACAACCCAGCACAACCTGGGCGCAACCTGAGCGCCCAACTGGGCCGTGCAACATAGGCGCGCAATGTGGCCGTATAAGTGGCTCGTGCAACGTGGCCGCACAAGTGGCTCGCGCAACGAGCGCAACTTAAGCGCACTAGGCACCTAGCGACGATGCTGACGTGCTAAGTACAAAGTGCACCAATAAAATGCCACATTACGCCTCATGAGCCCATGAGCCCGAGCCCGAGTCCGAGTCCGAGTCCGTGTCCGAGTCGCTAAGCCCCTACGGGGCTTAGCCCCAATGGAAATTAATTTTCCAAGAGCAAAAAGCATGAATGCTTTTCTTGGAGCCTTATCCTTATCTCTTAGTAAAATCACCCACATGGTTCCCTCCTTAGGGTCACCACCCCATGTGCATATCCCAACAACACATACACATATATATGTTGAGATAACTCATAGTGCTTTTCCAATGTGGGACTAAACTTTACTAAGCATGTTGAGAGCAAGCTCTCTACATGTCAAGGAGCAAGAGCACCAACAAACCCCCACATATCTCAACATGTGTCTAGGGTTGAGCGTTCCCCACCGTAACTGTCTATTTTGCATAAGGATAGATGTCGCTGACGACTTGAATCTTTCTGTATGGGTTGAATAACAATGTGATACAAGAATGGACTATGCCTTAAATTCTACACCACAATTATAATTCTTTCCACTCAAAAAGTGTAGTTACATGTGCTTCTGGCTGCACATTAAAGGCCTTGTGCTAGCCTGGTATCAGTGTATAATTTTGGCCGTCTACAAGTTTACCCTCAAGAGACGGCCTGATATCTCTTTCCATACACTATAGGTAAGTTCTTTATTAAAGAGACATGGCATGAAGCCTTGCGCTTCCTTGCGGTGCTACTCCGCTATGACATGGCCTAAAGCCGAGGTATTACCACTACTCGGGAACCTCATTGTACTGTCATACTACTGTAGCATGAGGTCACAGCCTCTTTGTAGTGCCATTCTACCCAACATGAAGCCTAAGGCTTCCTTGCGGTGTTATGTCGCAACGACATGGCTTGCAAGACCGAGGCTTTACCCCTACCCGGGTACCTCATCGTGGTGTCGTGCCAATGTAACATGTGGTCACCCTCCCCTTTGTATTGTTGTCTACAACTCTTTAATTTCATCATACAACATTAGGCTACCTGCCTATTTGCGGTACTACGACGCTATGACTTGGCTTGCAAAGCCGAGGCATTACCCCTACCTGGGAACCTCATGGTGGAGTTATCCCATTGTAGCATGGAGTTTTACTCTTTGTAGTGCTACGCTACCATGCTTCTTGTAAAGCACACCAGACATTCACTCTGCTTGAGAACTTATTAAGGCATTTAAGGCAACCTTAACACAGGATCCATTTTCCACAGAAAGTACATAGTAGACAACAGTGGTTATGGGTTCGTAACCCTTCCATGTTCTCAAAAAAAGTACCCACTGTTACCTGATAGGTTTCCAGTCTGTGGTCCTCCCTTGAATCGAAAGTTAGATGTCTAGTAGATTTCTCTTTGAACTAATAACATATAACTTTATAGTAGGATTATAAAGACATATTATCAGAATGCCTTCGAGTCTATCTTCCCTGCTGTGTCTTCAACCAGCTGACGCTTGAGGCCCTTTGTGAACGGATCCGCCAGGTTCTTCTGACTCTAAACATCGATTACTGTAATGACACCTCTCTTGATGAGATCGTTCACTACCCTGTGCTTTAACCGTACAGTTCTCTTCTTTCCGTTGAAAACATCATTTGATGTCAACCGTCGCAGTCGCCTGGTTGTCGTAATATATCAGAATTGCTGGTATCTGCGCTCCAACCACTGGAAGATCATACATGAGCTCCCGAAGCCATTATGCTTCATCTGCTGCAGTATCAAGTGCAAAGAACTCAGATTCTATAGAAGACCGCGAGAGCATAGTCTGCTTCTTCGACTTCAACGATATAGCAGCACCACCCATTGTGAAAATGAATCCAACAGTGGACCTCTCGCTCTCCAACTCTGAGCACCAGCTGGCATCACTGAAGCCTTCTACTTCTGGCGGCTCTCCGCTGAAGTGCAGCACATATGTCTGAGTCTTCTTGAGATATCTCATAACACGCTTCACAGCTTTCCAGTGCTCAACGCCTGGATTGCTTGTGAATCGATTCAGCATTCCCACAAAAAAAGCTATGTCAGGCCTAGTGGCAGTAGTAGCGTACATCAAACTCCCGATAACGCTAGCGTACTCCAATTGCCTGACGCTTTCCTTCGAGTTTGGCTCCAGCTTCTGATCACTTCGGTACGGCGTATCAATAATAGGAAGATCAGGATACCTGTATCGAGTGAGCATCTTCTCAATGTAATGATCTTGAGTCCCAAGATAACATCAGCACCCCCCAAGTCCTTCATACTGAACTTTATCGAGAGGAACTTCTTTGTCTCAGTGACACAGCTTATATCCGTACCTAGGATTAGCATGTCGTCCACGTACAGACAAACGATGACTCCTCTTCCGTCAGCAAATTTGGTATAGACACACTTGTCTATTTTGCTGACCCTGTAGCCGTTTGATCTAATAACTTTGTCAAACTTCTCATGCCATATTTTGGGAGCTTGCTTTAAGCCGTATAGAGATTTTACCAACTTGCAGACTTTGTCTTCTAGGTCTCTGACGAAAAATCCTTTTGGTTGTTGTATATAAATCTTCTCGGTCAGTTCGCCATTCAAGAATGCTGTTTTCACATCCATCTGATGTATCACCAGTTTGTGTATTGACGCAAGGGCAATCAACAATCTGATTGTTGTCATCCGTACTACTGGAGCATATGTGTCAAAGTAGTCGATCCCCTGCTTTTGAGAAAACCCCTTGGCCACTAGCCTGGCCTTGAACTTGTGAATGGTTCCATCAGCTTTCATCTTCTTCTTGAAGATCCACTTGCATCTGATGGGTTTTGCTTCTTTGGGTAAATCAACTAACACCCATGTGTTATTGGAGGTAATTGAGTCAATTTTATTATCTATTGCCTTCTTCCAGAAGACAGCATCTCTGGTCTTCATCGCCTCATCATAGGTAAGCGGATCTGCTTCCACATGATAGGCATCTCTGAAGCTCTTCGGCCTCCTTGCTCGCTTCGTCGACGGCTCAGCGAGTTCTTGTTCAATTGTTGTTTCTCTACCAACAACTTCATCTTGGGCTACTGGCTCATATGAGATCTCAGTCTCATTTGCACCTACATCATTCTCCAGAATGTCTAGAAGAATAATATTTTTATGTCTTGCAAACTTGTTTTCAAAATATTCAGCATCGCGAGATTCGATGATATAATTTGACTCAATATCAAGAAATCTCCGAGCATCACTCTTCTCGGCATACCCCAAGAAGATTACCTTCATAGTCCTTATCCCCAGCTTCTGAATTTTCAGATCTGGGAGCTTCATATAAGCCAGACACCCTCACACTCGAATGACATTCAAGTTAGGTCTGACTTTGAACCATAGTTCATGAGGAGTTATGTCAGAAGTTGCATATGGCACTCTATTCAGAATAAAAGTGGTCGTTAATACAGCTTCTCCCTAGTAGCATTTTGGAAGACTTGCAGTTAGCAGCATTGAGTTCATCATTTCTGCCAACGTTCGGTTCTTCCTCTCTGCTACTCCGTTAGACTGAGGAGAATACGGAGCAGTAGTCTCGCAGATGATTCCATGTTCTTTGCAGAACGATGCGAATTCATGAGACCGATATTCTCCGCCTCGATCAATCCCCAACCTCTAGAGTTGTTGTCCAGTTTGTCGTTCAGCTTCGGCCCTGAACTCCTTGAACTTCTTGAACGCTTCAACCTTAGATTTTAGCAAGTAGACGAATGCGTAATTAGAGAAGTCATCGATGAAGGTTATGAAATACTTCATCCCGAATTTTATAGAGAATTGTTTGAAGTCACAGATATCGAAGTGTACTAACTCCAGAAGATCTGTGCTTCGATTAACCTGATAAAAGGATTTTCTAGTGATCTTTGTCTGAGCATATACTTCACACTTCTCTACCTTACCCCCACATTTGGAGATAAGTCCTAGACTAGATATTTTGTTTATTCTTTTACAATAAACATGTCCTAGCCTATTATGCCACAACTCAAGAGAATAATCAGAAAGAGCGATTATATTGATTTCATTAGACTAGTTTACAAGCTAAATTTTAAACATCCATTTGGTTTGATAAGCTTTTCCGAAGTATGTTCCCTTCTTGGACATCACCATATGACCAGCATTGATGTCCATCCTCAAGCCTGCGTTGCTAAGAAGGCTCCCAGAGATCAGGTTCTTGGCAATCACCGGAACATGCTTCACTCCTTGAAGTGTCAGAGTGTTCCCGAAAATGAGTTACAACTCCACGGTCTCGATTCCCAGAACTTCAGCTTGGGCCTGGTTCGCCATGACAACCTTCTCAAAAGTAGGCTGGTACGTGACGAACCATTCCTTTCCAGAATAGACATGACATGTCACACCGGTGTCTATCCACCAGTCAGAGTCAGCCCCCACACTTGTGACCTGAGAGATCATAGCAATAAGGTTAGAAACCAAAGAAACCTTACTAGGCTCACCTTTCTCTGATTGTTTGGGCTTGGATCTGCATTCACTCTTGTAATGGCCTTTCTTGTCATAATTGAAGCAAGTCACGTGGGCCTTGGACTTCTGTTGCTTGAATGAAGGACCCTTCACTTTCAGATTAGTGGAATCCTTCTTTTTGTGATGAGAAGCCACCTGCTTCCCCTTGGGCTCTCTCGTCTGCACTAGATTGGCCTTAGCCAACTGTTTGGACAGATTGTCCATCTTCTGTTGAGAACGCATCTCGTCCTCAACATGGATCTCTTGAAGATGATCTTCTAAGCTAATATCCAGCTTCTTCTAGTGCATTCTTGTATAGAATGTACTCCAACCAGCGGGAAGTTTAGAGACAATCCCTCCAACAACAAACTTGTCGACGAGGGGCATTTTTTCGTCTTCTAGCTTCTGACGCAGCTTTAAGAACTCTTTTACCTGAGGTAGCATAGCCTTCTCGTCTTCGAAGAGCCACTTGTGGTACTTTTCGACGATGAAGATTTTCGATCTATTATCGTCGTCTTCATACAGCTTTCCCAAGGACTCCCAGATATCTCTGGCAGAAGTATTCTTGGAGTATGACTTTGCCAGGGAGTCCTCCATTGCATTCAGAATCAATAGCATACAGAGACTATTCTCCCTTCTCCATTTGGCCAGTTTGACTTGTGCAGCAGCAATGGCATCTGCTGTACCACCTTCTGGAGTCGTCGGTCCTTCTGGAAGAGTTGGTTCAGCCTCGATCATCACATGATCTATGTCCACTAGTTAAAGATTGAGGATGATTTTCCTCTTCCAGATTTGAAAGTGTTCTCCGTCGAACTTCTCCAGTTTGTTAAAACTAGTATCGAGGACAGAGGCACGAGAGTTTTCCATTGGATGGATCTAGCTATGAGATTGTTAGAACCGGAGCATAATTTTTAATGGAAAACTGAGATAATGAAACAGTTGTAAAAATAACATTCCAACGCAATGCTTTAAGGAAGGTTGCGTAACAGATATCCTAGAAGGATTCTGAAATACAAAAATCTAAGAAGATTTCGTAAACGTAGCAAAACGATAGCAGTGCTTCTAAAAAAGGTACTTATAGAAATGTTAATGGCAACAGCGAAGATGATAGGCGATAGATGGAAGGTGGTGGCCTGCTGGGGTGTCAAGAACACCAGTGCTCAATGCTAGATACGCCCACACGGTCAGCTTCTAGGAACCAGCAAGTTCGAGTGAACTCTGGAAGGCTCTGGTTATCTGCTCTACGGCGGACTGTTCGGAAGAACAAGGACAGGACGAAGATCTGTGCGAGGTGGTACTGCTGGTTGCGGAGAAACTCCAATGGCTCGAACAGCACTCTCTTCTCTCTTCGTGATTTTTTGAATTCTGTAAGTGTCTACAGAGAGAGAAGAAAGGCTGTTAAAATAGCCACTGCTGTAACTGATCAGATCCGTATTGTGCTCCACGTTTTAATGTCATATCCATAATTCCAGGATCAGTTACGAATCAGTCAGAATGTGAACAAGCACGAGCTGTGCGAGTTGTGCCATTGAACGAGTTGCGCGCGCGACATCAGTACATACTGTGCGTACTATACGCACTGCGTACGCGACGCAACCTGTGCAACCAGCGCAAGCTGGCACAACTGACGCAACCCGTACGCCCGTGCACCCGCGTAACCGAGCACCCGTGCAACTGTGCAACCCGCACAACCCACGCACCCGCGCACGCCTGCACCCCGTGCAACCCAACGCATCCGCGCACCCGTGCACCCTGTGTAACCCAGCGCAACCTGGGCGCAACCTGAGCGCGCAACTGGGCCGCGCAACGTGGGAGCGCAATGTGGCCGCGCAAGTGGCCTATGCAACGAGCACAACTTAAGCGCACTATGCGCCTAGCGACGATGCTGATGTACTAAGTGCAAAGTGCGCCAACAAAATGCCACATTACGTCTCATGAGCCCATGAGCCCGAGTCCGAGTCGCTAAGCCCCTACGGGACTTAGCCCCAATGGAATTAATTTCCCAAGAGCAAAAAGCATGAATGATTTTCTTGGAGCCTTATCCTTACCTCTTAGTAAAATCACCCACATGGTTTCCTCCTTAGGGTCACCACCTCATATGCATATCCCAACAACACATACACATATATATGTTGAGATAACTCATGGTGCTTTTCCAATGTGGAACTAAACTTTACTAAGCATGTTGAGAGCAAGCTCTCTTCATATCAAGGAGCAAGAGCACCAACACGGTGTGAGTAATGCCAATTCTTCTATGGCCGGGAACTCCATAAAGTTAGGGTTAGTGTTTTGCAACCACCCTTTAGTGAAGCGAAGGGAAGAAGAATGGTGCATTGAGGAGGAGTTTTGGCAGGGCTTCGTCGGCTGGAACGTAATGAGAAGAACAGAGAGGTTGACTCTATTGTATATAGTTTTGAGTAGGAATTTGAAAATGACAAAAATAATCTATTTGTTTGCAAAAACATACTTTTATTTACTAAATTATATAAAACTGCTTAATTAACCTAGACTGTATTATGGCTAGGTTCATTCCTTTCCTAATAGGAAGGAGGTGGTTAGAAGTTAGTTACAAGTTAGTTAGTGGGTGGTTTGAAGATTGTTAGGGTGGTTAGAGAATTAATTAGGGGTTGTTAGGAGTGAGTTAGAAAGTGGTTATGGTGGTTGGAGGAAACATTCTAGATTTGATTAGCCATGACTAATCAATTAATTTCTGAACCTTCCCGCTCTAAACCAATGACTAACCTTGACACCCTAATAACTACTAATAAAGAGACCCTTTCCCTAATATTTAAAATCATGCCATTGCCTAATGAAAAAATTTCTATTCTCCAACAAAATATAAAATATCCCTAAAAAATAATTCTAAAAATATTAAGGAAAAATACTAAAAATATTAGTGAAACTAGGAGATATATTTATTGAGGGAAATAGGGGTTAGTTTGGGAAGTTTGAGGAAGAGTTGGTTCAAGTGTGTCGGCATAGAGTCGATGAAACTCAAAAAGATATTGATGTTTGAACCTACGTTGTTCGTTACAAAATTGACAACAAGGAATACTATGTTGCGAAGATAAACTTAGCTACAATGGAGGGTTCGTGTGGATGCAAATTATTTGTATTTCCAGAGATAACCTGCAAACACAGTACATAATATTTGATATACTCAACTTAAGTAAGGTTTATTCTTATTTCATATTAAAGAGGTGAACAATGGACGCGAACAAGGTTGAAATTATTTCTCGAGAAGAAATCATTATACGTGATCTTCATGTTGGAGAACAAGAAACAAGAGCATGTTACCTTTTGAAATATGAAACACAATGTGCTTATATAGCTAGTGCATCAGTTAAAGGGTTTAAATTACGCATAGACACACTTCACCGGCTATTTGAGTGGTTGTAAGTATTGGATGACACTCTACTTCAAAAATAGAATTGTCATGAGCCTATAACTAAGGCTATAATGGAGGCTTGTAACAATAGTATTAAAAGGTTACTCCTCGATATGCATGTTTCACAAATAAAATGTAGGAAGAGGACAAATAAAACAATTGAGGTTGAAGGTGCTAGTAATGAAAGAATAAAGAGTGGACTAAAGAAGACAACTCAACAAAAGAAACCAAGAGTTTGTCTGATTTGCAAAGACATTAACATTGCTCATGATAATTGCAATTGCTTAAAAATCCTAAAAACATTTTGGAGAATGGTTAGCAAGAGCTAACCGACATATTTATTTTACTATGGATTTTGCTTTTCTTTTCTTGTTTTCTTGCATTTTTTATAACCCTTACTTTTTTAATTCTTGGATTATGTTACAGATTTGTAGTAAACTTGTAGGCTTAGGCATGAACGGTTTTTTAGGCTTGATACATTATTGTTTGTTGGTTGTACTTGGTCTATTTTATGCTTCATTTTACTTCCAATATTTTTCTTGTTGGTCGTAGTCTTCCTGATAATCAAGAAAAGAACAAGTAGTGGAATAGCTTAATTAGCAGGGCCAAATATGGTCCTATGTGTATGATATTACAAATTGACATGAATGAAATGTTATCATGTTATGTAAGGGAGTTAATATTGGGAATCAAACATGCCCTACAAGTGATTCGATATCATGTCTGAGACGTTGCCACAGCAAAAACTTGGGCCAACCCACCTGAAATAATCAACCCCCATCTAACGAACACCAAGCACAAAGGATATGGCGATTACTACGTCACCTGAATAAATCTCAATCTATATAACTAAGATGAAATTACAAGATTGACAAAAATCAATGTTGAACCCTTTGCCCTATAGATTCAACCGCATCACCACACCTAAGGAACTAACAACAGAGAATACAATGAAATTACTCACCAACCGATAGCAATCTCTCTAATCAATGTTGACAACTCCTCGATTAGATCTCCTCCTTTCTTGTGTCCTATATAGCGAAGACCTAAGAGCAAACTCTGGACTTTTTCTTAGATCTTCTGTGGACTAGCACCCTGAATCCAACTTTGTGCCATGATTTATGCCTCCACCCTCACTCCATATACATAGGATAAAAAAAATTATATTATAGGTCATAATAGGATTTTCTAAATATGAAACCCTAAGATAAGACTCCTATCACACCTAAAATAGTCCATCAACATCCTATTTTAGATCATAATAGGATCTCCTAAATAAAATACCCTAAAATAAGAAATATATTACATCTAAAATAGCACAGTACTAATTATGGACGTCCAAATCTAATCAAATTAAATATTTAATCATATTTGGACTCTACAAATATGTTGCTACTATATTCAGAATGGACTCCAACAATCTACCCCTCTAGTCTGATGAGAGGGTGTTGACCCCATGGCTCCTCAAATGGACTCCATGCATGTCATCCTACGATAAAGTTCTTGCTCCCCCATGTCATCGATCTCCGATCCCTCGAGCTGGTTTGCATCTTCCTTCGTCTCCAGCTCCTCGACCGTATCATCGATGCTGACTGCCATGTGTAGCACCTCCTGCACCATAGGCATCATATCGACATTAATGGTACGTCCAAGATCGAATTTCTTGACAATCATCCTTAACACAAGTCTCGGTTGCCTGTCTCCAACTTCTATCGTCTACTAGAATGTGCTACCATTCTATCAAGCTTCTTCACCCTTGGCTGGCCCAACCAAGCAGACTGTGTAGTCCTCTAGAGATTCAACTCCTGAACCAGCTCACCTTCGTATCTGATACTGAAGCTTTCCTGTACACATTTATCCTTGAGTCGAGCATTATGTACTGTGCACATCGTTGATAACCCACAGCTCCTCCTAAACTGTGTGAATGGTGATACACCTGCCACCGATTGGGTTTGTTGAAAACCTTGATCTCCTCCATGGCCTCGAATTGTTGAAACTATTGTCGCTCTGTGAAGCTTTGGCAAACCACCCGTCGTCAAAACTGGATCCGTAGTGCAACCCCCATTTGGAGATCAACCAACTGTCCTAGGACCGATAGACTTCTTTGACTCATCAACAATCATCGCTTTGCCTCGACGAACCGAATCCTCCATATCCCTCAAAATATTTTGAAGATCTCTTAAAGAAAGTTCAGACGATACTAACTCCTGTCGAACATGCCTCGAGCCTCCATCCGGTATTTATGGTTTTCTTGTACAACTCAGTGACGTGAGCCTATACATGACATAACACAAATATCATCGAGTTAGCTGTTGGGAACCCTTCGCAAGCAACCAATCTTTGTCCTCGAACAAACTACAACAACCAGCATCTGCCAACCTCCCTACTGAAACCAAACTCGGTACATGTCGCATACCCCTGAGCATGAGCTTCTTACCAAACTCCGTCGACAAGTGCCCATCACATATGCGTATACTACAAAAATTTGTCAGATTACCGACGTTTCAAAACGTCGCTAAACTTGGCAAAAACGTCGCTAAGTGAAATTAGCTACGTTTTCAGCGACGTATCGGAAACGACAAAAAAAACGTGTCGCTAAACGAGAAAACGTTGCAAAACGTCGCTATAGCGACGTTAGTTAGCGACGTTTATAACGTCGCTAACTAGCGATATTTTAACGTGGACGCTAATTAGCGACGCAAATTGCGACGTTATTGTGTGGCCGC
Organism: Iris pallida; assembly: GCA_029216955.1. Taxonomy (NCBI): domain Eukaryota; kingdom Viridiplantae; phylum Streptophyta; class Magnoliopsida; order Asparagales; family Iridaceae; genus Iris; species Iris pallida. The sequence goes on along the minus strand of JANAVB010029421.1, from coordinate 123,179 downwards.
TGTTTAGCGACACTTTAGCGACATTTTGGCGATGACGTGCTGACATCAGATTTGGTGCCACGTGTTGCCATGTCAGCATTTTAGCGACGCTTTTAGCGACATTTATTAACGTCGCAAAAATTTAGCGACGAATATTAACGTCGCTAAAAACGTCGCTAAGTTAAAAAAATATAAAAAAATAGAATCCAGAATGCAAATGGAGCTGGAGCTTGAGCCAAAATACAGAATCCAAAATACAAAATACAGAATCCAATCCCTGGGTTCGCCGACCCCCTCGGTGGAACACTCAACACCGGCACGCACAATACATTCCAGAATATACAAAAAATATAAAGAAAAAATACTATCCGCAAGGAACAAAGTAAATATATTATATCCTGAACGAACAAAGTCAATATCCGCAAATACGTACAAAGTCAATATCCTCAATGAACAAAGTAAATATCCCCAAATACGTACAAAGGAAAAAATATAGTACAGTCCGAAAATGCAAAAATGAAACTACTGATCGCTTGGAGCTGGAGCTGGACCCGGTGCCAGAGCCGGAGCTGGAGGAGGAGCGCCACCAGATGACTGTCGTCGCAACGCCAGGATCGTCTGATACTCCTCCGGTTACAACAGGTGGACGAGCATGTCCTCCCGTGCACCGCCGGATGTAGACGATGCTCCCGGCATACTAGTAGACGGTCGCTCCGTAGCCATCTCCTGGAACTGCTGCATCTGCTCGACCAAACGCTGCGTAGCCTCCTGCGTAGCGCGGGTCATCTATCGCAGCGCCTCAGTAGTCTCCTCAAGCCTCTCGAAGCGTGAGATTAGCGCAGAATCATCTGTATGCAGCCCCCCCATAATCTGCAGCATCTCGTCACGCAGAGCTATGATCTGCACATCGACATTCTGATGGTGGCGGAGTGACTCCTCAGTCTGTACGGGGCCGGCACACTAGTGGCGATCGTAGAGGCCTGTGACGCAATGAAGGCACCATAGGAGCCTGTACCATAGTAAGTACCACTAATGCTTGCCACCAATAGCCCTCTTCTACAGCTCGTCATCTGACTGAGCTGCGGCGGTCGGGAGCTGTTGGAAAGTGATAGCACCAGCTCCCTATAACCGTGTCGGCCCGGCCTCCCTAAGCCTCAAAAACTCGGCCTAGAAATTAAATCTATATGAATTCTCACTCGGTCGCTAAAAATTAATATTAATGAACTAGCATTAAGTAAAACTTCTAAAACTCGGCCTAGAAATAACATCTATAAGAATTTTCTACGTAACTAAAAATTAATATTAATGAACTAGCATTAAGTAAAACTTACGTAGGTGTCCCGGGCCTTGTCGTCTACGAACTTCTCCCCTTTCGTGTGCGTGGCGAGGAACAAGGTCACCATATTTGGGTCTTCTTCCGATTCAACCTGTTACGAAATTATTATATGATTTGTCAGTTAAGTTGAAAGAAATATATTACTATAAAGTATTAATTATGGGTATACGGCGAGATACGTATCATATGAGTAGAGAAATCCAGGATGGACCGTGATCCACCACACCACTACGACCCTGCCTGTCGCGTTCTTCTAGACTTCGCGGACTTCTCCTTGTAGGCCTTTTCCTCGAATCTCCTTTTCATTACCGCCCAGTCGGCGGCAGAGATCCAGCCCGGAATAGGCTCTCCCCGGCGCTCGCGATCCTTTTGGTCGAGGATTGCGTCCCTAATGAGCTTGCTGGCAACGCTGAAAAAAATAGCCTCGACAGTGTAGGAACAAAATTGTAAAGCAGAATACTCTAGAGGGGGGGTGAATAGAGTTGGCAGCGGAATAATGCTAATTTAAAAATGTTAGCAGCTAGATCACAGAATAATAATCACAACTAAATAATGTAAAGGCAGAGATAAGAAAGCAAACGCAAAGACAGCGATGTATACTGGTTTCCCTCTGTTGAGGACTAGTCCAGTCGGTAGAACTCTTGCTACCAGTTGAACCCACTATTGGCAAAACCGTAAATTTTCTTATGAAGTCCTTGCAACTTCTACAACGCGAGCTTTGATACGAAGAACTCGTCCAACTTCAATTGTGAAGAGGTATTCTTCTATCAAGCCTTCTGATTACAATAACTCAGAAATTTCTAGACTGCACCGCACTGGCAAATTGACTAGAGGATTGATTGTAATTGGCTTGGGATCTGAAAATTAAAGCTCGAGAAAACTCTTTGGGAGACTGAAAGCTGTTTAGAAGATAGAAGATAGAAAGTGAATAAGTGAGTTAAAATGATCGAAATCCTTCTCTATTTATAGGACTTCCAAAGACAGAATTCTGGCAGAATTCGGACAGAATTCGGGAAGAACTCGATAAGAAAATCTCGGTCAAATCCACAACTGCAGGAGGACCAAGTTCCAAGGAATTCAAAAACAAAACGACCACTAACCGAACTCTGGCCGAGTTCTGTCAAGGTTAGGTTAGGGTTTTAAAAATAGTTTTTAGGGAATTTTGAAAACCTTTTTGAAGCTTTTGTAAATACGAATGTTTTACAAAACTAAGGACATTTTAAAAGCAGTTTGAAATCTTTTTGGAATAGCCTATTTGCCAGTACGACTCGGTGTACAAAGTATTCCTAGACTCAAATAAAATAAAAAATACATTGCTCAAAGAAATACAGACTCGAACAGCCAAACATCGCTTCGGTCTTGAACTGTGTAGATGGCTGTTCTTGATCATGTCCAAGAGTCCGAGATATCCTGACTAGCTTCATATATCAAGACAGAGTTTGATCAATTATTAAAATCAGTTTGACCATATGACCAATGGGCCAACAATCTCCCCCATTTTGATAATTGATAAACTATGAATGATATAACATCTAAGCTTGGAATCAAATCAAAAAAATAGTAAAGTAAAGATTGTTCATAACCTGCATGCATTGTCTCAAAAAAAATGTTAGATCCTTATTTCTCCCCCGTTGTCACTTAGCAAAATAATTGCAAAAAAGAAAAACTCCCCCGCAATCAATGCATAAGAAATAAACAGTGAAGAAACACAAGAAAATAATCATGACAAATGGTAGAAATAGTAAAAAAAATAGAATGACATCACAGGCATGTATTTGACTCAGGCAGTTTATAATATAACAGAGAATTATTTCACAGGCAGTTTATAATAAAGAAGCAGATAAAGATGCTAGAAATAAGTAAAAAAACTGATGTCAAAGATAAACTACGCATCCCATAAAGATAAAAAGATGTGCAAGAGACAAAAAAATATCCAGCACAAGTCTGATAAATAAAAAAAAGACAGAAACTTAGAATGTCGGAGCATTTTCAAGTATACAGTAGATAATATCTAAGTCTAAAAAATTAGCTAATATCACATCATCACATCTCCTCATCATCATCATCAGCATGACCGACATGTCCAGAAGGACCAGCTCCAGAAGTACCCGCGCCAGAAGGGTGAGGAGGGGCGCCAGTGTAAAACTCACCGACATAATCTCGAGGAGGAGCACGGTCAGAACGGTACCAATCATATGTGTTATCGGGCTAAAAGTAGGCATGAACAGCCTCATCCACACAGCGGTAACCAGAAAAGGCTGGATCTCTAGGAATAGAACCGACAGAATGTCCAGTCTGAGCAAATCGGAGATCAGCGAGAGAATTTGCTATCGTCTGATAACGAGTGACATCGTGGAACTCACGTTCGCGGGCCATATCCGTCATCGAGATGTGCAAATCAGAAAGATGCTGGTGTATGCCCTCAAAGGTCATGGCATACTGCTGAGGAGGTGGAGGTGGAGCAGTAGGAGGAACAGTAGGAGGAGCAGCAGCAGTCATACTACGACGAGATAACTTCAGAAACTTGGGCTCAGGGTCTTGAGTACAAGTTGACAAATCAATATCAAAACGCTGAAAGATGCGTGGGAGAATCATCGCATAAGAATGATTTCTATCTCTTGCACGACAACGTTCCATCATCTGGATAATGGTCTTAGGGGCAGAAAATGGAATCCCTTTAAGAATGTGATACATAGCAGATAGTTCAAGTGATGTGACATCACCCTTTGAAGTAGACTTCGGAAGGAGAGTGGAGTAGATGATGCGGTGCAATTCATAATTAAACAAGTTCAAGTTGTTTGCCTTGAACTTTTCAGAGCGAACTCGATCAGGTGCACAAAGTTCAGCTTTGAAACTAGCAAGTGTCGTGCCATCGGGGAAATCAAATTCAGTGATATCAACAAGCGGTGCACCTTCGTTAGATAGACCAAGGATTTCTGCTAAGAGGATATCATTGAACTCGATGTCTAGTCTGCCAACACGAGTACTTACGTCAAACGTGTTTAATATGATATTGCAGTAGAAGAGTCTAATGACATTAGTTGCTACCGGGAAACAAAGTTTAACAACGTGTTGTAACCTTAATGCCTCAAAATATTGGCAGTGTTCTGGAAACACAGTCCATTTGATAGGAGCGCCTGTGCATATGGATCTCATGGAAAAGTCTCCATACCACAGAAGGGCTTGATCTAGGGTTTGAAAATAAAACCCATCGAATGTGCCGTCGCTCGATTGAACTGGTAAAAAGAGAGAATCTGTGGGTGGATTCGAAGATGATCCTTCCTCACTAGGATTGGTCGTCTTCTTCCTCTTGAAGGGGTTAAATCCCTTAGGCGGCATTGTGCAATAAAAGTAAATATGCACGAAATTGAAAGGAGGAAAAATATGGAGTTATACCTCCCGAGATTCAAGTATGTTGTAGAGAACAATGAACTCCGCACGAATCCAAAATTTGGATGGATTTTACCACGTAGATAGGGAGAAACGGAGTGGTGAAGAACTAGGGTTTGATGGCTCTCGTGCGACTGCTGTTGCTGTGATGGTGGTGTTTAGAAGTAATGAAGAAGAAAGGCTCTCGGGTTCTGGTTATATAGCCAGATACCTTCAACCGAACTCGGGCCAAATTCGGTCAGAATTCTGGCCGAATTAGCCTAGGGTTCTGTTAGTTGGTTTCTGCCACTTTCTTTTTCATTGGCTCATTTCAAAAATTTAATTCAAAGATTAGTGATTTCAACCTTCAATTAATATAATTAATATTATTTTATAGATTAAATATCGTTATACAGTGACTGTCTCAGATTAGCTGTAGGAGTACTGTCCCAGCTGGCGGAGGTTCACCGGGGAACTCTTAAATACCGCTTCGCTTCAACCGTACTTGTAGTGACAGACAGACTCTTTATTGGCTTGTCTCTAACACAATTTTTGCATATTGACATAAAAGCATAAAATAAAATTAATTAACATTATTGACGTCCAAAATTTCTAATTCTCGACGTAAATAATTGAAACGATCTTCTGCTAGAGGTTTTGTGAAAATATCAGCTAATTGATTCTCACTATCTATGTACACAAGGTCAATATCTCCATTTTGATGATAATCTCTAAGAAAATGATGTCGAATCTCGATATGCTTAGTACGAGAGTGACATACTGGATTCATAGTCAAATTAATTGTGCTCGTGTTGTCACAAAAAATGGGAATATGTGTGTAAAATAAATCATAGTCTTCAAAGGTTTGTTTCATCCACAAAATTTGAGCACAACAACGTCCTACGGCGATATACTCAGCCTCTGTTGTTGATACGGCTACAGAATTTTGCTTTTTACTAAACCATGAGACTAAAGCCTTGCCTAAGAAATGACATGTATCGCTGGTACTTTTTCTATCAACTTTGCATCCAGCTAAATCTGCATCCGAATAACCAATAAGGTCAAAGGACTTAGTTTTGGGATACCATAAGCCAACAGAAGAAGTGCCCTTAAGGTATTGAAAGATACGCTTAACTGCGCATAGATGTGATTCCTTTGGATTAGCTTGAAAACGTGCACACAGGCAAATGTAGGAACGAAATAGTAAAGCATAATACTCTAGAGGGGGGTGAATAGAGTTGGCAGCGGAATAATGCTAATTAAAAAATGTTAGCAGCACAATCACAGAATATTAATCACAACTAAAATAAAGTAAAGACAGAGTTAAGAGAGCAAACGCAAAGACAGCGTTGTATACTGGTATCCCTCTGTTGAGGACTAATCCAGTCGGTAGAACTCTTGCTACCAGTTGAATCTACTATTGGAAAAACTGCAAGTTTTCTTACGAAGTCCTTGCAACTTCTACAATGCGAGCTTTGATACGAAGAACTCGTCCAACTTCAAATGTGAAAAGGTATTCTTCAATCAAGCCTTCTGATTACAATCTCTCAGAAACTTCTAGACCGTACCGTACTGGCAAATCGACTAGAGGATTGTAACTGGCTTGGGATCTGAAATTGAAAACTCTAGAAAAACTCTTTTGGAAGACTGAAAGCTTTAGATAGAGAGAATATTGAAAATGAATGAGTGAGTTGAAATGATCGAAATCCTTCTCTATTTATAGGTGTTCCAAAGGCAGACTTCTGACAGAATTTGGGCAGAATTCGGACAGAACTCTATGAGCAAATCTCGGTCAAATCCGCAACTACAGGAGGACCAAGTAATAAGGATTCAAAAATCAAATGGCCACCAACCGAACTCTGGCCGAACTCGGTCCGAGTTCTGTCAGGGTTTAGTTAGGGTTTTTAAAAAACTTTTTGGTGATTTTTGAAAACCTTTTTGAAAACCTTTTTGTAAACCTTTTTGAAAGGACATTTTAAAAACATTTTGAACTCATTTAAGGGTAGCCTATTTGCCAGTACGACTCGGTGTACAATATATTCCTAGACTCAAATAAAATGAAAAATACATTGCATAAGGAATTACAGACTCGAGTAGGCAAACAGATCTTCGGTCTTGAATTCAGTGGATAGCCATTCTTGATCATGTCCAAGAATCCGAGATGTCCCGACTAGCTTCGTATATCCAGACAGAGTTTGATCAATTATTAAAATCAGGTTGACCATATGACCAATGGGCCAACAATCTCCCCCATTTTGATAATTGACAAACTATGAATGATATAACATTAAGCTTGTTCAAAATATCAAAAAGTAGAATTGTTCATATCCTGTATTATCTCAAAAAAAATGTTAGATCTTTTAATTTTCTACCCCTTTGTCACTTAACAAAATAATTGTAAAAGATAAAGCTCCCCCGCAATCAATACATAAGTAACAAATAGTAAGAAAACACATATAAAAGAAATAAGGCATAAAACTAGAGAAAATATCACAGGCATGTATTGTAAAAAAAAAATCAAATCATCACAGGCATGTAATATCACAGGCAGTTATAAAGAATAAAGCAATATAAGAGATAGTGCTATCATAAACTGAAACTGAAATATAGTGCTGAAATAAACGGGAATGCCATAAACTGAGGCATAATAAACATGTCCATGAAGATAAAAGAGTACTGAAGCAAACTAGAAAGTGCTAATAATAATCAAAAAGTACTGATAATAACTTGGAATATCGGAGCATTTCTAAGTGCACAATAAAATATCACTCAAAATCATATAGTCACATCTCCTCATCATCATCCTCATCATCATCATCAGCTCGACCAGCATGTCCTGAAGTACCAGCTCCAGAGGTACCAGCGCCAGAAGGATGAGGAGGGGCGCCAGCATAGAACTTACCAACAAAGTCACGAGGTGGAGCACGATCAGGACGGTACCAATCATAGGCGTTACCGGGCTGGAAGTAGGCATGAACAGCCACATCCTCACAGCGGTAACCAGAGAAATCTGGATCTCTAGGGATGGAACCGGCTGAATGACCGGTCTGGGCGAAATAAAGATCAGCTAAAGAATTTGCAAGCGCCTGATAACGGGTGACGTCGCGAAACTCACGTTCGCGAGCCATGTCCGTCATCGAGACGTACAAAGCAGATAAATACTGATATATGCCCTCAAATGTCATGGCATACTGATGAAGTGGTGGAGGAGGTGCAGTAGGAGGAGCAGGAGGTGGAGCTGAAGCAGTCATGCTAGGACGAGATAACTGAAGAAACTTGGGCTCAGGGGTCCTGAGTACAAGTCGACAGATCGATATCGAAGCGCTGAAAGATGCGTGGGAGAATCATCGTATAAGAGAGATATCTATCTCTTGCACGACAACGACCCATCATCTGAATCATGGTCTTAGGGGCAGAAAAAGGAATCCCCTTAAGAATGTGGTACATGGCGGACAGCTCAAGAGAAGTCACATCATCCTTTGAAGTAGATTTTGGAAGGATAGTGGAATAGATGATGCGATGCAATTCATAGTTAAACAAGTTCAGGTTGTTAGCCTTGAACTTTCCAAAGCGTACTCTATCAGGTGCACAGAGTTTCGCTTTGAAACTTGCGAGTGTCGTGCCTTCGGGGAAATCAAATTCAGTGATGTCAACTAGCGGTTCACCTTCGTTAGGGATACCAAGGATCTCCGCTAAGAGGTCATCATTGAAATTGATATCAATGCCTCCAACACGAGTGCTCACATCAAAAGTGTTTAATATGAGATTGTAATAAAATAATCTAATGGCATTAGTTGCTATAGGGAAGCAGATTTTAACAAAAAGATGTAACCCTAATGCCTCAAAGAAATGGCGATGATCAGGAAATATAGTCCATTTGACTGGAGCGTCTGTGCATATGGATCTCATGGAGAAGTCTCCATACCACAGTAGGGCTTGGTCTAGGGTTTGGAAGAAAAACCCGTCGAATGCACCATCGCTCGTTTGGACCGGCGAGAAGAGGGAATCCGTATACGGATGCAAAGATGACCCTTCCTCACTGGGGTTCGTCTTCTTCCACTTTGAAGGATTGAATTTGGGTGCCATTTGTGCAAATTGAAGTAAAAATGCACTAATTGAAAAGTGGACAAAGATGGAGTTGTACCTTCCGAAATCAAAGTATATCGAAGAGAACGACGAACTCCGCACGAATCCAAATTTTGGATTGATTTCACCACTTGGATTGGAAGAAGGAGGGTGGTGAAAAGCTAGGGTTCGGGGCTCCTTCGTGGCTGCTGCTGCTGTTATGATGTGGTTTGAAGCAATGAAGAAGAAGGGCTTCTAGGGTTCTGTATATATAACCTGACACCCTCAACCGAACTCGGGCCGTATTCGGTCAGAGATCTGGCCGAATTTGCCTAGGGTTCTTTATAGTTAATTTTTGCCATTCTTTTTCATTGTCTCATTTCAAATATTTAATTCAAAGATTAGTCATTTCAACTTCAATTAACATAATTAATATTATTTTATAGATTAAATATCGTTACACAGCGACTGTTTTAGATTAGCAGTAGGAGTACTATCCCAGCTGGCGGAGGTTCACCGGGGAACTCTTAAGTACCGCTTCTCTTCAACCGTAGTTGTGGTGATAGACAGACTCTTTATTGGCTTGTCTCTAACACAGTTTTTGCATAATGATATATAATCATAAAACAAAATTAATTAATATTATTGACGTCCAAAATTCCTAATTCTTGACGTAAATAATTGAAACGATCTTCCGCTAGAGGTTTAGTGAAGATGTCAGCTAGTTGATTTTCAGTATCTATGTACACAAGGTTTATATCTCCATTTTGATGATGATCTCTAAGAAAGAGATGTCGAATCTCGATATATTTAGTACGAGAGTGACATACTGGATTCTTAGTCAAATTAATAGTACTCGTATTATCACAGAAAATGGGAATTTGTGTGTAAAATAAATCATAGTCTTCTAGGGTTTGTTTTATCCATAAAATCTGAGCACAACAACGTCCTACGGCGATATACTCAGCCTCTATTGTTGATAGGGCTACAGAATTTTGCTTTTTACTAAACCATGAGACTAAAGCCTTACCTAAGAAATGACATGTGCCATTGGTACTTTTTCTATCAACTTTGCATCCAGCAAAATCTGCATCCGAATAACCAATAAGGTCAAAGGACTTAGTTTTGGGATACCACAAGCCAACAGAAGAAGTGCCCTTAAGGTATCGAAAGATACGCTTAACTGCGGACCGATGTGATTCCTTTGGGTTAGCTTGAAAACGTGCACACAGGCAAACACTAAACATTATATCTGGACGACTAGCAGTTAAATAAAGTAAACTATCAATCATACCTCGATACTTACATGTGTCGACTGGCTTGCCTTGTTCATCTGAATCAAGCTTTGTTGAAGTTGCCATTGGAGTGCCAATAGGTTTGATATTGTCCAGATCAAACTTTTTTAGCAGGTCTTTTGTTTACTTGGCTTGATTTATAAATGTCCCATTGTTAGTTTGTTTGATTTGCAGTCCGAGAAAGAATTTCAGCTCTTCCATCATGCTCGTCTCAAACTTGTTAGTTTGTTCTTCTTTTATAAAACCATTTAAAAAAGTACTCTTGACATTCATTTGAAATAGTTTGAAATCATGAAAACATGCAAATGCACATAACATGCGAATGGATTCTAATCTCGCAACTGGGGCATAAGTCTCATCGTAGTCGATACCTTCTTCCTGATTGTATCCTTGAGCTACGAGTCGAGCCTTATTACGAGTCACTAAACCATTCTCATTTAGTTTATTTCTGAATACCCAACGGGTGCCAATGACCGGATGATCAATAGGCCTGGAAACAAGTTCCCAAACTTGATTTCGTTCAAATTGGTTTAATTCCTCTTGCATAGCATCTATCCAAAAACTATCACTAAATGCTTCATCAATAGTTTTGGATTCTAGCTGTGAAATAATTGCAACACTAGAAACAATATCTCTACTGGATGTACGAGTACTTACTCCTTTGGTAATATCACCAATTACCAAATCTTTTGGATGATCAGCTGTAAATTTCAACCTTTTCGATAGATTCTGAAGGTAGCTGGTTCCTGGATCTTCTCTAGGAGGTTCAGCTAGTGCAGAGCTTGGTTGAGGATCAGCTGATGTTGAGCTTGATGCAGGCAGATCTTCATCACTGTCATCGATAGTCATTTGATTTAGTTCATCAAAAGTGACGTTGATTGACTCTTCGATGATCATGATTCGTTTGTTGAAGACTCTGTATCCTTTGCTCTTGGCCGTATAACCTAAAAATATACCTTCATCGGCCTTTTCATCAAACTTTCCCAAATTATCTTTTGTATTAAGAATAAAACATATACAACCAAATATTCTAAAATATGAAATAGATGGAATTCTATCAAACCATAGCTCAAATGGAGTCTTCTTCGATTTGGGTCGAATTAGAACTCTATTGAGAACAAAGCAAGCTGTATTGACAGCTTCAGCCCAAAAATATTTGGGTAGACTAAATTGGTTTAACATCACTCTGGCCATTTCGGTTAGAGTTCTGTTCTTACGTTCCACAACTCCATTTTGTTGTGGAGTCCTAGGGCAGGAGAACTCGTGTACAAAACTGTATGTGTCATAAAATTGCTCAAAATCAGCATTCTCGAATTTGCCTCCATGATTACTTCTGATTCGAGTGATCATGTAACCTTTTTCATTCTGTACTTTCTTGCAAAAGACGACAAAATTGGATAATGCATCATTCTTGCATGTCAAGAAGTATACCCACGTGTATCTAGAGAAATCATCTACAATTACGAAAGCATAAAGCTTACCTCCGAGGCTAGCAACTCTGCTAGGACCAAATAAGTCCATATGAAGCAATTGTAGAGGTCTAGTAGTACATACTGCATTTATTGACTTGAATATGGATCTGGTAGCTTTGTTCTTTTCACATTGGCTGCATACCAAATCCTTCTTGAATGTAATGTCCGGTAAACCGCGTACTAGCTTCTCTATGGATAATCTTGATATTGTATCCATATTAGCATGACTGAGTCTCATATGCCACAGATGACACTCATCACTCTTGGCTATTAAGCATCTACCTGAAATGTTAGTTTCTTCTAACAAATAGAAAACATATATATTGTCTTTCTTGATACCTTCAAAGATAGTACTACCAGTTGAGCTATCAACTATAGTACATTTGTCTTTGCCAAAGTTGATTCCATAACCATGATCAGCTAGGTGACTTATGCTGAGTAGATTATGTTTCAACTCGATAACCAGACAGACATCCTTAATCACAGGATAGGGAGACTTACCAACATCACCGATACCAATAATATACCCTTTCAAGTTATTATCGAAGGAGACATAGCCTTCCTTCTTTTTCTTCGACAGTGTTGCAAATAGTATAGCGTCACCGGTCATATGCTGTGAGCAACCACTGTCGAGGATCCATTTGCTTCTAGCATGTGAAGGGTGTTCCATCTACAAAACAGTTTGCAGATGAAACTTTTGGTACCCATTTCTTGTAGGGTCCTGAATTGTTAGCTTTTGGTATCCAAGCATAAACATTTAAATCAACAAGCTTTCTCATTTTACATGCAGATGAAATATGACCAATGAGGCCACAATAATGACATTGTGCATGTCGAGTGTTGAAAGCTGAGTAGCGTGCATGGTTGGTAGGTTTAGGTTTTCTAGTATAGAAGAAAGCATACCTATAATCCTGTTTGGGCTTAACCTTTTGGGGTAAAGGTTTTATAGGGTTAGGTCTGACAGTGTTTGGCTTGGGAATGTTCCGATTTTTCGGTAAGTGACACGTATTAGGGTAGGAAGCAGCAGGCTCAGGCTATTTTCCTAACCTAATTTCCAATCTTTTGGAAGTGTCATACAACTTAGTATAATCAGAAGTGAGTGATTCCATTCTGATTTGTGCACATCGAAGACTTTTCTTCTCTATAGAAAGTTCTTCCTTGAGTTGGTCAATAATTTTGTCTTTCTCTTCAAATGACTTGGTAGTCTCGTGTAATAAGGGCTTTATTGAAGAAAGCTCACCAGACTCACTAACATTATTTCTAACCTCAGCTAGTAGGTCGGTAAGTCTACCTATTTCACCTTTGTACTCTTTGAGTACCTTCTTAGAGGTCTGATACTTGCAACACAGTTTTCTGTAATCAGTCATCAGGTCACTGAAGGCATCTCCTAATTGCTCAAAGGTGAAGTCATCATAAGTATCAACTACAGGTTCAGTAGGTACCTGATCGGATGCCATAAAGCATACGTTTGCAGCATCTTCAGATTGTTCATTTTTTGAGTCGCTGGCTTCACTTTCATGCCATATGCTGGTGTTGGCATACTTCCGTGATGTTGATCTCTTCAGGTTCTCTTTTTCATACCTGTTGCTCTTCTTGCTTGATGATGAGTTTGTGGGAAAATCCTTCTTCATGTGTCCCTTCTTCTTGTAACTATAGCAGACAGCATCTTCTTGATACCAGTTGTTGCTGTTGTTTTCTTTGACTCTCTTCTCATGTCTCATGAATCTTTTGAACTTCTTTGCTAGGGGTGCTTGATCTTTAGCGTCAGATCCACTGCTGTCTGAATCACCTTCAGCAGCTTTTCTGTACTGAGCTTTGAAAGCGATCGTCTTCTCCTTTGGTGCAGGCTCTTCAAAATCTTGTAGCTCCAGTTCATGAGTGAGTAGCTTACCCATGAGTACTTCGAGTGTCATCGTAGTGAGGTTATTTCCTTCAATAATAGCAGTAGCCTTTGGAATCCAGTTCTTGGTGAGAGCTCGCATGAGTTTGCGAATCTTTTCATGGTTACTGTAATCTTTGTCTAAGGAGAACAAAGGATTTACAATATCCAAGAATCTCTCAAACATTTGTGTGACTGTTTCGTTGGCTTCATCTTGAACGTCTCGTACTCTTGAGTAAGTCTGCTGACTTTAGATTCTTTGACTTGAGTCGTGCCTTCATGTGTGACTTCAAGTAGCTTCCATACTTCATTAGCCGTTGTGCAGATAGACACCCTGTTAAATTCAGTTCTGTCTAAAGCACAAAAAAGAGCATTAATGGCACGTGCGTCAAGACTTGCCCTTTTATTTTCTTCCTCTGTATATCTGCTATGGGGTTTTTCAACTAAAACAACATCAACATTTATACGAGGTGGCTTTTTTTTGATAGCCATCAAGAACAATGGACCATAAATCAAAGTCAAGTGATTTCAAGAAGAAACTCATTCGTGTTTTCCAATATATATAATTCGTACCATCAAACAGTGGGGGTTTGTTTGTGGCCTGGCCTTCACTTGTGAATTTCATAGTTGCCATGTGTTGTGCTATGATCTATATAATAGTTAATTAAAATGAATAAATAATTGCACTGTTACCTTTGCTTTACCTGTAACACCTGCTTTGATACCAATTGTAGGAACAATTGGGATCAGAATATATTACCTCTAGTTGGAGAGCCTGCTCTGATACCAATTGTAGGAACGAAATAGTAAAGCGTAATACTCTAGAGGGGGGTGAATAGAGTTGGCAGCGGAATAATGCTAATTAAAAAATGTTAGCAGCACAATCACAAAATATTATTCACAACTAAAATAAAGTAAAGACATAGTTAAGAGAGCAAACGCAAAGACAGCGATGTATACTGGTATTCCTCTGTTGAGGACTAATCCAGTCGGTAGAACTCTTGCTACCAGTTGAATCCACTATTGGAAAAACGCAAGTTTTCTTACGAAGTCCTTGCAACTTCTAAAACGCGAGCTTTGATACGAAGAACTCATCCAACTTCAAATGTGAAGAGGTATTCTTCAATCAAGCCTTCTGATTACAATCTCTCAGAAACTTCTAGACCGTACCGTACTGGCAAATCGACTAGAGGATTGTAACTGGCTTGGGATCTGAAATTGAAAGCTCTAGAAAAACTCTTTTGGAAGACTGAAAGCTTTAGATAGAGAGAAGATTGAAAGTGAATGAGTGAGTTGAAATGATCGAAATCCTTCCCTATTTATAGGTGTTCCAAAGGCAGACTTCTGACAGAATTCGGGCAGAATTCGGACAGAACTCTATGAGCAAATCTCGGTCAAATCCGCAACTGCAGGAGGACCAAGTAACAAGGATTCAAAAATCAAACGGCCACCAACCGAACTCTGGCCGAACTCTGGCCGAACTCGGTCCGAGTTCTGTCAGGGTTTAGTTAGGGTTTTTAAAAAACTTTTTAGTGATTTTTGAAAACCTTTTTGAAAACCTTTTTGTAAACCTTTTTGAAAGGACATTTTAAAAACATTTTGAACTCATTTAAGGGTAGCCTATTTGCCAGTACGACTCGGTGTACAACATATTCCTAGACTCAAATAAAATAAAAAATACATTGCATAAGGAATTACAGACTCGAGTAGGCAAACAGATCTTCGGTCTTGAATTCAGTGGATAGCCATTCTTGATCATGTCCAAGAATCCGAGATATCCCGACTAGCTTCGTATATCCAGACAGAGTTTGGTCAATTATTAAAATCAGGTTGACCATATGACCAATGGGCCAACAGCAAACACTAAACATAATATCTTGACGACTAGCAGTTAAATAAAGTAACTACCGATCATACCTTAATACTTACGTGTGTCGACCGGCTTGCCTTGTTCATCAATATCAAGCTTTGTTGAAGTTGCCATCAGAGTGCCAATAGGTTTGACATTGTCCAGATCAAACTTCTCTAGCAAATCTTTTGTGTACTTGGCTTGATTTATGAATGTCCCATTGTCAGTTTGTTTGATTTGCAGTCCGAGAAAGAATTTCAGCTCTCCCATCATGCTCATCTCAAACTTATTCTGTATACACTTAGAGAATTCTTGACACAGACATTCATCAGTAGATCCAAATATAATATCATCAACATAGACTTGTATTAAGAGAAGCTTGCCATTAAAAGACTTAATAAAAAGTGTAGTATCAACCTTGCCTTTTGAAAAACCATTATCAAGTAGAAAAGAGCTTAGACGATCATACCAAGCACGCGGAGCTTGTTTCAAACCGTATAAAGCTTTCTTCAACTTGAAAACATGATCAGGGTTTTTAAAATCTGTGAAACCTGGAGGTTGTGCTACAAAAACTTCTTCTTTGATAAAACCATTTAAAAATGCACTCTTGACATCCATTTGAAATAATTTGAAATTATGAAAACATGCAAATGCACATAACATGCGAATGGATTCTAATCTCGCAACTGGGGCATAAGTCTCATCGAATCGATACCTTCTTCCTGATTGTATCCTTGAGCTACGAGTCGAGCCTTATTACGAGTCACTAAACCATTCTCATTAAGTTTATTTCAGAATACTCAATGGTTGCCAATGACCGGATGATCAATAGGCTTGGGAACAAGTTCCCAAACTTGATTCCGCTCAAATTGGTTTAATTTCTCTTGCATAGCATCTCTCCAAAAACTATCACTACATGCTTCATTAATAGTTTTGGGTTCTAGCTGTGAAATGAATGCAACACTAGAAACAATATCTCTACTGGATGTACGAGTACTTACACCTTTGGTAATATCACCAATTACCAAATCCATTGGATGATCAACCGTAAATTTCAATCTTTTTGGCAGACTATGAAGGTAGCTAGTTCCTGGATCTTCTTTAGGAGGATCAGCTAGTGCCGAGCTTGGTTGAGAATCAGCTGTTGTTGAGCTTGGTACAGTTAGATCTTTGTCATTGTCATCGATAGTCATTTGATTCAGTTCATCAAAGGTGACGTTGATTGACTCTTCGATGATCATAGTTTGTTTGTTGAAGACTCTGTATCCTTTGCTCTTGGCCGCATAACCTAGAAATATACCTTCATCGGCCTTTTCGTCAAACTTTCCCAAATTGTCTTTTGTATTAAGAATAATGCATTTACAACCAAATATTCTAAAATATGAAACTGATAGAATTCTATCAAACCATAACTCAAATGGAGTCTTCTTCGATTTGGGTCGAATTAGAACTTTATTGAGAACAAAACAAGCTGTATTGACAGCTTCAGCCCAGAAATATTTGTGTAGACTAAACTGGTTTAACATTACTCTGGCCATTTCGGATAGAGTTCTGTTCTTACGTTCCACAACTCTATTTTGTTGTGGAGTCCTAGGGCAGGAGAACTCGTGTACAAAACCATGTGTGTCACAAATTTTCTCAAACTCTGCATTTTTGAATTCGCCTCCATGACCGCTTCTAATATAACCTTTTTCATTATGTACTTTCTTACAAAAGGCAACAAATTTGGATAATGCATCATTCTTGAGTGTCAAAAAGTATACCCACGTGTATCTAGAGTAATCATCTACAATTACAAAAGCATAAAGCTTACCTCCGAGGCTAGCAACTCTGCTAGGACCAAATAAGTCCATATGTAGCAATTGTAGAGGTCTATTAGTACATACTGTATTTACTGACTTGAATGTGGATCTGGTAGCTTTGTTCTTTTCATATTGGCTGCATACCGAATCTTTCTTGAATGTTATGTCCGGTAAACCGCGTACTAGCTTCTTCGTGGATAATCTTGAGATTGTGTCCATATTTGCGTGACCGAGTCTCATATGCCACAAATGACTCTCATCACTTTTAGCCATTAAGCATCTACCTGAAATGTTAGTTTCTTCCAACAAATAGAAAACATATATGTTGTCTTCCCTGATACCTTCAAAGATAGTACTACCAGTTGAGCTATCAACTATAGTACATTTGTCTTTGCCAAATTTGATACCATAACCATGATCAGCTAGATGACTTATGCTGAGTAGATTATGTTTCAACTCGTTAACGAGACAGACATCCTTAATCACAGGATAGGAAGACTTACCAACATCACCGATACCAATGATATACCCTTTCAAGTTGTTACCGAAGGAGACATAACCTTCCTTCTTTTTCTTCAATAGTATTGCAAATAGTGTAGCGTCACCGGTCATATGCCATGAACAACCGCTGTCGAGAATCCATTTGGTTTTATCATGTGAAAGGTGTTCCACCTACAAAACAGTTTGCAGATGAAACTTTTGGTACCCATTTCTTGTAGGGTCCTGAAATGTTAGCTTTTGGTATCCATGCATAAATATTTAAATCAACAAGCTTTCTGATTCTACATGCAGAAGAAATATGACCAATGTGGCCACAATAATGACATTGTGCATGTTTAGTGTTGAAAGCTGAGTGATGTGCACGGTTGGTAGGTTTAGGTTTTCTAGTATAGAAGAAATCATACCTATAATCCTGTTTGGGCTTAACCTTTTGGGGTAAAGGTTTGATAGGGTTAGGTCTTACAGTGTTTGGTTTGGAAATGTTCCGATTATTCGGTAAGTGACACGTGTTAAGGTAGGAAGCAGCAGTCTCAGGCTGTTTTCCTAACCTAATTTCCAATCTTTTGGAAGTGTCATACAACTTAGTATAGTCAGAAGTGAGTGCTTCCATTCTGGCTTGTGCACATTGAAGACTTTTCTTCTCTTTAGAAAGTTCTTCTTTCAGTTGGTCAATAACCTTGTCTTTCTCTTCAGATGACTTGGTGGTCTCGTGTAATATGAGCTTAATAGAGGAAATCTCACCAGACTCACTAACATTATTTCTAACCCCAGCTAGTAGGTCGGTAAGTCTTCCTATTTCACCTTTGTCCTCTTTGAGTACCTTCTTAGAGGTCTGATATTTACTACGCAGTTTCCTATAATCACTTATCAGTTCACTGAAGGCATCTCCTAATTGCTCAAAGGTGAAGTCATCATATATCAACTACAGGTTCAGAGAGTACCTGATCGGATGCCATAAAGCATACATTTGTAGCGTCTTCAGATTGTTCATCTTCTGAGTCACTGGCTTCACTTTCATGCCATATGCTGGTGTTGGCATATCTCCGAGATGTTGATCTCTTCAAATTCCTTTTCTCATACATGTTGCTCTTCTTGCTTGATGATGAGTTTGTAGGATAATCCTTCTTCATGTGTCCCTTCTTCTTGCAGCCATAGCAGACAGCATCATCTTGATACCAGTTGTTGCTGCTATTGTTTTCTTTGGCTTTCTTCTCATATCTCATGAATCTTTTGAATTTCCTTGCTAGGAGTGCTTGATCTACAGTATCAGATTCACTGCTATCTGAATCACCTTCAGCAGCTTTTCTTTGCTGAGCCTTGAAAGCGATCGTCTTTTCCTTTGGTGCAGGCTCTTCAAAATCTTGTAGCTCTAGTTCATGAGTGAGTAGCTTACCTATGAGTACTTCGAGGGACATAGTTGTGAGGTCGTTTCCTTCAATGATCGCAGTAGCCTTTGGAATCCAGTTCTTGGTAAGTGCTCGCAGGAGTTTACGATCTTTTCATAGTTACTGTAATCTTTGCCTAGGAAGGACAAAGGATTTACAATATCCAAGAATCTTTCGAACATCTGAGTAACTGTTTCGTTGGGCTTCATCTTGAACACCTCATACTCTTGAGTAAGTCTGCTGACCTTTGATTCTTTGACTTGAGTCGTGCCTTCATGTGTGACTTCAATGAGCTTCCACACTTCATTAGCAGTTGTGCAGATAGACACCCTATTAAATTCAGTTATGTCTAAAGCACAAAATAAAACGTTAATAGCATGTGCGTCAAGACTGGCCTTTTTCTTTTCTTTCTCTGTATATCTGTTATGGGGTTTTTTAACTAAAACTCCATCAATATTTATACGAGGTGGCTTTTGATAGCCATCAATAATAATAGACCACAAATCAAAGTCAAGTGATTTCAAGAAGAAACTCATCCGTGTTTTCCAATAGGTATAATTCGTACCATCAAACAATGGAGGTCTGTTTGTGGCCTGGCCTTCACTTGTGAATTTCATAGTTGTCATGTGTTGTGCTGTGATCTATATAACAATTAGTTAAATAATTGCAATGTTACCTTGCTTTACCTGTAACACCCGCTCTGATACCAATTGTAGGAACGAAATCGTAAAGCAGAATACTCTAGAGGGGGGTGAATAGAGTTGGCAGCGAAATAATGCTAATTTAAAAATATTAGCAGCAAGATCACAGAATAATAATCACAACTAAATAATGTAAAGGTAGAGATAAGAAAGCAAACGCAAAGACAGCGATGTATATTGGTTTCCCTCTGTTGAGGACTAGTCCAGTCGGTAGAACTCTTGCTACCAGTTGAATCCACTATTGGCAAAACCGTAAGTTTTCTTACGAAGTCCTTGCAACTTCTACAACGCGAGCTTTGATACGAAGAACTCGTCCAACTTCAATTGTGAAGAGGTATTCTTCTATCAAGCCTTCTGATTACAATCACTCAGAAACTTCTAGACCGCACCGCACTGGCAAATCGACTAGAGGATTGTAATTGGCTTGGGGTCTAAAAATTAAAGCTCGAGAAAACTCTTTGGAAGACTGAAAGCTTTTTAGAAGAGGGAAGATTAAAAGTGAATAAGTGAGTTAAAATGTTCGAAATCCTTCTCTATTTATAGGAGTTCCAAAGACAGAATTTTGGCAGAATTCGGGCAGAATTTGGGCAGAACTCGATGAGGAAATCTCGGTCAAATTCGCAACTACAGGAGGACCAAGTTCCAAGGAATTCAAAAACAAAACGGCCACTAACCGAACTCTGGCCGAACTCTGGCCGAACTCTGGCCGAGTTCTGTCAGGGTTAGGTTAGGGTTTTAAAAATAGTTTTTGGGGAATTTTGAAAACCTTTTTGAAAACCTTTTTGAAGCTTTTGTAAATACGAATATTCTACAAAACTAAGGACATTTTAAAAGCAGTTTGAAATCTTTTTGGAATAGCCTATTTGCCAGTACAACTCGGTGTACAAAGTATTCCTAGACTCAAATAAAATGATAAATATATTGCTCAAAGAAATACAGACTCGAACAGGCAAACATCGCTTCGGTCTTGAACTGTGTAGATGGCTGTTCTTGATCATGTCCAAGAGTCTGAGATATCCTGACTAGCTTTATATATCAAGACAGAGTTTGATCAATTATTAAAATCAGTTTGACCATATGACCAATGGGCCAACAGACAACAACGGCACGGTGGGGAGGGAAGAAGTAAGTCCGCTGAAAAAATTATAGAAGTACGTAAGTTATAACATAACATACTAAATGTTAAAAAGAAATAAACTTTTACGTACCGAAAAGTGCTCAAACCAGAAGACCTTCTTGTCGGTCGGGACATCCCTCCAGTCGATCCAGGGCCCCCCGTAGTTCTGTCGCAGGAATGTATCCAGCGACCGGTGTACGGAGGAGGGATGATACCTGTAAAATAGAAATTAAAATTTATTAAACAAGTTTATAATAAATTTAAACAAATTAAATGTAATAATTTTACTTACCGCCTGGTCCGAGTACAGGCCCAAATCTCCAACCTCATATCCCCCTCCGGGCGACACGGAGGATCTGTCTCAAATGGGAGCTGCAGCCTGCCCCTGTCCCCTGCCCCTGCCCCTACCCTTGCCCCTGCCCGCATCCTACCCCTCGACCTCGCCCTCGCCCTTGGCGTGGGCCTCGCCATCGTCCTTGGCGTGGGCCTCGCCATTGCCCTCGACCTCGATGTGGGCCTCGGCCTCGGCCTGCTCCTCAGTAGTGTGGTCGACCTCTGGAATACTCGACGATACTGGCTGCGTAGAAAAAGAAGGTCCTAGCCTCGAACTGCTAGAGCCAGGTATGGAGACACTGCCGGGGACTAGACTGCTAGTGTATACTGGAGTGCGGGAGGATGAGGAGTCGGTAGGAGGAGTGGTAGATGGAGACTGTCGGGCTCGTCGACTCCCACTATTACCGGAACTAAAGGATCCATGTCGAGCCATATATGAAAAAAAATACAGAAGTATACCATACTACATCTGAAAAAAAACAAAAGTAAACCATACTACATCAGAAAACGTCACTAAGTAAACCATACTACATCTGAAAAAACAAAAGTAAACCATACTTTCTGACATGAAATATAAAAGAACAGAACAATTGTCGGAGGACCGGACTTTTACTTCACGTTACAGACTCGCTTGTACAAAGAAAGCCTAGGGACGAAAACCTAGGTACAGCAGTCTAAGTACAATTGTTTATTTTTGATTCTGGGGGGTGACGATAGAGGCTCGGGAAAGCGACGGCCGCTCTACCTTACTCCTTGGATGATCGGTATGCAGTCTTGGCTCGTGGAAGATCTGCTTGGCGTGGACGAAGAAATGCTTTTCTTGCTCTCCTCGTGTTGCTCTCCTGGCTTCTCTCTCTCTGTGATTATTGAAAAAGGGGGGAGCTCTCTCTGTATATCTGTCTCTCTCTCTTTTTTTATTCTTTTTTTCTTTTTGCCGGGGGTTTTGCAAAGAAATGATGCTGGCTATTTATAAGAGCGGGATGTGATCATTAGGGTTTGCTAATGATCATTTGTTTGGAATGTCAGCGCTCCTTCAATCTATCTGAACCCTTGATCCTGATTACAATGAATCTAGGCCATTAATGCGGATAGCACCGAATCTTATGAGCAGTTAATGTTAACTGCTTTAAATATTCGTGATTGATTATGCCAATGTCTGATTGCTCGCCACGTGTCCCATTAGCTTGATGGTAAATGATATGCCCTGATCTCAGTAATTATGACGATGATGTCAAATATACTTGTTAGGATTTGGTTAAATCTTTGATTGATCCGATGCCACGTGTTTTAATTGTGGGTCCTGCCAGAGCCGCATGGGATAGACAAGACTTGAATCGCAGGGAGATAATCTTCATGAGCCGCATAGGACAGCGCTTTATTGAGCCGCAGGGGATGAACTCTCAATGAGCTGCATATGCATAGTCTCTACGAGCCGCATAAGCTATCGTTGTATTGAGCCGTAGGGACTGAGCTCTTGGTGGGCCGCATATGGCTGATTTCTGCTGGTCATATAGGATAACTTCTCAGTGAGCCGCATGAAGCTGTTCTCCATTTAAGCTGCATGAGACTTGCCACGTGTCAACCTAGGACTTCTGACAGATCGGGTCAGAGATTTTCTTCTTTTCTCGAAGAGTCTGTCATTATGGCAGAGCCATTATGACACTTTATGTCAGAGCCGTCACAGTCATCGAGTCATGCCAGAGCATTAAATAAGGCCACTACTCAAATGGCCAGCTTTAGGGAAGGATCACAAGGGGACACGTGGCGTCGATCGAGCCGCATATCCCTGCTGAACCGTATACTCTTCCGAGCCGCATGAGACTGAGAGTCTTCTTTGAACCGCATAAGGCAGCTCCTGTGTGAGCCGTATGGGCTTCCTACCTACAGCCGCATGGACCATTATTCTGATATTTTCCATGCTTCTACAGGACCCCCTTCAAAGTTTTCAATTTGTAAAATTGAAACACTTTGAATAAGAAGCATGGCCCCGTTCATGCTGCATAGGATGTTCTGTCTCAGCCACATAGATTCATCTGGCCGCATAGGCTCTTTGCCACGCGTCCTGACCACGTGTGCAAATCTTCATTAAGTGCCCTTGATTCGTTTTGAATTAACGCCGTCTTTTGGGGGAAGATTCCAAGGGTCGATTTTGCCTTGACCGAAGCGTTTTGCCTTTATCTTTTGAGGCGGCACATAATCCGAGACGTCTGTTTGTTTTTATGGGTCTCCTTCGCCTATAAATAGGAGTCTTTTAGTCTCTTGGGGGTTTCTTTACCTTTTCTCTTTGCTCGAATTCCCTGTTGCCGACTTTGCTCTTCGTCTTCTTCCTTCAACGATCGACAATGGCTCCCAAGAAGGCTGCTGCTGCTACGGACAAGAAGGCCGCATCATCTTCTGCGGCAGCGAAGGGCAAGAAGGCCGCGTCTTTATCGACTGCGGCGGCGAACGTGGCGGCTCCTCCGCCGGCTGGCGCGCCTGCTTTTCACCCCGACGTCCACCTGCCTATTGCTGGTAGGATCCTTAATATGAACTGTCATGGCTGCGCCGCATATTTTATGCACGAGCCTATATTCCAAAGTATGCTGTGTGTCCGACTCATGCTCGGGCTACATGGGGTATGGCCCAGGTTTGAGCCGCATGAAAGTGGTTACATAACTACTTCTTTATCAAGGCCGCATAAGCTCATCAGGATTTGGACCGCATGAGCTCTTTCAAACTGAGCCACATGAGCCTATTTCGAACTGAACCGCATAAGCTCGCTTGAACTGGGCCGCATAAGCTTATCTGCACAGGACCGCATAGGCCTATATGAACTCTTTCAAACTGAGCCGCATGAGGCTGTACTGAGCTAAGCCGCATAAGCATCATGTAGTTTTTGTGTTTCAGCTATCTTTGTTGACTTGTTTCTTTTTCTTTTTTCTTCAGTGAATCTGCCAGTAACTCCTGCGGGGAAACTTCTAGTTGGCTCTCATCAGCTTGCCTTGGGCGTGCATCGGGATGATCTAGTTCGTCAAGTATCCGAGCAGCTACTTATTAATGAACCTTTGGAGCGACTGAATGCCATTAGGGTTCAATCTTTCCAATTCCTTAGTGACATGATGAGCTCCGGGACGTCTGATGGGGAGTATCTGAGACCGGTTTTCCTCTTTGGGGATGCGTTGATCATAGAAAACTCCCGAGTGTTAGATGTTTCTAAGAGTTGGGACTTTGACCTGGACGGGATGCCGATTCACATCCCCCTTATGAAGCGCCATTTCCCTTTTGCGTGGTTCAACATGATCGTTTTGGACAGGCAGATGCCAGACACCCTCACTCCAACCAGACCGGGGATGTTTGTTGGTAACATGCGTTACAACAAAACTGCTGGGTCAGTGCGCACGATCAAGGATCCGGCCAGTCAATCTGTGATGGGTTAGTTCCAGGTACCTTCATCAACACCCATGGTCCTAACTTTTCGTTCTCTCAGGCTGATACCTTCCTGAGCCAGCTCGCTCGTAAAGGGTCCTATCCTATTGGCAGATTGGTACTGCCGAGCTGGTTACACCCCATTCCCCCTTGGGCTAACCTGACCTCATGGATTCTACGGAAATACGGAAAATCTTTGCGGGAAGTCAACCTTTATGATGCTATTCGGGGTACCAGCCACGGGTTGCCTGTTAATAAGCCACTGTTCATGGCCCTCATGGAGATGTATAATCATCGGACAGGGACTTTCTTCACCCCTGTTGGAGAATTGGGACTCGCTCTTCACGAGAAGTATGCTGCCTCCAAGCTCCCCTGGGGAGACGAGCCCTTCGAAGCGTATACTCTGACGAACGAGGAGTTCCAGGATTTAGATCGACGATTTCCCGTTTTTGTCACGGTGTATCAAGAACTATTGTGTCATCATAGCACCTGTCACCGAACGGCTATCCAGAAAAATGACAGCTCGGAAGGGGATGCTACCCATACTAAATCTTGGGTTGCATACCTTTTCAAATTTAGCACTGCTGGCCGGGTTACTTCCCGGGATCGCCAAACTCCTAGGGAAGTAGAGGACTTGGTGTCGACCGCTAGGAGGTCGAGGTCAAAAAGTGACAAGTTTGGAATCCAGATTGACTCCTTCAGCTACTTTTATTATGGTACCCGGCGGCTATCAGAGATGGCGCTCTTGGCCGGGTTTTTAATGGTATGGCTGCGCAATTGCGTGGTTTCAGGAGGAGCAGGTTCCATTGAGAGGATCAGTCGCCACTTCATTCTTCCTGCCGTGAAGTTGGCCTTTGGGGTCAGGCTGGCTCTTCTTCCTGCCATGGTATGCAGTATTCAGCATGGTCTTCGTGCCTTCTCGTCCAAGGTTATTGCTCGTGACGTGACAATGGACTTTGAGCGTATAGAACTGCCTTATCATTACTTGCTGGGATGGCTGTTGCTGCATTATCAGTCTTTGATGAGACCTGGGATGGGAGATGGCGTTACGGACGACGACGCTTTTCTTTTCAAGTATCATCATCAGCCCTGGGAATGTAGTACCATGTCGGCGTGTCGGAGGATATTGGCGAGGGCGGACGGATATAATTTCTTCGTGTCCGTTCCCCGTTTCACCGACCAGGAAGTAAGGAGTGTTTACGTTGATGGTGTTGTACCTCCTTATTTCTTGCCTGAGAAGATGCGTTTCTGGCTGCGTAACATTCGTCCGGCACACTTACTTTACCGTAATCGTAATACTGTGTATTTGGAACCCTACTTGCCCAGTAGATTTGCCCGCCAGTTTGGATACGGCCAATTATTCCTTGGACGTCCCAGTTCTTGCTTGGGGTTCGAGGGTAGCATTCTTGATGGTATTAGAGCGTGGAGCTACTATGACACCTTTCATACCCGAACCAGCTTCTCAGTTCCTGCAACAAATGTGATAGATGAAATTTTGCATATGGTAGCCCTATATCATGTCACGGCAAATCATCCTCCTCTTGATTTTGACCCGATGACTAGCTTCATCGTGGGCACTCGCCTGGCGGAGAAGGCTATGGTGTCGAGGGCAAAGTGAAAAGGGGTGAATAGAGTTCCTACGCTCGATTCTGAGTCTTTTGACACAATCGAGGAAGACAACGAGCGGGACGACGAGGGTTCCCTTTCTTCTGGTGATGAGGCAACGGTGGGTCAGCCACCCGTCGTGGCAGATGAGATGATGACAGATCATCCATCGGTTGTATTAGATGGGGCGGTAGACCGATTACCATCTATGTCGGAGGAAGTGCGGGTAGAACTACCGCCTATCGTGCCTGGTCCCTCACGTAAACGGGGCAGGCGTGAGTCCATTGGCGGTGGAGTAGCTTTTTTCGTAAAGAGAGCGGCGATCGGGCCCCGTAGGCTGCTTATCACGGAGAAGGGTGAGGGTGCAGATGATGTTTCGGAGGTAAGTCTAAGTCAGAGTTATCTCTTTGTTGTAGTTTTCTTTTCTCTCGGGGATATGACTTGATTATTTTTTCTTTGCAGGCGTCTGACGAACCAGGCTTTCCTGAACTATATACTGCCTCAGTAGTTGACCCGGCCCTTGCTGCTTTGATTAGCGACATATGTGTCGCGGTCCTCTCTGCGGGGGCTCTCTCAGCGGCGGCTGAGGACTCCCAAGCTGCTGAGGCCCCAGCCCGGGGTAACGACAGTTTCCTTGGGCCCGTCTCCGAGATTGCTGAACTTCAGCAAGACGACGCCATTCTCGGTGCATCCCCTCCCGAGGATGCACGGGGGGCTGAGTCTATTATTTCTGATTCGGAGGCTGTTGGTGAAGAGGTTGTGATGGCTGTAGGCGAACCCCAGCCTCCACACTCCTCCACTGGTAAGCTAAGCCACATATTGACTACCGAGGGGGCTTATTTGCTCTATCAATATATCCTTCGGGTCAAGTCGATTCATGGTTGCCTTGGCCCTGCAGGTCCTGACCCTTTACCTCCCACCGCGGATGTTCTTGGGGAAGGCTCGGTCTGCCGTAATCTGGACGAAAGGAGTGTTTTTTCTCCTTCGCCGTCTCATGTTGAGGGGCCTCCTGTCGGCTCTGGGCAGATGGGGATGGAGTTGGCAATGGTCTCCGCCTCGTCTTCTGTTGCTTATATGGCTCCGGAGATCGACTTCTCGACCCTGCCGAGCATCCAAATTCTGCGGGCTGCTGAAAAGGAGTTGGCCGATGTTCAAGCGTCCTTCCGTGCGGAGTTGGTTTCTCTTGTGGCAGGAGCGGCAGATTCTGTCACGTCTTCTTCCGCACTGCCAGCCACACTCACGTTGACACCGGCTTCCTCGGAGGCTCTGAACGAGGTGACGCAGGATGTGGTCGACAGCTTCTATCGTCACTTAGGAAGGGGTGTAGACGCTGCCGTAGAATGGGGGATCCCTTTTTCTTTGTCTCTGCGGGGCGCTCGGGGTCAAATCGACACTCTGAAGGGTCTTTCTGGCGGGGTGGGGTTGGCTGCGTTCCTGGAGCCTAAGTTGATAGAGGCTGACCAGCTTGTGACCCAACTGCTGGCAATACGGCAAACTGGCTTACCTGCTGCGATTGAACGGGAGCGGGGCTTCTTCGTTGCTGCTCGGGACAGGATCAAGCTTGCTCGGGATACTGCCGGGCCAGCTGTACGGAAGGACCTTGACAAGTTCTCTGCTTCGTATGCCAGGCTGGGTCGTCGTAGTCAGGCTTGTAGGGCCCGAGAAGAATCTGCTTCTCGTGGAATAGCTGACACGAAGGAGCGGATTCTCGCACTCCAGAAGGAGTTGGCCTTTTTAGAGTCAGAGCGGGAGGCTGCTCGTGCAGAACAGGAGTCGATCGCTCGAGAGGCTGAGAAGATTTCCCGATCTTCTGTCAACCTGGAACGGTCTTTCAAGAAGTTTGAGGACAACTGGCAAGCCCATGCTTATCTGGAGGACGTGGCGGTGCTGAGCCAGGAGGCGGAGCGTCGAGCCAAACAGAGGCTTGAGCGGTCAGTTGCCTTGATAAAGGACCGTCTCATGGTGTTATGTGCCCCAGAGCAGTGATTCGCCCTCTGTCTTCTCTTTTTTTTTTTGTTTCTCTTTTGATTTTTGTAAGGGGTGTGATCCCCGCTGATGTAGCCCTTTGATTTTTGAATAAATGAGCATGTTCCAACTCATCTTCTCTTTCTTGTACTTGCGGTGTTCATGGAACCGGACTTGATGGAGGATTATTTGTGGACCTGTTACCCTAGGTGTACCTTGGTTTTAGGTACGGATAACAAGTTTGGTCAGGATGTTAGGAGCAGCCATGGCAAAGTGGTAATGGGTGTTCTTGGTGTTGGGAAAAGGAATGCCGTAGAGCAGTTGGGCTCCCGGGGCATGGTAAGAGGGCGGATTTATGCTAAGAAGCTTTAGCAAGGGATATTTATGGACCTATTATCCTTGGCGTACCCTGGTTCAGGATACGGATAATGGGATGAAAGAAAACCAATCACATTTGCTCAGAGGTTATGAGGACATGGCAAACATGAGGGTTTTACCGTAGAAACTTCCTACTCAGAGGTAATGAGAACATGGCAGGGGAGACTTCACGGAAGCTATTAGTAGTAAATAGCAGATATTTATGGTCAACAGAGGACATTTGTGGACCTATTATCCTTGTCGTACTCCGGTTGTGGGTACAGATAATAGGTTGAAAGAGGACCGGCATACTTGCTCAGAGGTGATGTGGACATGGCAAATATGACGATTTCTTCGACGGAGCCTTCCCACTCAGAGGTAATAAGGACATGACAGGAGTGGGCTCAATGAAGAATGGGTACATAGAACGACTCAGAGGTAGGAGAACGTGAAAGTTCTATGCGAGGGGGCGGTTTGTTTTTGGTGGAAGTGAAAACGACTCAGAGGTAATGAGGACATGGTCGTTTCGGAAATTGGTGGATCGATTATACTTTTTGTGCACTTGGAGTGCAGGTAGTGGATCATGAGGGAGGATCTCTTCCAGGAAGAAAGTTCAGAGGTATAATCATACGTGACTTACTATCTGAAAGAGTGACCGGAATGTAAGTTCAGAGGCCCCAGTGGGTACATAACTTTGTAATTTAGAATATTGAGGGAGTGAGAGTTCAACGGCACCAGCGGGTGCATGGCTCGATAATCTGGAATGTTGTGGACGTGGGTTTAGTGGTACTAAAGGGTACATGACTCGATAGTTTGAAATAGGGTGGATGTGAGTTCAGTGGCACTAAAAGGGTACATGACTCGATAATTTGAAATAGGGTGGATGTGAGTTCAGTGGTACTAAAAGGGTACATGACTCGATAATCTGGAAAATGATGTTTAAACATAGTATTTCTTCAGGAACTTGCCGTTGACGGGCAACATGAGCAAGTCTCCGTTCTGCTTGGTGAGGCGGTAAGCACTGTTGGAGAACACGGTCTCGATGATAAATGGACCTTCCCATTTTGGCTGGAACTTGCCGGCGATCTTGTGAGTCATGACCATTGGCCTCCGGACTGCTAGCACAAGATCGCCCACTTGGAATGTTCTGATTTTGACCTTCTTGTTGAAGGTTCCTGAGATGCGTGCTTGGTATAGCTCGATCCTTTGCTGAGTTAGGAGGCGCTTTTCATCCAAGTCCTCCAACTCTTGTAGTCGACGTCGGTAGTTATCATCCGTTGTCAATTGATAAGTGAGGGCGACGCGGAGTGAGGGGATCTGAGTCTCCAATGGGAGGACTGCCTCACTCCCGTACACCAGGAAGAATAGTGTATTCCCGGTGGCTGTTCGAACTGTGGTGCGATAAGCCCATAAGCATTCGCCGAGCTTCTCGTTCCAGTCGCGTTTGTTGGAGGAGACAAACTTCTTGAGGAGTTTGATGATTGTTTTGTTGAATGCCTCTGCTAACCCATTTGCTGCCGGGTTGTACGATGTCGAAGCGACGTTCTGAATACGGTACTTATCGCAAAACCGATAGAATGCGTGGCTTGCGAACTGCGGACCATTGTCATGGATGATCCTTCGCGGCAGTCCAAAGCGGTAGATGACGTGATGCTTTAGGAAGCTGATCACGTTTGAAGTCTTAACTTCTGCAAGTGGTACGGTTTCCGCCCATTTGGAGAAGTAATCAGTAATCGCAAGTATGAAGCGATGTCCTCGGGAGGAAGGTGGGGTGATTGGACCAATGATATCCATTCCCTATGCTTCGAATGGCCAGGACGCCACCGTTGGATGTAGAAACTCGGATGGTTGGTGAATGAAGTCCGCGTGGACTTGGCAGGCCTTGCATTTTCTAGCATAGTCTATCGCGTCTGCCACCATCGTGGGCCAGTAGTAGCCCATTCGGCGAAGGCGATCTTGTAGTTTTGGGCCGGGCTGATGGGCCCCGCAGACACCGTCATGAGCTTCTCGCACGGCTTCTTTGGCTTCTGCGTTCGACAGGCACAGGAGTAATAATCCGTCATAGGAGCGGCGATACAGCATCTTCGTCTCTGTATCGTAGAAGAATCTGAGAGAATGCCGTCTGACAGAAGTGGCTTCCTTTAGGTTCTCTGGGAGGATGTCGTAGACGACGAAGTCGATAAATGGCTGTCTCCAGTCTGGTGCTTCGTCGACCGTCTGGGCAGAATAACTCGCCATAAATTGAACATTGTTCTTGGGGCAGACCAGTTCATGGCCTATCACGTCAACCGAATGATGAGCTCGATTTGGCACTGCTAAAGAAGCAGCAAGGCCTGCTAGAGTATCGGCTTCGATATTTTGGAGTCTGGGGACATGCTCGATGAAGAATCCCTCAAACGATGAGATAATATTGATCGCAATTTGATGGTAGGGGATCATGTCCTTGATGTAGAGCGAGGGGTGGCTGGTTTGCTAGAAGTGTCAGACCTTGCATCGGGGTGACGACCCTTCCTGGGAAGGCGTATCGTCATGGGCCTGTCCGAGGGGTTGAGCTTCCCTGCTTGTGGTTGGCTGACTCTCGGTAGCCTGATTGTCAGTGGCTCCGTTGTGGGTCTCGACACTTGGCCAGACCTTGGCAGCCGGATAATCATTTGCTCCTCCTGTGCTGAGAGGCTGATTGCGTCCTTCCGCAGAGTGGCGGTAAGGGGTACAGACTTGCCCGGTTTGCGAGCTTGGAGGTGGATCGTCAGGGGTCCTTCTGATCCCACGGCTGTTTCGGTATGAGTTTGTGCGTCTCCTTCCTCAAGGTGCCTCTTCGACTTTTCGTATAAGCAGGAATCCGAGTAGTAAGATTCGACCCCTTTGAAGGGATCGATATCAGCAAATTCTGTCTTCACGAAGCCATGTTTGTCGACGTATTTGAAACACTGGTGTAGCGTGGAAGGCACGATCATATAATCGTGTATCCATGGGCGCCCCAAGAGGATGTTGTAAGAAGTGTCCGCATCTATGATGTAGCAGGTGACTTCGGATTGGAGGTCACCAATTTGACACTTCAGACGAATCTTTCCAATAGGGTAGCTCCTGCCCGAATTGAAACCGCTGATGGCGGTGCTTGTAGGTGTCAGGCGATGCATTGGGATACGGAGATGATGTAGCAGACCCTTCGGGATGATGCTTATGGAAGAGCCAGGGTCAATGTGCATCCGATCCACCTTCACGTCGCCGATGTATCCCGTGTAGTATAGCGGGCGATCATGTAAGTTGGTTTTGATGAGCATGTCTTGCGGAGTGAAGACGATATTGGGCATCGATCCCGTGCAGGCGCTGTCTTGGAGATCCACAGGTGAATCCTCCCCGGTGAGGTTGGATTGAGCCAGATAAGCATCAGCATTTTGGAGTGCTTCGCTCAATGCAATACGGACGTCCTTGGAGAGCCTTAGGAGTTCGTATAGTGACAATTTGGCCGGAGTGTTAGCCAATTGCGCTAAGATGTCAAAGTTATAGGGCCTCTCTAGCCCTTAGGCTGCGTCCTTTCGGAGGGATTTGTCGAAGCGAGTCTCCTTCGGCCTAGGCTTGTCGGTCGTCGAAGGCTGAGCCGGTCCCGGAGCATTAGTTGTAGTAGGTTGATGATTTTTAGCTGGGCTGTCAACCACAGGTTGGGATTGCGCTCCGGACCGTGTGACGACGGCTGTAGCTTCCTCGTTGTCTGCTGAGATTGTGTGGCAGGTCCTGATTTTTCCACTTTTCTTTTTGTTGGTAGGAGATGGTGTGGGCCGAGTTACTTCTGACACCAAGTCTGGATGGACCCATATTATCTCCCCTCGTGAGGTGGTGAGAGGTACCAGACCAGCCGCCTGATCTCGGGGAGGTGGAAGATTGGTAATTTCTATTGTCGCCAGAGGGACGGGGATCACCCCGTCTTGAGTCTCCGTCGGAGGGAAGTTGCCGAATTATACGGACACCATATTGGCTGCTACGGTTACCTCTTCAAAGTCGATGGCCAGAGCGTTCGAATCGATGAGGCTTTGGATGTACTGTTTTAGTTGGTAGCAGTCGTGTATAGCGTGGTGTACGTAACGGTGGTAATGGCAGAACTTTGGGTTCTCCAAATCAGCCGGCCGAGGCTCCCGTCTTGGTGGAGGAAGCTGAATTCTATCTTCTTGTATGAGCATGTCCAAGATAGGCTTGACGTGGCCGTCTTCGAAAGAGTAAGTGATCTGAGGCTATTGTTTGTCTGCTGGTTGTGACCCGGGCTTCTGGGCCGTGTCGGCCACCATAGCCTGCTTTTCCTTGCTGTCCCGATTGTTGGAGGGGTTACCCCCATTATCGTTGTTGGGACGCACTACAAGAAAAATGGCTTTTCTTGACGGTTTTTCCCCGTCAAGAAAGACTTTTCTTGACGGTTTTGGATCCGTCATCTAGGCCCCCGTCAAGAAAAGTCGACACTTTTCTTGACGGTTTTTTGTTTGTATCCTTGACGGTTGTAAACCGTCAAGAAACATGCGTTATCTTGACGGTTTTAAACCGTCAATAAAACAAACAAAAAACCGTCAAGAAAAGTGTCGACTTTTCTTGACGGGGGCCTAGATGACGGCTAATAACCGTCAAGAAAAGTCTTTCTTGACGGGGAAAAACCGTCAAGAAATTGTTTTTTGGTGTTTGCAAACCGTCACGAAATGAATTGTTTTTTGACGTTTTTGCAACCGTCAAGTTAAAAACCGTCAAGGAATAAAAAAATTTGCCGTTTTACAACCGTCAAGATAAACATAATATATTCCAGAAATCCAATTACCAAATACACATAATTACACAGAATCCAATTCCAGAATCAATATATAATATCACAAGCATCACACAACTATAATACACAATTTTTATATTAAAAAATACGTTGTTCGTACATCCAAACATCCAACAAGTACATCCAACCACAAACACGTTCGTACACCATAAATATCCTAAACATTTATAGGAGTAAATTAACCAAAATATCTCTGAACCCAGAGCAGCATGCAACAAGTACATCCAACAAGTACATCCAAACGTCCAACCACAAACACGTTCGTACACCATATATACATATCCAAAACATATTTACAGGAGTAGATTAACCAAAATATATCTGAACCCAGAGCAGCATTTCCTTTAGGTTAATCTGCAAACAAGGTGAACATAACATTATAAGTCAGCAACACAACTGAAATTCAATCAAATTTTGAATGGACAGAACAATCTAGGGAGGACTCAAATGTTGCAGCATAACATTTATAGGAGTAAACTACACAAGGCTTGTTAAGCATGCTAGATAGAGCATAATGAGGCACATAACAATGAGAAAATTGCTACAAATCTTAGATCCAGACTCTTTCATAGGCAAATTGGCCATGACAAAATAAGTTAAAATTACCCATATCAAATATACCTGAAAGTTTAAGATCCAGACAATTCATTTTGCCGCAACAAATTTTAAGGCACCAAAAATTTGATCCAGACCATTAGTTAGTTATTTTTGTGCAAAGTAGATCTAACTTAACTCCAATTTAATTTTAGCAGCAAATTTATTGTTGGAGCGGGGTGGATTCGGAAAACAACAAAATCGACAAGGTAAACGAAGATACATACCAAACATAATACTAACAATTCTAGATGCAGACCACCCCAAGTGGATTCCCGGTAAATCAGAAATTGCGGCCAAAAAACAACCAAACACTCTAGATTTAACAAATTTACACATGCCAGAAGAGAGCGGCATACAGCAAATGGGTGGGTGCACTGGGTGGAATAGCAGGAGAGGAACGCGGCAACAAACGAGGAGGAAATCAGGAGAGCAACAACCAGAGAAGTCCACAGAACTCACCAAGTCGATGGGAGTTTTTCTAAACTAAACCAATTCTCCTATCATTTTTGGTCTTATTCCTGACCATTCTTTTGCTAGTTAGGCTTCAATTTGTAGTAATCATCTTTGCTTTCAAATAAAGAGAATTACCTTCAGCAGGTTTCTTTTAATTCACAAAAAAGAAATACCAATTTTCACCTGCTACATATTTGTCTATCCCAGTATACAATGCACATAATTTTGCATATGCACTTCAAGTGGTTTTGAACATAATTTTAAGTATTTTCAGTGTTATTTCTTAGTAGTTTTGAAACTAAATAAAATATTAGTCACCTTACCGATTGGCTTACATACAATAGATTGATTTTCTTCTTTTACATGCTTTTACAACCTTATTATGCTTTAAACTCTTGTTGATTTGTCTTTTTCGTTTAATTTTTCTTTGCCGAATTGTCCGGAAAAGAGACCCTCATTGTCGGTATCGGCCAGTATCGGGTATCGGTCGGTATCGGATCGGGACATGCCAAACCGTATCGGTATCGGCCGTATCGGATCGGTATCGGCCGATACTTTAAACCATGATACCAACCCTTCACAACATGCCACTCCCATGGACAACACTCTCACTGGCCTGCTCCCAAGCACTGGCCATTGCCCAATATGGCCTGCTGCTAAGTTAGGGGGACTAAGCCCCTGCCAACTCAGGCCTAAGTCCAATCCGGTTGCTCCCTCACCTGCCACTCCAAAACCTGTCACTTGCACACACTGTAGGCAGGCTTCCCTCTTGCTACCCTATGCAATGAGGAGGCAGCCCCCTTCCTGCCACTGCAATGCAGGCCACAAGGCTTGCTGCATTGGCCTATCCTGGCCTATGCCCTGTATTTTGCCACTCCCCTGCATCCTCTATCACACTCACACTTACTCTAGTCCCTTCACAAGCACAGGCCTTCACTTGATACCCTCTCATTCACTTATCACTACCCACATGACACTCAAGTGTTC
Organism: Iris pallida; assembly: GCA_029216955.1. Classification (NCBI taxonomy): domain Eukaryota; kingdom Viridiplantae; phylum Streptophyta; class Magnoliopsida; order Asparagales; family Iridaceae; genus Iris; species Iris pallida. The sequence goes on along the minus strand of JANAVB010029421.1, from coordinate 87,923 downwards.
ACTGGAATTGGCCTATGGCCAAAGCCCATAAACACACTTAGATAGGAACCTATCACAGAATACTCTAACTCTAAAGCCCAACTCACTGACACTCACAAATTCTAACTGATACTCAAATTCCTAACTGACACACTAAAGAAACACACACTGTCACATATATATGTATGTGTATTGACACACTTACATCACCCCACACCAGTACATATGATATTTTTTTCATATAAATATACATAGACACATCTGGAATTACCTACTCTACCTACTACAGGTGTTTTCAACTAGTGGATGATACATGGGTATCAGTCCTAACTCTGATACCAAGCCCCAGTCCCCAAATCTGATGCCTCGACTTGGCCAACACTTTTACACTACTGTACAAGGCCTAGCAAGGTCTTCACATGTTTGTGCAGGCCCCAAGACCCTGATATAATGTCAAGTGTAATTGGTATAAGATTGAGCTATAGCCCTATATCACACAAACGTACTTATATATAGCAGTCCTTATATAAATGTTGTTTCCTAATGGACATGAACTCATCTCCACACTCACAAATACCATAAACTCATTTCACATTCACTGTGGAGTAAGGAACACAGACATACACACACACACACCAAATGCATATAACAGTCCACTCTAATCATATTCTTAAAACAGTCCACCATTTCCCCTCTCTTAAGAGATGCTCAAAATCTTGTCCATGAAGTAGATAAAGTCCAAAAATTACCTCAACTGATTGCTTAGATTAAGAACTGCGAAACATGATCCATCCACTCCGTACGCACTTCATTGATTTCATCAAATGTGTATACACACTTTTCATTATACTGTTTAAAAATAGGAAGAAAAAATGAAACATAAGTGATAATATATAAATATATTATAAACATACATGTTGATTAAGAAGAACATCACCTTGGGATTAAGCAAGCTTCGATCATATGAGATCTCTTTCATATATCTCATAACGTAGTAACCACATTCGATGGAGCCGGTTTGATTCGGTACCTATGCATAGAAAAGCAAAGATCTTACACACTTGTTCATTTTTGATTTATATATATATTAACGAGAAATATATTGAGAGAAATATATTGTACCTGAATTGCAATCCAGTTCAATTTAAATTTTTTCACTTGGTTACCACATTGAGCATGAAACATACGAAGCCCGCTATGCAAATTAAAGTAGAAAATATTATTTGTCATTATTAAAACATCTAACATTGACTATAGTTGTGCGAAGTATTGGGACAGATATATTCATGCATACCTTGTTACAATGTGCTTAAGATCATCACAGATGCAACTTCCCAAAGAATCCAAATAGTATGCTCTCATTAGTAAAAGATCAATGACTACCAAAACCCAATGATCACTGTAACACCATATAACACCAAGATATATACAAGTTATTGAGTATACAACCAAACAATTGCTAAATAACACAAGTTCAAAGCGACAAAGCATGTCAAGAGAAATAGTCGACTTTGTTTGTGACTGTGAAGTGGTTGATTATTGGTCGTATGGTTTTTAAGTGAGGGAGGACTGATTTGAGTTACATATGCATGGTACAAATTGGAAAAAAAAAAGGAAAACTGAAACATAAACTGAAACTGAGACTAGCCCAATATGGAAACTGGAAACTGAAACTGGGTTTCAACAGGGAACCCAACATCTCAAAGAGTATCCTATACTCTTATTTGGTTTCCAACAGGAACCCATCATCTCAAAGAGTATCCTATACTCTTATTTGAATATACATTCATGATTTCTTGAAAATGGGGAAAGAATGAAATATGAATATACATTCCAGCAAGTTATATGTTCCAGAATGTTATAAAAGAAAATAAGTAAGAAATGTATCACCTCGGGTTGTATGGCAAGAAAAATAGTCGACTTTCTTTTCGAGAGTTCAGACTATTACAGATATGCCTTGCCCTTCTATCCTGTGATGCCAAAAATTCTTTTATCCCTGACTTGTTTGATGGTCTTGGATCAATGAATGAAACATTCTCGTCGGAGTTTAGGTCCTTCAAACGATAGTACAATGACCTATAGTTTGTAAATAAGTTAACTCAACTTATTAATGTAATAATAAACAATTTTAACGAGCAAAGTATTCTTGTACCTAATGTAGATTTGTATGCAATTTACTGAGAGAGGACGCATGTTAATGAAATTCTCAAAATCCTCTTGGAGAAGAGTTGTAATTGTTGGGGTACCAAACAAGTCACTGTCAAATGGAACCCGAACTGACGTTTTTTCAGTTACCAACCTTTGTGCGAGTATAGCAAAGTATTCCATTCCCGGTGGATTTTTAAATGACCTTGTTATTCTTGTAGAAGCTCTCGTAGGTGATTTAACTTTACTTGGTGTCTTCGTTTTCTCTTTAGGAGCTTCCTTCACCACCATGGATTCCTAAAAAACGCGAGTTCAAAGTGAAAAAGCATGACAAAAATAAGCATGTATTCATTCAAAGGGAACTGACATGTACCTTTGTTTTATTCTTCTCGCATTCAGGTTGTTTTTCAGCAAGAACCAACTCTACATTAGTTTTGATAGGGGAGTGTGCATTTATAACCTTTTCAGAAAAGTTGGAACTCGTATCAGAAATGTTCAAACAATAGAATGAAGAGGAAAGACACTTATAATGGAATGTATACAGAAGTTCATAATGCTAGAAACGGGGATAAAAAAAGTTGGCACTTAAATTCATAATGCTAGAAATGGGGATGAAATTAAACCTTTTTCATATGACTTGGCCTCCGCGATCCTTCGGAAGGAGAACTCGGTGCATTCATGGTAGGGATTGGAGGAATTGAGGCAGTTACAAGCTTTTCCGGAAAGTTAGAACTGGTATCAGATATTGGCGCACCACATAAACCTTGTGAAAGTAAGTTATTTATCATCTTATTTTTCATCTCAATCTCATCAAGCAACTTTTTTTTCTCCTCCTCCCAACCAATCGGAGCTTTAGGAGTGTGGAAAAAAGATCTTGGGGTGACATATTTTCCCATGGCCGTAACACGACCAGTGTGCTCGGGCCTCTCCATTGCATAACACAAAGCATCACGATTCTCAGGAATAGACAACTCTCCAGAAGTAATTTTTTTCTTCACTTCATCCTATAAAAATATGGAACTTATGTTAGTATATCTTAATATGAAGTGCAAAAAAGAATGTTATGAAAATGAACTATAGTAATTGAGACTTTCTTACAATCTTATCCACCATCGCTTGTGTGACTGGATCATAGACCAATGTAGAAAATCGTCTTCTTCAACATGTTCATTAGAACCCCCTTTAGCCCTTTTTTGTTTTTTCCGAGCTAGCTTCCAAAAAAGGCAACGGTCTACATCTTCCTCAGAATATGTACCATCCTTCTTCTATTTTTCAATGTTAAAAATGAACATTCTCTAAAATAATTACTTAAAATTCCAAATGAAATATATAAAACTCATTATAAGATTACTTACAATTTCTTCTCTTAAACCTGCATAGCCTTTTCGGCTTAGCCTATGGTTGTACACATGTTTCCCTCTCCTGTTTTGTTGCTCTATGCGACGCTTCTGAAATCATAATAGAATTTATTTCTATGATTAGTAAGAACTCATGAAGTGGCAAAGTTAATCAAATTCTCTAGACCGATACCTGAAAGTCCTCGGAAAGTCGAGACGTCACAAACTTGGACCATTGATTTGGATTGATAAAGCTATAATTTGGAGGTGGATTTTTCAAATGTGCAAGGTTGTCCATATTGGCAAGAACATAATCGGTTAAGGCATGCCTAAACGACTTAGTTGCAACACCCATCGTTTGCATTAAATTTCGTTTAGCTCTTGGATCTATAATAAAACTTTGCTGCATATTAAGTAAGATTAATATATTTTAGAATATAAGCAATCAATAAACTCAAAATAATTTCTCTTCAATAAAATTTACCTCAACCGAGGCCCATGCATTATCTTTAATATTTGTAGGAACCTTTCTCCAATCATCATAAGTGATTGGTATCATACTGCGTGCAATTACCCCAAGAAAACTAACACATTCTGCCCCAGCCTCCCCAATAGGCTGACCTGCCTCGTTGAATGTGACTATTTTTTTCATTCCATCACTTCTTCTTTTTATAGTTCGCTCCAACATTGTTGGGCCTCTTGTTGCTTTTTTCGAGGCGACATATTCCACGTGGGGAGGGTTCATCTGTAGAACCTGTGACAAAAACAAGCACATAAGATATGTAAAAAAACTAGAGAGTTTGATAAGTTGTATCTTAAGAAGCAACTGTACGAGCAACAAAAACTGGAGGATATTTAGCCTTTTGTATCAGACTTGTGCAGAGATACTCGAGTTTCTCTTAATTTCAGTATCAGTAGCAACTATCCATAAAACTTCTTGACTTGTCACAATGTGAAGTTTCTCTTAATTTCAGTATATATAGCATCACTTATAAGTGAACTTGAAGATCCAAAACTTCTTGACTTGTCACAATGTGAAGTTTCTCTTAAAGAAGTTTCTCATAAAACTTCTTAACCTGTCATTACAGCATCTTTACTTTTAGATATCTGTTACTAAGCTATTGGTTATAAGCATGGAATTATTTAGTAATAATGGTAACTTTTATCTGTTTCGAAATAAGATATCACATTTTCTTCTTTTGCTTGGAAGATAAGGCACTGTGCCATGCATTTACTCCTTGAATAAGGAATTAGATATAAATGGTAAGTTCTAACGTAGTTCAGGTACTGTCAGTATTCTAATGCCATCTTAGCAATTGACCCTCGGAAGTTGGTTGTTCAAGTATCAGTAGCAACTATCCATAGAGTTACATTTTAACAAGTCTGCCAACTAATCCAGAAAAATATTTATATCATAAGAATTACCTGATTACTACTCTACATGTGCATAAGAATTACTCATATCCATGTTAGTACGTAGTGACAGGGAGGGTACTAGTAGATAGAAAAAATATGATGCAAACCTCTTTTGCTTTCCTCTTCTTGCTATTGTTGGAGTGGCTAATATTATGCACATTGGATGTCTGCAAGGTGGCCAAAAATAAATTAGTAGCTTAGTAACAGATATCACACTATTAAAGTCAAACAAAATAAGTAGCTTGTATAAGTAAAAAAGAGACAATGAAGTAAAAGTAAAAACAGACCTACTCCAAAAGTTGGCAGATACAAATATAAATTTACTTATCAACCCAATCCCCTTCACAACCTACTCTTTTATAACACACATTATCATCATCCCCAACATCAAACAACCCATCATTCAACAAAGCATTAGTAAAGGGATGATGTTCCATCGAATTATCCAGGTCTTCATCATCTTCATTGTGTAGATACTCTTTTGGACTAGTGGACAAAACAACGGACCATTGAGGATCAAGTTGGTCTTTTACATAAAATACTTGCTTGGCCTGCGAAGCTAAAATAAAACAATCTGATTTGTACCCAACTCGATTAAGGTTCACCGATGTGAAACCAAGTTCATCAACCTTAACACCCTTACTCTCGACCCAATCACACTTAAATACTGGAATGGTAAACCTATGATAATCGAGCTCCCATATTTCTTTAATAACTCCATAGAAACACATGTCCCCTACTATAGGATTCTTATCTTTCGAACTTGCAATCTGCATTGTTGTAGCTACAAGACTAACTCCACTATTTTGGCTAACTCGAGCATTGTCACGATCCTTCGTGTGGTAGCGGCAACCATTAATAACATAGCCAGAACATTTAAGTACGTGGTGGCTAGGCCCTTGTGCTACCCACTTGACAGTTTCTGAGATGTCTTCTTTTACATTAAATGCACCATCAACCTGTACAAATTCAATATTATTAATATTCTTTAACTTCTGAATAAGAAGAGTATAAATATATTGATTTTGCTTCAACTACTACCTTCTCCTGTAACCAATAGATAAACGTCTGATTGTGTTTGTCCTGCAACCACTTTCTATTTTTAGACTTGAGGGGATATTGTAACAGCAAGCACTCCATATGCTCACTGTTAAGTTATTATAACAACTTATAATACAATTTTTCAACAATTTACATACAATGAATTAGAAAATTAGAAAATTTATGATAAATATGCTTACTCAATATAAGGTTCAATTTCATCTGTGTTCTCCAAAACATATAAATATGCTTGTTGCCATTCTTCACGATCAACTGCTACGAAACGACCTCCAGGCAGAGGTTTTCCATCTTGAATGTTGCCCTTCCTTGTAAGGGGATTTCCTATTGCCTCAACATGTGATAGATACTCGCTACAAAATTCTATTGCTTCTTCCGCAATGTAACATTCTGCAATGCATCCTTCGGGACGGTTATGATTGCGCACATAACCTTTCAATGGTTTCATGCACCTTTCAAATGGATACATCCACGTTAAGAAAACGGGTCCACAAATCTTGACTTGTTCAACAAGATGGAGAGTTAAATGGACCATAATGTCAAAGAAAGACGGTGGAAAGTACTTTTCCAACATGCATAATGTGACCACAAGATCATTTTGAATATCATTTAGCATATTCACATCTACCACTTTCTTACATATTGCATTGAAGAAGAAGCAAAACCGAGTAATAGCAACTCTAACCGGCTTAGGCAGAACTGAACGGATTGCCACGGGTAGTAATTGTTGCATTAGTGCATGACAATCATGAGATTTCAGCCCATAAAGCTTCAAATCTTCCATTGAGACAAGATTTCTGATATTAGAAGAGTAACCTTCAGGAACCTTTATGTCTAACAATGTTTGACAAAATATCTTCTTCTCATCCTTTGTTAATGTATAACAAGCTCGCGGCAAATAAGTACGTTTTTTATCAAAATCAGGTTTTAGTTCGGTCCTTAGCCCCATGTCCACAAGATCAAGACGAGCATTGACACCATCCTTTGTCTTTCCTGGAATGTTAAGCAATGTACCATAGATGCTCTCACAAACATTTTTCTCGATGTGCATAACGTCGAGTGTGTGGCGAACATGCAAGTATTCCCAATAGTCAAGTGTGAAGAAGATTGACTTCTTCTTCATCCATCTTCTTTCACTAAACTTTGATGCTTTGCACTTTTCATGTTTCTTTCCCCAGGAGTTCGAAATTTGACCAACCTTTTCTAATATCTCTTTTCCGCTCAATGGTGTTGGAGGACCACGAAATTCCTGCTTACCATCGAAAACTTTCTTTTGACTGCGATACGGATGGTGGCGTGGGAGAAACCTCCTTGTACCAGTATACACATTTTTACCACTATGTTTCAGTCTAGACGCATAAGTATCTTCCCCGCATATGGGGCAAGCATAATACCCCTTAGTAGTGCAACCAGAAAGATTTTCATATGCAGGAAAATCGTTGATGGTCCACAACAATACAGCCTTTAAAGTAAAAAACTCTTGATTTTGTACATCATAAGCTTCAACTCCCTCTTCCCATAAAACTTTCAAGTCCTCAACTAATGGTGCTAAATAAACATCAATATCATTGCCCGGTTGGTGTGGACCCGATATCAATAGCGACAACATCATGAATTTTCTTTTCATGCACAACCACGGCGGTAGATTATAGGTCACCAATATAACTGGCCAACAACTGTACTTACTACTAAGGGACCTATGTGGATTTATGCCATCAGCTGAAAGCGCCAGTCGAAGGTTTCTAGGTTCTTTTGCAAAATCTGGCCACTTCTGGTCAACTAGCTTCCATGATGAGGAGTCTGCAGGGTGACGTAGTTTGCCGTCAGCTACTCTTTCAGAAGCATGCCAAGTTAAGTCCCTTGATGTCTGTGAGGATTGAAACATCCGTTTAAACCGGGGAATGGGAGGAAAATACCATAGAACTTTGGCAGGTATTTTTTTAATCGGAATTTGATGAGAACCATCATTTTCCTTCTTCCATCTTGATATTCCACAAGTGGGACATTCAGATAAATCGCTATACTCTTTTCTATAAAGTATGCAATCATTGGGGCATGCATGAATCTTCTCATATTCCAAACCCAGAGCAGTCATTATCTTCTTAGCCTCGTACATTGATGAAGGTATTTCATTTTGTGTTGGTAACATATCATGAAGACATTTCAACAACTCAGAAAAGCTATTGTCAGACCACCCATATCTTCCTTTAATGTTATATAATCTCATCAATCCCGATAGCTTTGTATACTTTGAACAACCAGGATAAAGAGGCTTTTCGGCATCTTCAAGTAGAGATTTAAATGACTTGGGGTCACCAGAAACATGTTCATATGCCGCATTGACCATTTCTACAGCATCTGCAGCATCTTCAAAGGAGCCACCTTTATAGTTAGGTGCTTGTTCAGACCTTGATGCAAAGCTTGTCGATCCTCTGATAGGGTGTTCCTCACCATGACAAACCCATATTGTATAACTTCGATCGATACCCCTACTAAACAAGTGTTTTCTGACGTCCCCTGGATTTTGGAATATCAAATTTCCACATCTTTCGCATGGACATCGAATAGAATTAGGATTATTTGAATGGAGTTTTGCAAACTCAAGAAACTCTTCCACTCCTTTCTCATATTCACTACACATTCTATCCTTCGACATCCATGATTTATCCATTTTGGGCTAGATTAGAAAAAAAATACCTACAAAGGTCAATATAACATGTTAGCCATAATTTAGACATGGTTCACCTTGTCTCAGAAAGTAATGATGACGAACTCTACTTAGCAATATGCAAAGTGCAACTACAAAAGTTTTGGAGTAAAATAGAGGATACAAGGAACAAATGCAATATAAAATATTGTAAAAGTCTACCTGGGCTTCAGCATTCGATGACCGTAATCTCGTCCTCAAGCTCTGTTGTTCTTCCTTTCCTGCAATAAGAATGTGAGTGAGAAGGATGAGTGTCTATAAGGAGTATAACTGGACTCACTATTTGATAAAGTAACCAAGGCTTTGATATGAAGTTATTTGATTGATAACTTAAAAATAACATAAATACTGTAAACAATGAGATCCAAGACCCTTAGTAACAGTGTAAACACTGCAAAAGAACATAAACACTGCAAAATTCGTAATCATCATGATGCTCCCGGCTACAACTATTCTTCTTCTTCAGTAAATTAAGATAGCTAACTGGTCTATATATAGTCACATATATTACACAAATGTGGCTACAAAACTTGACTGCCAAGTGCAGTTAACTAAAAATGGCCACAAAGAATATATTATGTTTATCATGAAGTGATACCGACGAACTTACAAAGGACAGGATGTGAGAATCAAGAAGGTTTAGAAGACTTCAAGAAGGTTTAGAAGACTGCAAGCATCAACCACAACCATAGACATTCAGAAACATCATATAATGTGAGTTCAGTAACGTTCTTAACAATGTAACTGTGAAATACACCAAACAGTGACATCAAAGAAAACGTAAAACGAGACGGCCACCGAAATATAAAGGTTAGTTTAAGAAGCTACAGAGACAACAGATAAACGCAATATATCGATCATTTTTAGTAAGTGAATGATCATTTCCGCCATGCCATCAGATTTACTACAAAGATTAAAAATGAGCTAAGATATCAAAGATATTTCCAATCTAGATGAGAAATAAATCGGCATGAATTAGTTTGAGACTGCTCCACTGTATGAGGTTACCAAGCAGCGAGCTCAAAAAGACCCCATTTATAATATATGCTCTCTGGAGCAATAACTAAAGTTCAAATTAGTAGTCAGCCTGGATCTAACATATTGCTCATCAAAGCATTTCAGCTCTAATTAACTATACATCTTACCATATATATAACCAATTAATCCAAGGGAGATGGAATGTGGGAAGAATGCACTAACCATGGGTTCCTCAAATACTGGTTCTCTTAGGACATGACAACTAGAAGAACATATGCTGTCCAACATCAAAGGTTTATATTTTAGAATATATAATATAGTGCTGCAGTCATATAAGAAATATAATTTCATAGCAAATATATGTTCCGTATGTTCAAATTCTAGCTTTATGACCACTTTTGTTGCCAAGCAAGCGTCTAATTGAGTACATAATTACAAATATAAACAGAAAGGTTTTTTTTCTTATATTAGACCTCTCACGCTCATAGCTACCTTGCTTGGACTTTGGCACCGATATAGATGATTGACATCATGTCGACAATCGGTCACAAAAACTCGGTATTATGGAACTTTCTTATGATCCATAGCCGACAACATTCTAATGGGAGAAGGCATGGATAACAATGATTGTGACCCTTAAATCAGGGACGGAGCCGTAAGGATGGTCTTGGATGGCAAACACCCACAAGCAAAAAAATTGTTCATTAGTTACAATGTAACTTGAACATTTTATGAAATATTAAGTTTATTTCTACACACCCCCCACATACCAAAACTTTTGCCAAAAACAAGCTTTAGATTTTAGACTCCCTTGTCATTCGCGATCTTGGTCCATCCCTGCTTAAGCGTTGCCGATTTCGACTCAAGTTCCCTAAATATTGTTATAATTTGCGAGACCTCCAAGCAAATAAAATATATGCATGCAGTCAAAATCGATAAACTTTAACCTACTTATATCTAGAACCGGAAATCCCTTTTGGCCCGCGCGGGGGGTGGTTGGGGGGGGACCGCGCGCAGACACAAAAACCCTAAGTTGAATATATGCAAATAAAATATATGCATGCAGTCAAAATCGATAAACTTTAACCTACTTATAATTTGCTATTTGAATGTGAAGTCAGTGTCTAAGAGCTGGAAATCTGCTATTACTAGTTGGGAAGTCTTACAGTTGAGAAATAAATCTGCTATTAAATTAGGATGATCGAAAAACCCTAAGTTGGCTGACACAAAAAAACCCTAAGTTGACACAAAAATCGAATTGTAGAGAGAAGAAATGAAAGATATTATACCGCATGGTGAAGATCGAAGTTGCCGCATGGTGAAAACGTCGGGGACGTCGTGTAGGCCGTCGAAGAGAGGGTTTTCTCGAGGGAGAGGGGACGTTGCGTAGGACGTTGGGTAGGCCGCCGAGGAGAGGGTTTTCTCGATGGAGAGGGGACGTCGTGTAGGCCGCCGAGGAGAGGGGACGTCGCGTAGGACGTCGTATAGGCCGTCGAGGAGAGGGGACGTCGCGTTGGACGTCGTGAAGGTCGCCGAGGAGTGGGTTTTACTGTTTGGAGGGAGAGGGAAGAGGCCGGAGGGATGGAGGTTGATTTCTCATGGAGGAAGAGGGCGGAGGGAGGCTTTTCGAAGTGGAGGAAGAGGTCGGAGGGAGCGATTTCTCGAGGAAGAGGCCGGAGGGAGAGATTTCTCGAGGAAGAGGTCGGCTGGGGAGAGAGGGTTTTCGAAGTGGAGGGGGGGTTTTGTTGGTGCGAAATCGTCAACAAATTAATATTTTTAAAAGAAATTACGATAATGGCAGCTGAAATAGCCGCGGGAATTTTCCCGTACAGACTTTAGTTGACGGTTATTATCAAAACGTCAATAAATAGATTTGTATTTCTTGACGGTTTCACTAAAACCGTCAACTATTATGGTATAAATTTGCTAAATTAACACAAAACGTGTGTTTCCTTGACGTATGTCTAAAACCGTCAAGGTTACCCATTTTAATGACGGTTTTCCACGACCGTCAATAAATAAACCGTCAAGAAAAGCCATTTTTCTTGTAGTGACGCTTGCCCTTGTTTTCTCCTTCTGAGATGTGCAATCCCAGTTGGCGAGCCTTCTTCAGTCCTTCTTCGGCACTTGTGGCGCTGATGATGAACGCCTTCCAATCTTTGAATTGACTTTCGCCCATCCAGAGACTGATCGTTGGAAGCAGTCTCTTTTGGCAAATTTCAATTAAAGAGGAATCTGGATTTCCGGAAGGCAGCTTCATGGCGGTCTGGCGGAACCGCTCGATGTAGTTTCTTGTCAACTCCTTCTCCCCTTGGACGACGTCCATGAGAGTGGACATAGTGACGTCCTGCCCTACTTCGTAGAACCTCTCCAAGAACAGGCGCTTGAAGCCGGCGAAGGAGTGGATGCAGTTGTCCGGCAGATTGCAGTACCAATCGAAGGCGACTCCTTCCAACACCCCAATGAATAACCGTGTGAGGATAGCATCATCATGGGGCAGATGGTCGGTGGTGGCCTCGAAGTAAGTGATGTATCGACTTGCTGAGGTCTTGCCATCATATGGGTTGATATTGAACGGCTTATATTTTGGCGGGAATAGAACATCCCTCCATTCAGCAGGGTACGGTTGCCGTATTCTGAGATCTTGAGCGTTTTCTCGGGCATGGAACATGGCTCGGAGCTCCTGGACCTCTCTCCTTACTTCTCGGGTCTCATCTGTCGCGGTAGGGACCGTTATTTCGGGAGGATTATTGCCCGAGTTCGATGCCGCTGAATTTGAATCTACATTGATTGTGGGACCTGCGCTTGTTTGGCCAGGTGTCACTTCCTGCAGAGTAGGAAGAGCCGCTTTGATTTCGTCCACAGACTGGACCAAGGCGTGCAGTATGGCCTCCAAAGTGTCTATGCATTGGCGATCATTGGAACCGCCTTGATTGCTGTCCGTCATGAATACCGTCTTTCCATGAGGAGTGACGGAAGGAATGGTGGAGGATATGCCCTCCGAGTCGTATCCATGCATCGAGAAATCATCGGGATATGTGGGAATGTTCTCTTCGGGTTCGGACTCAGAAGGAACAGTACCCCCAGGTTCGGAGCTTGCCTCATCTTGAGAGTCCTGGATGTCCTTGGGGACATCAGCGTCTGTTGCACCTAATGGGAGGGTTGTTTCCCCGGGCTCGTCTCCCTGAAACATCGGATTGTCGTGGATGTTCGGAGGAGTGCTACCCCCAGCTCCCTCGACCCTCAACGGTGCGGACGATGACTCTCCCGTTGCAGCAGATTTTGTCTTCGAACGGGTGTGTTGGTATACTCCGGTGGAGGGCAACCGTTTAGCCGACAATTTGTTAGCTGTAGTGGTTAATATTTTCGGACTGGAGATGCTTGTTTTCTTCCTTCTCCCTTCGGCGGGGGCTTTCTGTGCGGAATTGCAGAAGACAACAGGAGGTACCTCGTCCTCCGAGCTCGGATGCGGTAATCTTTGGAAGACGGACGGCCGGTCTTCCGTCACTGCTGTGTTGTTGCAGCAGCAGTTGACGATGATCTGGGTGCAGTGACGTCCATGTGAGGATTCTTTGCACGACGAGGCCCCTTCTCTTTTCTTGCGTTTGTGGAGGATAGCCTCACGCAGGTCAGAGGAACCACTTTGTCCGTTTACCGTTAGGGACTGGACTCGAGCGGTCCTATACAACTTTCCATCGGAGGCCCACGTGATAATCAGTAGGACGCCCCGATAGTCGGAGGTTGGGGCAGCTGTCTGGGCTTGATGAGCCCGCGCTGCCCTATACTTCTTCTTCTTAGCATTTGTGGGTGCATAATAAGAAGAGTCCAAGTTGAATACCACAGAGTCTGGCTTATCATCCAGAGAATCATCAGGGTTCGGACCGTACGAGAGACGATCGAAAAATGATCGAGAGGAGCATGGAGCGGATGCTATGCGGCTGGGATTGGAAACCGTGCAGGCTGTCTGCATGCGGTTGTCTTCTGCCGTCGGATGAGTTCTTATGCGGCTAGGAGTTACGACCGTGCAAGCTGGCCGCATCCAGTTGGCATCTGTGGCCGTATGGGTTTTCTACAAACGATTGACTTTGATAGCCGTATGAGTCTCATCCATGCGGTTAGCAACTGTAGCCGCATAAGTTATGCGGCTGACAGATGTGGCCGCATGATTTTTCTTCATGCTGTTGGCGGATGTAGCCGCCTGGGCTTTCTCCCTGCGGCTAATACCCTTCTGCGGCTCGGATCGCGCAGAGTTCCTCTTTGCCCCTGCAAGTCTAGCATCATAGTATTTTCTTCTGCCGGACTTGGGGACAGTAGAGTTGTCTACGATCTGAAGTGGGGCCGCAGGAGAGTCCTTCTCGCCGTCTTGAGCAACAGAGGGTATCCCATCGAGGGTTTGAGGAGGAGCAAATGATTTGGCCTCCACTCTTTACGAGCCTTCGCGGTTCGGGTGCGCTTCTGGACTGGGCCAGTGCTGCCTTCAGATAGCATCTCTTCGAACGCCTGTTGGTCGAAGCGGACGACCATCTTCTGTTGTGTGGAGCCAAGTTTGGCTGCATCCGATTGCGTCACCAACTCCTCAGCCGTAGAGAAATAATTCCCCAGCAGAGTCGCCATCGTGTCTTCCATAAAATATAAAAGAACAGAACAATTGTCGGAGGACCAGACTTTTACTTCACGTTACAGACTCGCTTGTACAAAGAAAGCCTAGGGACGAAAACCTAGGTACAGCAGTCTAAGTATAATTGTTTATTTTTGATTCTGGGGGGTGACGATAGAGGCTCGGGAAAGCGACGGCCGCTCTGCCTTACTCCTTGGACGATCGGTATGCAGCCTTGGCTCGTGGAAGATCTGCTTGGCGTGGACGAAGAAATACACTTCTTGCTCTCCTCGTGTTGCTCTCCTGGCTTCTCTCTCTCTGTGATTATTAAAAAGGGAGGGAGCACTCTCTGTATATCTGTCTCTCTCTCTCTTTTTATTCTTTTTTCTTTTTGCCGGGGGTTTTGCAAAGAAATGATGCTGGCTATTTATAAGAGCGGGATGTGATCATTAGGGTTTGCTAATGATCATTTGTTTGGAATGTCGGCGCTCCTTCAATCTATCTGAACCCTTGATCCTGATTACAATGAATCTAGGCCATTAATGCGGATAGCACCGAATCTTATGAGCAGTTAATGTTAACTACTTTAAATCTTTGTGATTGATTATGTCAATGTCTGATTGCTCGCCACGTGTCCCATTGGCTTGATGGTAAATGACATGCCCTGATCTCAGTAATTATGACGATGATGTCAAATATACTTGTTGGGATTCGGTTAAATCTTTGATTGATCCGATGCCACGTGTTTTAATTGTGGGTCCTGCCAGAGCCGTATGGGATAGACAAGACTTGAACCGCTGGGAGATAATCTTCATGAGCCGCATAGGACAGCACTTTATTGAGCCGCAGGGGATGAACTCTCAATGAGCCGCATATGCATAGTCTCTACGAGCCGCATAAGCTATCGTTGTATTGAGCCGCAGGGATTGAGCTCTTGGTGGGCCGCATATGGCTGATTTCTGCTGGTCATATAAGATAATTTCTCAGTGAGCCGCATGAAGCTGTTCTCCATTTAAGCCGCATGAGACTTGCCACGTGGCAACCTAGGACTTCTGACGGATCGGGTCAGAGATTTTCTTCTTTTCTCGAAGAGTCTGTCATTATGGCTGAGCCATTATGACACTTTATGTCAGAGCCGTCACAGTCGTCGAGTCGTGCCAGAGCATTAAATGAGGCCACTACTCAAATGGCCAGCTGTAGGGAAGGATCACAAGGGGACACGTGGCGTCGATCGAGCCACATATCCCTGCTGAACCGTATACTCTCCCGAGCCGCATGAGACTGAGAGTCTTCTTTGAACCGTATAAGGCAACTCCTGTGTGAGCCGCATGGGCTTCCTACCCAGAGCCGCATGGACCATTATTCTGATATTTTCCATACTTCTACACATACTACATCTGAAAACGTCGCTAAGTAAACCATACTACATCTGAAAAAACAAAAGTAAACCATACTAGATATGAAAATGTCACTTATTAACGTCGCTAAAACAAAAATAAACCATACTACATCTGAAAGAAACAAAAGTAAACCATACTACATCTGAAAATTAAACATATTCAATCCTCTTCCGAAAATTCATCTTGTTCCGATTCCTCTTCCTCTTCCTCTTCACTTCTATCAACTTCCTCTTCCTCTTCTGATACTTCTACCTCTTCTAATTGATGAAACATGTCATGAGGAAATTTCGTTGAGTCCACATCGATAATATTTGTAATAAGAGGTGGTTCATCTTTCTGATAAGCTATCTCGTCGACATCGAAGGTATTCAGAGCTTTAGTCTTACAGACTGCCCACCAATCTGATCTCCCGGCTCCTCTTTTTGGATAGCTGGTAAAGTAAACTAGCTGAGCCTGGCTAGCTAGAACAAACGGCTCATAAGCTTGATATCGACGGTGATAATTTATGTTAACAAGACCATGTTTATCAACTCTCCAACCTCGACCTTGGATCGGATCGAACCAGTCACATCTGAACAAGACGATCTTATAAGGTTCTATAGCATAATTGTATATCAGTTCCACAATCTCCCGTAAGACGCCAAAGAAGTCATTGCCTGGGTCGATGTCTCTGTAGTTTGAAGATTTTATGCACAAACATCTATTCTTCGTAGAATCCAAATCCAAGAAGTCGTCTCTTATTCGAGCATTTGTTGACTTGAACCTAAAACCATTTACGTAGTAACTTGGCCAGGTCTTTACTTGATAAATTGGTCCTTTGGCTAGAGTTTTAATATAATCATTCTCAAGGATTGCCTCCAGACGATCAACCTAAATACCATATAAATGATGCTAACTTAATTATTATGTGCAAGTATAAACGTACAGAAAAAGTAAATTTTGAAGATATTCGTCCATATGCTCTCAACCAAAAAGGAAAATGAAGTCTCATTTGCTGTTGTACATCCTCCTCGGTTGCTTACGGATTGTTGGACGTTACCTCATCCTTAAACATGCTGAAAAGCAACGAAGCATAGGTATATTAGTTATATTCAGAAGCAGCGAAGCACGCGAAATAATTTTACTTACCCCTCTAGCTTGTCCACTTCTTTCTCGTCGTAGTTGAGCAATACATATAACATTGCAGCGCTAACCTCATCGTCATTTAGATATCTTTTTTTTATTTTACTAGATGGTTTTTCGTAGGCAGTAAATACTTTCAGCTTGGCCTCAATACCAACTTCATAGCCGTCGTCATTTCTGGGAGCTCTTGTTCTGTTTGTAGCAATATGAGGCTGAAAATACATGGAACAGAAGTTTGAAATCTTCTCAAGGACATATGCTTCACAAATAGAACCCTCCACCCGTGCCTTATTTTTCACCTTCCTCTTGAGGTGGTTCAACTGTCGCTCGAACGGGTACATCCAACGATAATCGACAGGTCCAGCAACAAGAGCCTCATGGATAAGATGAATCGGCAAATGCTCTATTGAGTCAAAGAATGCAGGAGAAAAAACTCTCTCAAGTTTGCAAAGTGTTACCACAATGTCCTTCTCTTGCTTCTCTAAACGATCGACGAGCAACTTGCAAGAACAAAGATCTCTGAAGAATATGCTAAGCTCTGTTAATGGATCCCAGACTACCGGCGGTAATAATTCTCAAAATGCAACAGGAATTAACCTCTCCATGAATACGTGGCAATCGTGGCTCCTCATTCCGGTCAGTTTACACTCCTTTATGTCGACACATCTTCTTAGATTGGAGACGTATCCGTCCAGAAATTTCAAGTCCTGGATCCATCTATAATATCTCACTTTGTCCTCCTTGAACAGCGAGTAGTTTGCCTTAGGCCGCAAAAGCTTTCCCTTCCCATTGTCTATCATGTGCAATGTAGGGCATCTGCATATTTCGAATAAGTCAAATCTAGCCTTCTGATTGTCTTTTTTCTTTCCATTGACGTCCATTACAGTATTAATTATGTTATCAAATACGTTCTTCTCGATATGCATGACGTCAAGGTTATGTCTAATCAGATTTGTGCTCCAATATGGCATATCCCAGAATATACTCCTTTTGGTCCAGTTATGATCTTCTCCAAATCCCTCGCAACGGCTGCTCGTTGTAGGATCTTCAATAGCACTTGGGATTTCTTTTACTTGCTTCCATGTGTCCTCTCTGGACCACATTGGCGGTGGATCACCCTTCTCCATAGCTCCGGCACGGAAAGTAGTTCTATTCCTACGGTACGGATGGTCTTTCGACAAGAACTATCAGTGACAATCAAAGAAGCATGGCTTTCCTCCGTGTCTCAAATGAAAAGCCTTAGTACGGTCCATGCAATACGGACATGAAAGCCGACCATGAGTGCTCCATCCAGATAACATTCCATAAGCCGAATAGTCGTTGATTGTCTATATTAGTGCTGCCCACATCTGAAAATTCTGTTTTTTCGAAGCATCATACATGTACGCCCCTGTTTCCCATAGCTGCTTCAGCTCATCTATCAACGGTTGTAAGTACACGTCGATGTTCCTCTTCGGGTTGTTCGAACTAGGGATGATAATAGTTAAGAACATGTAAGGTGTCTTCATGCACATCCAAGGCGGTTGGTTGTACGGAGTGAGGATTACCGGCCAGCATAATTATTGGGAGCCTGAAAGACAAAATGGGGTGAAACCATCAGAACAGAGCCCCAACCTTTCATTACGTGCATCAGAAGCAAAATTAGGATTTGCTCGATCGAAGTGCTTCCATGCTTCTCCATCAGATGGGTGATCCAACACTCCTTCGGTCTATTGTCGCTTGTGCCGACTCATATTTTCGGCAGTCTCTTTCACCATGAACAACCTCTGCAACTGCAGCATCAACGGCAAGTAGTACATTGAAGCAGTCAGTCTTCTAGACTTGTCTGCAGCAGTTGGCTTGTAGCGATCAGCACCAAAGAATCTGCATACTTCTGCATCCTTGTGATCTTTGTAGTAAAGCATGCATCTGTTCTTACAGTAATCGATCTTGTCATATCCCATCCAGAGGGATCTCACCATCCTCTTAGAGCGGTAGAAGTCTTTCGGTAACTTGGCACCCTCCGGCAAGATATCGGTAATCAACTCGAGCACTCTATTGTAGCATTCTTGCGACATGTTAAAGTCAGACTTTATGCTCAAGAGCCGAGTTGTCACCTCTAATGGTGAATGGTCCTCACAGCCAGGGTAAAAATGAGTCCTTGCATTCTCTAGCAACTCCATGAACTTTGCGGCATCGGCATTCGGTGCCTCCTCAACTGCATCACGATTGTATGGATCGAAACTAGGCCCCGCAGCATCGAAGACCATGTTCACGTACTCGTTGTCAACACCAGTTCGGTTGTGGACATTTATATAAGGCTCCACATAAGGCTCCGCTTGGAATTCTAAAGGTACAAGCTCTTCGTGTGCGGTCCATTGGTTGTAATTCGGAAGGAAACCCTTTGTGTATAAGTGATACGTCACATCTAATTCTGGTTGAAACTTCATATTCCGACATTTTGCACACGGGTACATAATGTCCATGCCATCCATGGATTGAGGAAACGCCTTCGCGAATTGGAGGAATTATTCTACTCCGGCGATGTATTCATCTCGCACACCGTACCTGTCATCTCGAATGCGGTTGTACATCCACGAACGGTCTAGTAGATACATGGATATAGCCATTTCTAGATATCTGCAAATATGAATAAACTTCAAAACTAAAATGAATATACTACATACTACATACTATGGCCATGACCCGGGACCATTCTTATGAGTCGGGACCATTCCTACTACATACTACATACTAAAACGAATAAACTTCAAAACTAAAACTTCAAAACTAAAACGAATATACTATAAACTAAAACGAATATACTACATACTACGACCGTGACTCGGGACCATTCCTATGAGTATCGGGATCAAGGAAAATAGATGACGGCATTAACCAACCAACAAAACTACGTGTTACAAATATCGACACTATCGGTACGTGGTTTCGAATCGGAGTATCAGATTTTTCGGTATCGGAAAACAAATAATTATTACTAATTTATCAGATTTTTCGGCACTATCGGTGCCCCTGACCCAGCCCCCCCGCACCCTTCCCCCACCTACACCACCCCTAACCCTAACCCGAACCCTATCCCTAACCCCCCCACCAGCCCTCCTCCCCTCTCTAGCCCCCCTACCCCACTGCTCCCCTTCCCCACCAACCACCCCTAACCCTAACCCGAACCCTTACCATAACCCTCCCCTCCTCTCCCCCCAACCCCCCCTCCCGCTCTCACCCCCAGCCGCCCTCACCCCCCCCCCCCCCCCCGCCCCTCCACCCCCCACACACCCACCCCTAACCCGAACCTTAACCCTCCCCTCCTCCAGCCCCCCTACTCACACCCCCGCCCCATCCTCCAGCCACCCCCTAACCATTCCTTACCCCCAACCACCTATACTCCCCTGCCCCTCCCCCCGAGCCACCAGCACCCCCCAACTACCAACAACAAAAATAGAGAGAGAGAGAGAGAAAGAGGGAGTCAAATACCGGAGGAGAGTCACCGAAGAGAGTAAGAGTCGCCGGAGAGAGTAAGAGCACCGGATAGAGTGAGAGTGAGAGCGCCGGAGGGAGAGAGTGAGATAGTAAAATGGATGGGGGGGAAATGAATCGGGGGGGAATTTAATTTAATTAGAATTTAGCGACGTTCTTACTAACGTCGCTAAATTAGTCGCTATTAGCGACGTCATAGCGACGTTTCGCGACGACTAGCTTATGTAACTAATATACGTCGTTGTCACGTCGCTATTTTCGTTGCTATTAGCGACGGTTAGCGACGTTTCAGTTATACGTTGCTAATGTCAGCAATTTAGCGACGTTCTGTGAACGTCGCTAAATTTATGTCGCCGATTGGGCTAATTTTAGTAGTGGTACAACTTTAGTTGTCCCTTTGTCCTCCATCTTCATACGTCCAAACTTGTTGCCGTAGTATGACGTAAAGATTCTTCTATGGAGTGACATGATACGATGTCCCCGTGTCCATGACCCAGTTGTCGTTATGCCATATACCATAAGGTTCCTCTGCGTCAGTCATTGCGATGACGATATCTTTTATTGTTATGAGATCCTCCTGGTCATCCTTGACTTTTTCTTTGTCAGGTTTGAGCTTCATGTAGTTCCTCTTTATATGACCCCTTTCGCTACAATGATAACGTCCCTTCTTGCAGTCCACAGTTGCAAGATTTCGAGGACAACCCTCTTCTATCGCCTGTAACTTGGGTCTTTACTTTCCTTAGGAAGCCACCAGAGCGGACTCCTATGATGATTCAACTTGCTTGTACTAAATCTACTCATTTAACAAGCTACATTTGACTATCTTTAGCGTGACAACTCCATCCGATGTGGAATTTTACTCGCACCACCGACGTCTCTCAGCTTTCTGACAAAGAACTCAAAAGCAGTAGGGCCTGAAGCTTATCATCAATCACCATTTTCATTACAGACCGCTGTTTGATAATACCTTGAACCTCATTCATATGTTGTGCCAATGGGGCACCCTCCGTGTACTTCGAGTTAATGAGTTACAGAATAAGAAATCCCATGTTGCCAGTTGTATTCCTTTCATATGACGAATGATGCTACTTCCATAATGCTTTTGTAGAACTCTCCATGGACACGTGGTGGAACTCGAATCGTCCAACCATTGTCGGATGAATCTAATGGCCTTTTGATCCAGTTATTTCCAATCTTGAGCAGTTTATCTGATGGCCTTGCACTGTCGCCTACCAGCGAACCATACAAGTCCTTACACTAAAGTCAAACCTCTATTCTTGGATTCCAAATTGCCCAGTTCCCCCTGTAAAGGTGATCATACGAGTATTCATCTGCTTTGAAGACATGGTTTCCAGAACCCCAAAAGCTATAGTACTAGACATTGAGAGTCTAACACGCCCTATAAGTTCTTTGACACCATGTCTGAAACGCTACCACAATAAAAACTTAGGCCAAGCCACCTGAAATAACCAACCCCTGTATAACGAACACCAAGCATATATAAAGACAAGTATACAACTGTGAGTACGTCACCTGGATAAATTTCAATCTATATAACTCAAATAAAATTACAAGATTGAAAAAATAGTAATGTTGAACCCTTTGCCCTAATAGGTTCAACCCCATCACCACACCTAAGGAACTAACAATAAAGATTACAATAAAATCACTCACCAACTCATAGCAATCTCACTAACCGATGTTGACGACTCCTCGAACATCTCTCTTCCCGTCACGCCCTGATACGGGGAGTCGTTCATCCTCGCTTTGATTCATGCCGAATAGTTCGTCCTTACTTGGGCATGATGTTGTACAAGCCTGGAGTTGCACTTGTACAAGGCGTGCTCGTGTTCAAATTTTATAAAGAAGATATTTCATATAAATTTCATAGCAGATTCACAGAGATTGAATAACACAATTATGAACTGAAATTAACTTTTTATTGATAACTTTGATATGGAAAACATAAGGCTCTCAAACACCTGAGATGAAATGTCAAACTTGGCTAACAACTTGCAGAATATTGAAATAAGATACAACTTGTTCCATACATCATATCCCTTTATTAAAAAGCTATAATAACCACCTTCAGCAAATGCCTTCTTCTCCAAATGGAAGCTTCAAAGGAGTGTGAAGCTTCTAAAGAGTCAGACAACAAACCTTCAGCGTCTTTGATTATCCACTAAGTCCCTAACACTTGTGAAGATGTGGATCCATACATTGCCGTGTACTGGTGAGCAGCCATAACCATTCTCATCATAAATCAACAGTAGTAAATTAAATTAAAGTTACACTATTGATTGGTGATCTTGCTATCTTGGCTTTATCTATATTAACAATTTATATGATAGAAAACATAAGCATGCATATTGATTATAGGAAACATAAATAATTCATATTGTTCACCAATTTGCTGATTCTTACCCACAGTCGATATCCTTCACTGTATATTTATGAATAATACTTACTCTACATGTATAAGACATTGATTGTTATGATACTTGTCCATATAAAGGTCACTGACTACACATAATTTCGAACATTATGGTCAAACTGTTCCCCTTCTACGACGTATAGTTAGCCCGACCAAAAGTTTTCGAATAACCGTGCTACTACTTCAGTACTTTGCTACTACTTTAGCACTATGTTCCTCCTAGGTCAAGTCGGTTCCATGGCCTCGGAGTACCATTCGAGGAACTATACCTTTTGCACAAGTTGTCTATGACCATGCACGTAGTGCAACTCATCTATAAGAAATATAACATGCATGATAATAGAATCTCCCACACAAAAGCCATAACTCTCATTTATTTGCCAATTTGCCTTGAGCCGTAGGCTCGTATACCTACTAGCCCAATCTTGAGACTATTCATCTGTGTTACCAATTCATTAAAGCTACAATCCTATATACTGACCGCCCAATTCTTGGGTCTTTGAAGTACCTGTTTAATATTTGATATTGCAACATACAAGGCATCATTTGGTTCGTAACATATTCCTAGCCATATGATTACTTATCTTTCTGGGTTCTTACTAAGCACCTTTTATTAAGCACCATATTCAATAACAAGTCATTTTTTGTTAAGCGTGATGATGAAGGATCGTCGAAGGATCAAAGCCACTCACTTGTTGGTGAATATCCGAGAGAAAGAGGTTCCATGCAACGTTAAGCCCAGTTCACTTGGTTAGCACATGCATTGGCAGCAACATCGATCAGCATACTTCTTCTTATTCTTTTAGTGATTCAATATGAATGCACAGAAGGTGAAAGTAAATCCATGAAAATATTCATAAAAATATTCACGAAAATGTACACAAAACCAACAGCAAAAGCGACAACAAAAACCAACAGGGTTACAATCTCAGGGCAAGCGACTCTTATATAGAATTCTTTCTCGAAGATGCGTGCCACTACATCTTGGGCATCATTTTTGAAGAGTCTAATCCATGACGAGAAAAGGATCTCAATTCATTGTCCCGTAATCCTAGTAAAGTTTACTTCGGTAAGTTTCCCCAATATCTGATTTTGACTCACCCATTCGACCGTTAGCCCCATTCGTGCTCCGCAACGGGAACATGAAACTACATAATAATACACTAACAAAAAGTTTTATCCCTGAAACTTAAAAAAACCACCTAAATCAAACAATGAAGGAAACTTTTTCCTTATATCAGCTACCAGTTCCTAAGTCTATTCCTCGATAAAATGATTCCATCAAAGAACTTGTACCTAAGGAACGACTCGGTTCCGCAAAACTTTATCCTTCCTATCCGAAATCTGCACAGGTTCTTCTACATAAGACAAGTCGGCTTGTAGTCCTAACTGACTGAAGTCTACCATGTGACTTGGATCATGCATACTTTAGTTGAAATACATGAAAGATATCGTGCACTTTGGCCAATGTCGATGATAGTACGATCTGAAATGCAACTGGACCGACTCGCTTAACGATCTTAAATGGTGTAAACCCTCTAAAATTTTACTATAGATTTTTTTTTATATTTATACGTCGAGTAGGAAGACATATATATAAAGTATTTAATTATTTTACACAAAAGTTTTATTATAAATATTTAATAAATATAGAAAGCAAATATTTTCATTCAAAATTGTAACGCCCCAGTCCCAAAATACTTAGGACTAGGTACGTAGACATGCCAGCTGCATACATACGAAGTATACTCCAATATATGGAAACCTCGTACGTATACATAAGCTGTAAAATGTAGTAAACCAAGAGTAATATAATCTCATCCACAAAATGAAAGAATAAACACTACCAAAATACAATGCTTTAGCGACGGACCACCGACGAAACAGCGATGGTCTTCCATCGAATTGCAGCCAATTTTTTTAAATTTTAAGGGTAAATCTCGGTCGAAAATTCGTCGCTATATCGTCGGACATATAGCGACGGACAAATAATCTGTCGCTATGTTGTCGCCCAGTTGTCAATATTTTGCGAGAAAATGTTAGAAAAAATTGGCGCAAAATTTGGCGACCACATAGCGACGGATTATCTGTCAGCAAACTAGCGGGGGTATAGTGACGGCTATTCTGTCGCTAAATACTGTACCTTAACAAAAAACGAACCGACAGGGGGGAAATTTTTCATTCCCCCCAAAATTTTCTCTCACCTATCTCTCTCTCGTGCCCTCTCTCTCTCACTCACTTAGCTTTGTCTCTTTCCCTCTCTCTCTCTCTCTTGGTGGTCGGAGGGTGGTGTACCCCGTGGGGGAAATCCTGGCCGGGGGGGTAGGGTTTAGGGGATCGGAGGAGGGGGGCCGGAGGGAGGGGGGTCGGCGGGTGGGGAGGTCGCAGGGGGGTAGGGGAGCGGAGGGAGGGAGGCCGGGGGGTGTTGGTGGTCGGAGGGGAGGAGGGGGGTTTAGGGTGGGGCTGTAGGTGCGGAGGTCGCGGGGCGGGGGGTCTTGGCAGTTGGGGTGAGGAGAGGGGGGTTTAGGGTGGGGGTCGGCGGCTGGGGAGGTCGCTGGGGGGGGTTGGGCGGAGGTGTGGCGTTAGGCGAGCGGTGGTGGGCCGGGGTTTAATATTTTTTATAGTTTTCTGTAATGCATGTATAAAAATGTAATGGCATGGTCAAGTTTGATTTTATGGCACGGTTAAGATTGATTTTTTTATGGCACGGTCAAGATTGATTTCTTTCATATTTTTCTGTAATGCATGTATTAAAATGATGGGAGTTCTTAGGCTGCAATCATGAAAGTCATGCTTGAAGTCATTTGTTTGTCATGTTTAATAGACATCGATTGTGTAAACTATAAATTGTCAATGCATGTTTGGGCACCTTATTATGAGTATGATGCTTGTGGCATGTGGGCTTATGCTTACAGTGCTCACAATTAACTCGATTTGATAGATCCAATCCACGTAGAAAGAAGTTGTATAGTTTTGAAAGCGACCAATCGAATTTTGGTCTGCGATGTAAACGGAGTGTAGTAAAAAGGATTATTTAGTATTAGGATCTCACATAATAGTGGATATTAGGATTTTTGGTCTCAAAATTATCTAATACTGAGGTTTGGGTCTGGAAGTCACTGTTCATTAGCCGAGCAGTAATTTTGGATCAAAATTTTAATCCTAACATTGGACAATTTTAATCCTAACATCGGTATCGAACTAGTTCACGGTATCGATATCGGTATCGGACTATTTCTATGAGTATCGGTATCGGATCGGTATCGAACTATTTATATGAGTATCGGTATCGGACTATTTCTATGAGTATCGGTATCTAAACCCTAACCCTAACCCGAAAACCCTAACCCTATGAGTATCGGTATTTAAACCCTAACCCTATGAGTATCGGTATCTAAACCCTATTTATATGAGTATCGGTATCAGACTATTTATAAGAGTATCGGTATTGAACTATTTCTATGAGTATCGGTCAGAGAGGGGGCCTTCTTTAGAAGCAGGGGAAGTAGAGCGATGATGTAGAGGGGGGTCGGTATCGGACTATATTTTTAATTGCAATTTTTTTTACTTTGTCTTACGATACAGATTTTCACATCCAATCTGCATTGGATCGTTACTTCGTTGATTGTACATAGATGTACAAATGGTAACACGAGAGCAAAATAGGTATGAGTGACGATTTTCAGGCAGGCGTAGAAGTGTTTCTTAAGTATGCCATAAGCAAAGCTTAGTACATGAACGGTAACAAAATCAAGTGTCAATGTGGTAATTACCGCAATAGACGTTTCGAAGAAGTGGTGACTATGAGAGATTATTTGACCCGTAAGGATTTTGTACGTGATTACGGCCTGTGGTCATCGCAAGGTGAACTATACGCGGAAAGACAAGCTGCGGAAGCTGCTACTTATACTTTTGATGATAATGCTACAACGGATTTTGTCATCGAAGACGGCGAATGCTCCGTTGATTATGGAGACCTGCAGAACCTTGCACGAGATATGGTGTACGATGCGGCAAGGCCTAATTTTGATCCGAAGGATCCTAATCCCAAGGAAAAGGAGTTCTATGATATGTTTCACGATGCAGATACTCCTCAATATCCTGGTTGTGAGACTCGTTCCATACTGTCAAAGACGATGCGGTTGTTGAACATAAAGTCTGATTTTAACTTGCCACAAGCTTGCTATGATCGGATCACACAATTAATCAAGGAGGTGTTACCGAAGGAATCCAAAGAGCTCCCAAAAAACTTCTACAAGTCAAAGATGATGGTCTGACAACTGGGACTGGGGTACAAAAAGATAGATTGTTGTCGCAACGGATGCATGTTGTACTACAAGGAGAACGAGAACATAGAAAGTTGTAGTTTCTGTAATGCGGATCGTTACAAGCCAGTACAGAAAAAAGAAAAGTCAACTAGAAAACGACGTCCTTACAAGTATATGCATTACTTGTCGATCACGAAGCGGTTGCAGAGGATGTATATGTCTCTGAATACAGCAGCACATATGACGTGGCACAACGAAGAAAGCACAAAGGACAATGGAGAATTGTCACATCCATCGGATGGAGAGGCGTAGAAATATTTTGATTTGTGTCTTCCAGATTTTGCTACAGAGCCTAATAATGTACGTCTGGCGCTATGTTCTGATGGCTTTACCCCTTTCGGGGAGTCGGGATCTCAATACTCCTGCTGGCTGGTCATTCTTACCCCTTACAATCTGCCACCATGGATGTGTATGAAGACTCCTTATATGTTCTTGACAGCTATCATACCCGGTCCCAAAAATCAGACGAAGAACATCGATATATATTTACAGCCGTTGGTGGATGAGCTGAAACAGCTGTGGGAGATCGGCGTCGCGCCCTATGTTATTTCCAGGAAACAGAACTTTCAGGTGAGAGCTTTACTGATGTGGACAATCAATGATTTTCTAGCATACGGTATGCTGTCGGGATGGAGTACTCACGGCACCATGTCTTGTCTAACATGCATGGAAAATAGTAAGGCGTTCTGCCTTAAGCATGGAGGAAAAACTTTTTTCTTTGACTGTCACCGTCAATTTCTGCCCGTGAGTCATCCTTGGAGAAAGAACAAGGACGCGTTCAGAGCTGGAAAATAAGAATTTTCTCATCCGCCTGCCAGATTGTCAGGATACGATATTTGGGAAGATGTGAAGGATTTGCCTGCTGTAATGGAAGATCCATCGAACAATCATGTCGAGGGGTTCGGACAAAGCCATAACTAGACCAAACAGAGTATCTTCTGGGACTTGCCTTATTGAAAAGATAATCTTATAAGGCATAATCTTGATGTCATGCATATCGAAAAGAATGTGTTCGATAATGTCTTCAATACCGTCATGGATATTAAAGGAAAGACGAAGGACAATCCAAAAGCAAGATAAGACATAGCCGAGATATACAAACGTCCTTATCTAAACTTGATACAAAGGGAGCTGGTTGACAATTAACTAAGCCGATAGCACAATATACATTGAGCAAAGAAGATAGATTAATAATCTGCAAGTGGATATCTACTTTAAGATTTTTCGACGGCTGTGTGTCAAATTTGTCTAAATTCGTTGATCTCAATGAATGCAAGCTAATGGGAATGAAGAGTCACAATTGCCACGCGTTTATGGAAAGATTACTGTCCATTGCTTTGAGAGAGTTGTTGCCTTCTGCTGTATGGGTTCCGTTGGCCGAGCTATCTACATTCTTTAAGGATATTTGTTCAACTAAGTTGATGGTGCAACATATGCTTGAACTTGAGGAGAATATTGTCTCAACAATTTGCAAGTTAGAGAAAATATTTCCATCGGGCTTCTTCGACAGCATGGAGCAGCTACCGATTTATCTAGCATACGAAGCCCGTGTCGGTGCACCTGTTCATTATCGATGGATGTACCCATTTGAAAGGTAAATAAAAATCGATATAATTTAAGTGGAATTTAAGTGGATTTTAAAATTCATCGTTAATTCTCATGATAATTTATCTCTCTAGGTACCTACACCATCTAAAGAAGAAAGTTGGCAACAAGGCTCATATAAAGGCTTCGATATACGAAGCATATCTTATCGAGGAGGTATCAAACTTCTGCTCCATTTATTTTGATACTCATGTCCACACAAATTGAAAGATTTCAAAGGAATGACGAAGATGTTGAGGATGGAGGTATATTCAATGTAAAGGGCATGCCTATTGGGCTAGTAAGAAAAGGTAGTTGACTAACGATGAGTATGATGCCGCTAACCGATATGTCTTGTTAAATTGTGACATACAAGAAGTGAGAGATTTGGAGAAGTAAGTGATTATACTTACACTCGTTATAATATCTAATTTGGTGAAGTAAGTGACTACACTTATTTTTATTCTCTCTAACAGTGTATTTAGAGATGAAGTCAAAATGAGGACACCCGATATTACCGATGAGGGACTTCAAAGAGAGGTTGATTGTATATTTCCGTCCTGGTTTTGAAAATACGTGAGTAACTGAGATAATATATTATGCGGCTACAATTAAAATGTATGCAGCTAAAACATTTAAATTATGAATATTTGTTTGCAGGTTTTATGGCCTGAAACAACACTCACAAATAAGAGCATTCGTTATTTGGCATTTGAACCGAAGAAGCATGCAAAGACTTGGCCAGACTATGTTGTTAATGGATTCAAGTTTAAGGCAACTCAGAATGCTGTAAATGCCAAATTTCTCAATGACGACTTTAGTACCAAGGATTCTGGTGTTTGCATAAGAGGCACCATCTATGACGACGAGCCGGACTTTGACTATTATAGAGTGCTTCGGGATATTATAGATTTACAATATATTGCCCCATACGATATGTATATTGTGATGTTCAAATGTGAGTGGTTCGATACGACACCAAATATCGATTGGAGAATCGATAAACAATTTGGATTTGTCGATATAAATCATCGTAGGAGGTATAGAGGGTCCGACACATTTGTGATAGCAAGTCAGGCTGTTCAAGTCTACTATACAAGCTACCCAAGGTGTCATCGAGATCAATTTGACTGGTGGGCAATATGCAAGATTAAATCTCGAAAAACATTCAACATTGGAGACCCAGCATACCAAGAGGACCAAATCGAAAAGCCCCAATACTTGGGACAACAGTCGGATACCATAGATGTTGAAGATATTATTGAAGAAAATAAAGGGGAGGAAGAGGTTGATACACAAGACTTAGCTGCCAACCAGGGGAGAAAGAGGCGTCTTGTCTCAAGTATTGAGGCTGAAGAAGAATAAGAACTTAATAAGGATGAGGATACAGATGAAGTCGACGATGAGGATGAGGATTAGGATGAAGATGAAGATAAGGCCGAGGACGAGGACGATGACGATGACGATGATTAGATTAAATATTGGTATATGTTAAAAACACTTCCAATTAACTTAGTTAATTTACTTTTACCTCATAAAAACACTTCATACTAATTAACTTAGTAAATTTAGTTTTACCTCATAAAAGCACTTCCAACTAACTTAGTGAATTCAGTTTAAACTTTTGTATTCTTATTTCATTTCATGCTTTTGTCGTTCGATCGTCTACTTAGTATGATTTTCTTTTTGCAGATGGCACTCCTAGTCTTTTTTGTCGCGGCGGCACTCGTCGCCCTGCTGGTGGTATATATATTTTAGTTTAGTTTTATATTTATTTATACTTCTATATTGTTAATTATGTTTATGTGTTCTATTTACAGGTCATGGGGGCTAGCACTCGTCGTGGTGGTGGTGCTGGTGGAATTGGTGGTGGTGCTGGAGAATTTCCAGTTAGCGACGGATGTCGACAAATTAGCGACGGAATATTCGTCGACAAGGTTCTAGAACTATGAAGATTTCCAGAACCTAAGCGACGGATACTCCGTCGCTAAGCCGTCGCTACGTCGTCGTATTAGCGACTAATTTGTGACAACCTAGCGACGGATTAACCGTCGCCAAGGTTCTGGAAACATGAAGATTTCCAGAGCCTAAGCGACGGATATTCCTTCGCTAATCCGTCGCTCTGCCGTCGAGTATTAGCGACTATTAGCGACAGATTGGCGACGAATTTTGTGTATCAGAAACTCTCTGATACGCGGTTACCGACGTATTATCGACGGACTTATCCGTCGCTAAAAAGTAGTATCAGAAACTTCCTGATACTTGATTTGACAAAAATCCATCGGCTAGCCGTCGCTAAATGTACGATTCTTGATGACGAAAATCCGTTCTAAGCCGTCGAATGGCGACAGCTTAGCGAAGAACTTTTTTAGCGACGGGTTATTTCTCGACGGATTTTTCTAGTCAAATTCCATCAGCAATCCGTCACTAAGTCGATTTACCGACGGATTAACGACGGATATGGCCGTCGCTAATTCGCTATATTTTAGTAGTAAAAATATATCATATAATAACCATGATTTGTTTTTATTCAATATGTTGGGCGGAGACAAATCCACTACCAACTATTTAAAAAAAGTAATACATGAAAATGAAATGATTTGTCGAGAATGGCAAGAAAGATCCAAGTCACATCATCTTCGAATGGATGGAGAAGATCACGACCTTGGCTAGAATACCTGCAGGAAGACAAGAACACACACCTGGAGAGATCACTAGGTCCTCAGAGGGACGTAATAAGATACATAATATCACGCCATAAAAGCTGAGTATAAACTGCTCAATAAATAAGTCAATTGAATTATAACATGGTCAAATACACACCATTGAATTAGCGTACCATCCCCCCAACCAAACAAAGACAAGAGATTGTACCCTAATTCACGATGACGTATCTTTCCATGCTACGAATCTAATATGGTATCCGGACCACAACAAGGTTCAGTACCTTCTCATCTGAGTAGTCAGCCACATCTACTACCAAACAAGGACAAGATGTGGCATACTAGTCTGCAAAAAGTTATTGTTCCAAACCACGGTTAGATACAAGTACCTAAACTAAGAGTACTCATACCTAACAGATAAGGTAGCCTAACCAATCTAAGTGAATGCAGTTTTAAGAACATCCTCCAATGCATGGGCCTTGGCTAAAATGGGATCGGCATAGTCCCCCTGGGCACCAAAGGCCCATGAGAGCATAACGTTTCGCAGAACGTCAGTGGCCGTCAGTATCCAAGGGTAATCTCATCCGCGTCTCCGGCGGAGCTCACGGGTTACAAAAGGTAAAGTATATAGTAGCCCATACGCTAAGGTATTGTCCTTCCCGCCCAATGCCTAATATGTGGTATCCACAACATAGACCCTCTATTAACTGCTAAGTTAAACTAATCATACAAAATCTATTATCGGTTAATCCTATCGCACGGCTTGTACATACCGGTGGCCAGCCAGTCATATATGTCCGAGTTCAATATGCGACTCGCAACAATATGGTACAAATGTGTCAAGACCTATGAATGGAACACACAAAGGGTGGTCCCTTAAATCTAAGTTTAATGTGTAATAAATAGTACGTAGCATGAAATAGAACTGAACAGTAAGATTCTATCAAATTATGCCATGTATCACAGTTTATTTTACAGAAAGTAAATAATAAGTAAATGCATGAAATATGAGCTAAAATAAATAGACAACAAATGGCAAGGTATCTTGCCTGGTAGTAACTCCTGGCATGGTGCGATGCTCATGGTGGCACAACATATGGCTTCGGTGATACAACTACGCAAGGCGGGCTCCAATGATGGCACGGACTGGTCCATCGGGTCCAGGACGGTCAGATTAGTTAGGGTCAACATAATGAAGTACATAATTGGTAATATAATAGGAGTTGTGGGACTAGCCATGGACAGGATGATAATCGAAGGGAGTTGATAAATAATATAGATATGATTTTATAAAGCTATTTATAATACTTGAAAACTAAATTTTATTATCCCGAAATATTTATAATTAGTAAAAATCATTTTAGGTCGTAACTATAATTTACTTAGTAAAAATATTTTACTTGAATATATATGATAATTTGAAATTATATTTTAATAGTTAAAATTTATGTTTAGATAAATACATGAAAATCAAAAATTGCTTTCAGGCTAAAAACTCTACGTTTGTCAAAAATAGGGTTTCTAGGTACAAACTATACTTCAAAAATAATATAGCAAATATTTTTAGGGCTTCTAAATTTCGAAGATAATTATAGTTTCCAAGTCTAATATTTGTTACAAAATAACATTTTAAGAAATTATACGTATAATTTTAATAACATTACTTGATAAATAGCATAACTAAAATAATACTAAAATCATATATTTAAACTAAGTATTAGTGTTGATAAATATATACATGGTTATATATGTGCTGACCTTTAAAAATAATAAATTAAATTAAAGTATCTTTGGTAAAAGAAGTAAAAATAATAATAATAATAATAATAATAATAATAATAATGGAAACCAAATAAAGAAAACAACACGAGCAACAACAACTAAGTCAAACCACCAGAAATAAAATAAAATAAAATAAACTATTGAAATAACCACTCATGTTCAGCATCTGTGTTCTTGCTTGAGAAAAACCAAGGGACACAGAGCAAGAGGTGTTTTTAAAGAAGAAAGAGAGAGAGAGAGGATGAGAGGGTTTTTTTCTCTTTGAGGGGGAAAGAGAGAATAGGGACGAAGGGGGAGGAAAGGGGGAGAGGGAGATGGAGAAGGAGGCGGAGGGACAGGGGCTTACCAGAGCTTCTGACTTGGCGGACACTACCAAAATACAGTCAATTAGCGACGGATTTTTTTTGTCATAATTAGCGACGGACTATCGATAAATCACTGACGGACTACCGACGAGAAGCTGATTATTTTTTTATTTTAAGGGTGAGAAAAGGTCGCTAGTCCGTCGCTACGGCGTCGGAGAAGTAGCGACGGATCTAGATCCGTCGCTATGCAGTCGAATATTTTGCGGGACAAATTTACGACTATGTAGCGACGGATATTCCGTCGAAAGTTATGTTAGTATAGCGTCGGCTTAGCGACGGATATTATCCGTCGCTAGTCCGTCGCTAAATGTACGACCCTAACTTAAATTGAAATGACGGGAGGAATTTTTCATTCCCCCTAATTTTTACTCTCTCTCCTCCGGTGGCTCTCTCTCCCAAAGCGATCCTCTCTCTCTCTCCAGGTAATCCTCCCTCTCTCTCTCTCTCGCTCGCGGTGGTCGGGGGTCGTAGATGGGGGGGCAGCGGGGGCGTCGGGGGCTACGGGGACGGCGGGGGCTGTGGGAGTTGTCTGTGGCGGGGGGCAGCGGGGGCGTCGGAGGCTGCGGGGGCGGCGGTGGCGGCGGGGGCTGCGGGGGCTGTGGGTGGCGGGGAGGCAGTGGGTCGGGGCAGAGGGTCAGGAGGGACGGCGGGTCGGGGCAGCGGGGGGTGGGGGGTTGGAGGGTGCGTGGGTTTAGGTGATGGCGGAGGTGACGGAGAATATGGTGGTGGTGTTGTTGGTCGGGGCGGCGGGGGTTGTGGGTGGCGGGGGGGGCAGCGGGTCGGGGCCGGGAGTCAGATGGGACGGCGGTTCGGGGCAGCGGGTGGTGGGGTTTGGGGGGTGCGTGGGTTTAGGTGATGGCGGAGGTGACGGAGAAGATGGTGGTGGTGTTGTCGGTCGGGGCGGCGGGGGCGGCGGGGGTTGTGGGTGGCGGGTCGGGGCAGCGGATGGTGGTGTTGAACCCCCTACTGCTATGATACACACACACAACTATGACACTCATCACCCCCTCTCTATCTCTGTAATATATAGTATATAATATATATGTATGTTGTTATAATGCAATATAGGTATGCATGTTAGATAATACAATGTAGTGAAATATGAATGCAATGTATCAATCAAAGTATGCAAGCATGTATGTTATAAAGGTGTAAATGCAATATAATGAGTGATATAAATATGATATGCAAGTACCTATGTATGCATGTAGGTAAGCTAGTGTATTGGTAATATAGGCATACATGAATGCATGAATGCATGAATAATGTATATATATATATACATATGTTATGTTGTATGATAGTAAGTAATTGAATGAGGCTTGATTTCATATAGGTTTAGTGTTGTATTGGTATAGGTAGGCTCACCTATAGGCTATTTAGCGACGGATTTTTAACGACGGGTTTTTATTTTAACGACGGATTTTTAGCTACGGCTATTTAGCGACGGATTTTTTTCGTCAAAATTAGCGACGAAGTTTTGATAAATCACCGACGGATTACCGTCGAATATTTGGCGGGAAATGTTGGAAAAAGTGGCAGGACAAATTTACGACTACGTAGCGACGGATACCGGACTATCGCTATCGGTATCGGACTATCGGTATCGGTATCGAACTATCGGTAGCGGATCAACCTCCTCGACCGTATGTACTTAGTATCGATCGTAGCGGATTAGTATCGGTATATCGATTTGGTATAGGTCGTATCGGATGGTATTGACCTTAGCGAATTGGTATCGTCCTATCCGATATGTATCGGCCGTATAGCTAGGATTTGTATTGGCCTTATCGATTCCGTATCGGCCATATCCGATAGGTATCGGCCGTATCGGATATGTATCGACCGTATCAGATTAGCATGGTGGAAGGTTTAGTAACAACTGTACTTAGATTTTTCTCTTCTCGAGCTAGAATACCATTGCAAGAGAGTCACGAGAGAGTAAAAAACCTCATAGATATTGATGTTTAGGAGAGTGATTGGCCAATTACAGTAACATACATGCCGTATTTTCTATCAGGAAAGGAGAGATTGAAGGCAATAACATACATAGTTGTATTTCGGAAGAAGAACTCCTATAAACTCTTTGTTCACGAAGCAAGCTATAGAGAATACAGAACAAGTATCGAGTTCATAACCTACTTCGCAAGAGAAGTATCTTATTGTTCTATGTCAAATAAGCCTGAGATAATTGAGAATATTAAGATACTTCTCTTGCGAAGTAGTTTATGAACTCGATACTTGTTCTGTATTCTCTATAGCTTGTTTTGTCAACAAAGAGTTTATAGGAGTTTTTCTTCCGAAATACAAATCTATATGTTATTGCTCTCAATCTCTCCTTTCCTGATGGAAAATATAGCATGTATGTTACTGTAATTGGCCAATCACTCTCATAAACATCAATATGTAGGAGATTTTTTACTCTCTCGTGACACTCTTGCAATGGTATTCTAGCTCGAGAAGAGAGAAATCCAAGTACAGTTGTTACTAAACCTTCTACCATGCTAATCCGATGTGGCAGATACATATCCGATACAGCCGATACCTATCAGATATGGCCGATACCGAATCGATAAGGCTAATACGAATTCTAGCTATACGGCCGATACATATCGGATATGTATCTACCAATTTTCTAAGGCCAATACTAATTTGATACGGCCTATACCAAACCTATAGACCGATACTAATATGATGCGGTCGATACTAAGTACATCCGGCCTATATACCAGCAAATCCACCAGTTACATGATTATATACTAATTCTGTTTAGTTTGTCTTACGGTACAGATTTTTACATCCAATCTATGATGGATCGTTATTTCGTTGATCGTATATGGATGTACAAACGACAACACGAGAGCAGAATAGGTGTGAGTGAGGATTTTTAGGCAGACATGGAAGTGTTTCTTACGTATGATATGAGCAAAGCTCAGTACATAGACGGTAACAAAATCAAGTGTCCATGTCGTAATTGTCGTAATAGATATTACGAAGAAGTGATGACTGTGAGAGATCATTTAACCCGTAAGGGTTTCGTACGTGATTACGGCCTGTGGTCATCGTAAGGTAAACTATATAGGGAAAGACAGGTTGCGAATGCTGCTACTTATGCTTTTGATGATAATGCTGCAATGGATTTTGTCATCGAAGACGACGAATACTTTGTTGATTATGGAGACTTGCAAAACCTTGCACGATATATGGTGTACGATGCGGCAGGGCCTAATTTTGATCTGGAGGATCCTAATCCCGAGGTGAAGGAGTTCTATGATATGTTTCAGGATGTACAAACTCCTCTATATCCTGGTTGTGAGACTCATTTCGTACTGTCAGTGACGATGCAGTTGTTGAACATAAAGTCCAATTTTAATTTGCCCGAACGCCCTCTTCTATGGCCACTCTCAAAGACTTGTTCGTAGATACTGTCGGCGGCTTTAAGAAAGGGCGCCTGTACGGAGTCGGCTCCCTAGGGCCGTTGTACATGGCGACTCAAAGATTTCCATCGACTCTGCCTCCTTCCGTGGTCCCGGCAGACGATGATGTGAGGTCACAGCTTGTGCAGCTACACGAGGCGGTGTCGTCATTGTGGGAGCAAATTGCCACGTACTTTCCGCCTCCTTCTACTGCTGTCGGTCCGTCTGCTGCTGGTGCCGATCCGTCTTCTACTAGTGCCGGTCCGTCTGCTGCTGGTGCAGGTCCTTCTTCCGTCGGTCATCTTTCTTTCAACCCTGGTGCCCCTCTGGTACCGCTTCCGACTGTGACGGCACTCCTTGACCACATGTCGCCAGAGCAGCTACGCCGACTTTCGGGCAATATCTTTGTTGGATTGCCGCTATACAAAGTGGAGCAATATTATCGTCGGTCGCAGGAAGGAGTACCACCACCGGACAATCAAACTCCTCCTCCTCCTTGAAGTATTGTATTAGAACAGTTTTTAAATTTTGAATATTTGTGGGAATTTTGGATATTATAACGATGGATATTAGTTTTTGATTTTTGGATAATTGGTGTGTATTTTATATTGGTTTGGGTGATGCATATTT
Source organism: Iris pallida (assembly GCA_029216955.1). NCBI lineage: Eukaryota > Viridiplantae > Streptophyta > Magnoliopsida > Asparagales > Iridaceae > Iris > Iris pallida. Next base: position 50,507 of record JANAVB010029421.1, on the reverse strand, counting down.
GTGATTATATATTGGTCTATGTGATTTTTGGATAATTGGTGTGCATTATATTCGTGTGTGATTTATATTGGATTATATATTGGTCTATGTGATTGTATATTGTGATTATATATTGGTCCGATGTTCGGATGTTTTGTGAACAGGGAAAGCTCTGCAAATTATTTTTAAAAATATCTCAGTTAGCAACGGACTAGTGACGGGTTGGCGACAGACAACATCAGTTACAGACTATATTTAGACGGAAAATTCGTCGCTAACTGGAGGATTCCCAATATTTTCCAGTTAGTGACGGCTGGCCGACGGGTAGCCGACGGAATATCATACATAGCGACGACCTTTCGACGGAACATCCATCTGCAAGGTTCTGATGGTATGAAAGGTGCACTGAACTTTAGCGACGGATGTTCGGTAAGCCGTCGATCTCTCGTCGTCTTTCACTTGGCGACGGATATTCCGTTGCCAAATGTAGCGGCTAATTCACGACGGTTTGGCGACTAACGCCGACGGATTAGCGACGGCATATCCGTCGCCATGGTTCTGGGAAGGTCAAGCATATCCAGAACCGGGCCGACGGATTATCCGCCGCGAGTCCGTCGCTAAGCCGTCACGAGTTAGTGACGAAAAGCGACAGAATAGCGACGGAACGATACCCTCTGATACACAGTAACGACGGTTTACCGACGAACTGTCCGTCGGTAAGAGTCTTTATAATTCACTACCTGATACTTGAATTCGACGAAAGAACGTCGATAAGCCGTCGCTAATGTAACGAATATTGACGAAGAAAAGCCGTCGCTATTCCGTCGAGTGGCAACTACGTACCGACGGACATTTTTTAGCGACGAGCTGATTGCCGACGGATTGTTTTGATCAAAATCCGTCAGTGATCCGTCGCTAATCCGTATTAGCGACGGATGGGCGACGGATGTGGCCGTCGCTAAAACAACAAATTTTGGTAGTGGAAGGAGGTGCGCACACCGAGCTCCGATGGGGAACACCTCCATACACGACGACGAGTTGGTTCGTAGAGGAGGGCGATACCGATGGAGGAGAGCGGCTTCGGCACAGTGGGGTTGTGCAGCTGGCGGATCCCAGTCTCGAAGGAGGGAGCTCATCGGGGTCCGCCGAGGGAGGTACGGCGGCACGGAGAACCTAGGGCGGTCGGTGTTGGCCCATTGGTCATATGGTCAACCTGATTTTAATAATTGATCAAAACTCTGTCTGGATATACGAAGCTAGTTGGGACATCTCGGCTTCTTGGACATAAGCAAGATTGGATATTCACTCCGTTCAAGACTGAAGATCTGTTTGCCTACTTGAGTCTGTATTTCCTATGCAATATAATTTTCATTTTATTTGAGTCTAGGAATACGTTGTACATCGAGTCGTACTGGCAAATAGGCTATCCCTAAATAGTTCAAAATGTTTTTAAAATGACCTATCAAAATGTATACAAAAAGGTTTTCAAAAAGGTTTTCAAAATCACCAAAACCTATTTTTAGAACCCTAACCTAACCCTGACAGAACTCGGCCAGAGTTCGGCCAAAGTTCGGCCAGAGTTCGGTTGGTGGCTGTTTGATTTTTGAATTCTCTGGAACTTGGTCCTCTTGCAGTTGCGGATTTGACCGAGATTTGCTCATCGAGTTCTGCCCGAATTCTGCCCGAATTCTGACAGAGTTCTCCCTTTGGAATACCTATAAATAGAGAAGGATTTCGATCATTTCAACACACCAATTCACTTTCAATCTTCTCTCTATCTAAAGCTTTCTGCCTTCCAAAGAGTTTTCTAGAGCTTTCAATTTCAGATCCCAAGCCAGTTACAATCCTCTAGTCGATTTGCCAGTGCGGTACGGTCTAGAAGTTTCTGAGAGATTGTAATCAGAAGGCTTGATTGAAGAATACCTCTTCACATTTGAAGTTGGACGAGTTCTTCGTACCAAAGCTCGCGTTGTAGAAGTTGCAAGGACTTCGTAAGAAAACTTACGATTTTTCCTATAGTGGATTCAACTGGTAGCAAGAGTTCTACCGACTGGATTAGTCCTCAACAGAGGGATACCAGTATACATCGCTGTCTTTGCGTTTGCTTTCTGAACTCTGCCTTTACATTATTTCAATTGTGATTATATACTGTGATTGTGTTGCTAACAATTTTTATTTAGCATTATTCCGCTGCCAACTCTATTCACCCCCCCTTTAGAGTATTACGCTTTACTATATCGTTCCTACAATTGGTATCAGAGCAAGTGTTACAGGTAAAGCGAGGTAACAGTGCTATTATTTATTCATTATTTATTAGATCACAGCACATCACATGGCTACTATGAAATTCACAAGTGAAGGTCAGGCCACAAACAGACCCCCACTGTTTGATGGTACTAACTACACTTATTGGAAAACACGGATGAGTTTCTTCTTGAAATCTCTTGACTTTGACTTATGGGCTATTGTTCTTGATGGCTATCAAAAGCCACCTCGTATAACTGTTGAGGGAGTTTTGGTTGAAAAACCCTAAAGCAGTTATACAGAGGAGGAAAAGAAAAAGGCCAGTCTTGACGCACGTGCTATTAATGCTCTTTTTTGTGCCTTAGACAGAACAGAATTTAACAGGGTATCTACATGCACAATGGCAAATGGTGTGTGGAAGCTTCTCGAAGTTACACATGAAGGCACGACTCAAGTCAAGGAGTCAAAAGTCAGCAGACTTACTCAAGAGTACGAGGCGTTCAAAATGAAGTCAAATGAAACAGTCACACAAATGTTCGAGAGGTTCTTGGATATTGTAAACCCTTTGTCCTCCTTAGGCAAAGATTACAGTAACCACGAAAAGATTCGCAAACTCCTGCGAGCTCTCACCAAGAACTGGATTCCGAAGGCTACAGCTATCATTGAAGGAAACGACCTCACCACAATGTCACTTGAAGTACTCATGGGTAAGCTACTCACTCATGAACTGGAGCTGCAAGATTTTGAAGAGCCTGTACCAAAGGAGAAGACGATCGCCCTCAAGGCTCAGCACAGAAAAGCTGCTGAAGATGACTCAGACAGCAGTGGATCTGACACTGAAGATCAAGCACTCCTAGCAAGGAAGTTCAAAAGATTCATAAGACATGAGAAGAGAGTCAAAGAGAACAACAGCAACAACTAGTACCAAGAAGATGCTGTCTGCTATGGCTGCAAGAAGAAGGGACATATGAAGAAGGACTGTCCCACCAACTCATCATCGAGCAAGAAGAACAACAGGTATGAAAAAGGCAACCTGAAAAGATCAACGTCTCGGAAATATGCCAACACCAGCATATGGCATGAGAGTGAAGCCGGCGACTCAGAAGATGAACATTCAGAGGACGCTGCAAACATCTGCTTCATGGCAATCGATCAGGTACCTACTGAACCTATAGAAACATATGATGACTTTACCTTTGAGCAATTAGGAGATGCCTTCAGTGACCTGATGCTTGACTACAGGAAACTGCGTAGTAAATATCAGACCGTTAAGAAGGTACTCAAAGAGTACAAAGGAGAAATAGGAAGACTTATCGACCTACTAGCTGAGGTTAGAACTAATGTTAGTGAGTCTGGTGAGCTTTCCTCTATAAAGCTCTTATTACACGAGACTAAACAGTCATCCGAAGAGAAAGACAAGATTATAGACCAATTGAGAGAAGATCTTTCTAAAGAAAAGAAAAGTCTTCAATCTGCACAAATCAGAATGGAATCACTCACTTCTGATTATACTAAGTTATATGACACTTCCAAAAGGTTGGAAATTAGGTTAGGAAAACAGCCTGAGCTTGCTGCTTCCTATCCTAACACGTGTCACTTACCGAGAAATCGGAACATTCCCAAGCCAAACACTGTCAGACCAAACCATATAAAACCTTTACCCCAAAAGGTTAAGCCCAAACATGACCATAGGTATGCATTCTTCTATACTAGAAAACCCAAACCTACCAACCATGCACACCACTCAGCTTTCAACACTCGACATACACAATGTCATTATTGTGGCCTCATTGGTCATATATCATCTGCATGTAGAATGAGAAAGCTTGTAGATCTAAATGTTTATGCTTGGATACCTAAAGCTAACAATTCAGGACCCTACAAGAAATGGGTACCAAGAGTTTCATCTGCAAACTGTTTTGTAGGTGGAACACCCTTCACATGCTAGAAGCAAATGGATCCTCGACAGCGGTTGCTCACGGCATATGACCGGTGACGCTACTCTATTTGCAACACTGTCGAAGAAAAAGAAGGAAGGTTATGTTTCCTTCGGTAATAATTTGAAAGGGTATATTATTGGTATCGGTGATATTGGTAAGTCTCCCTATCCCGTGATTAAAGATGTCTGTCTGGTTACCGAGTTGAAACATAATATGCTCAGCATAAGTCATCTAGCTGATCATGGTTATGGTATCAACTTTGGCAAAGACAAATGTACTATAGTTGATAGCTCAACTGGTAGTACAATCTTTGAAGGAATCAGGAAAGACAATATATATGTTTTCTATTTGCTGGAAGAAGCTAACATTTCAGGTAGATGCTTAATGGCCAAAAGTGATGAGAGTCATCTATGGCACATGAGACTCGGTCATGCAAACATGGATACAATTTCAAGATTATCCACAAAGAAGTTAGTACGTGGTTTACCAGACATAACATTCAAGAAGGATTCGGTATGCAGCCAATGTGAAAAGAACAAGGCTACCAGATCCACATTCAAGTCTGTAAACGCAGTATGTACTACTAGACCTCTACAATTGCTACACATGGATTTATTCGGTCCTAGCAGAGTTGCTAGCCTCGGAGGTAAATTATATGCATTTGTAATTGTAGATGATTTTTCTAGATACACGTGGGTATATTTCTTGACACGCAAGAATGACACATTATTCGAATTTGTCACCTTTTGCAAGAAAGTACAAAATGAAAAAGGTTACATGATCACTCGAATTAGAAGTGATCATGGAGGCGAATTCGAGTATGCTGATTTCGAGCAATTTTGTGACACACACGATTTCATACACGAGTTCTCCTGCCCTAGAACTCCACAACAAAATGGAGTTGTGGAACATAAGAACAGAACTCTAACCGAAATGGCTAGAGTGATGTTAAATCAATTTAGCCTACCCAAATACTTCTGGGCTGAAGCTGTCAATACAGCTTGCTTTGTGCTCAATAGAGTTCTAATTCGACCCAAATCGAAGAAGACTCCATTTGAGTTATGGTTTGATAGAATTCCTTCAGTTTCATACTTTAAGATATTTGGCTGTAAGTGCTTTATTCTTAATACTAAAGACAACTTGGGAAAGTTTGACGAAAAGGCCGATGAAGGTATATTTCTAGGTTATGCGGCCAAGAGAAAAGGGTACAGAGTCTTCAACAAACGTACCATGATCATCGAAGAATCAATCAACGTCACTTTTGATGAAATGAACCAAATGACTCTCGATGATAGTGATGAAGATCTGCCTACATCAAGCTCAACATCAGCTGAACCTGAACCAAGCTCTGCACTAGCTGAACCTCCTAGAGGAGATCCAGGAACCAGCTACCTACAGAGTCTACCGAAAAGGTTAAAATTCACAGCTGATCATCCAAAAGATTTGGTAATTGGTGACATTACCAAAGGAGTAAGTACTCGATCATCCAGTAAAGATATTGTTTCTAGTGTTGCATTTATTTCACAGCTAGAACCCAAATCTATTAATGAAGCATGTAGTGATAGTTTCTGGATAGATGCTATGCAAGAGGAATTGAACCAATTCGAACGGAATCAAGTTTGGGAACTTGTTCCCAAGCCTATTAATCATCCGGTCATTGGCACCCGTTGGGTATTCTGAAACAAACTGAATGAGGATGGTTTAGTAACTCGTAACAAGGCTCGACTCGTAGCTCAAGGATACAATCAAGAAGAGGGTATCGACAACGATGAGACTTATGCCGCAGTTGCGAGATTAGAATCCATTCGTATGTTATGTGCATTTGCATGTTTTCATGATTTCAAACTTTTTCAAATGGATGTAAAAAGTGCTTTTTTAAATGGCTTTATAAAAGAAGAAGTTTTTGTAGCACAACCTCCGGGTTACACGGATTTCAAAAATCCTGACCATGTTTTCAAGTTGAAGAAAGCCTTATACGGTTTGAAACAAGCCCCTCGTGCTTGGTAAGATCGTCTAAGCTCTTTTCTACTTGACAACGGATTTTTAAAAGGAAAGGTTGACACTACACTATTTATTAAATCCTTTAATGGCAAGCTGCTTTTAATTCAAATCTATGTTGATGATATCATATTTGGATCCATTGATGAATCTCTTTGTTAAGAATTTTCTAAGTGTATGCAGAATGAGTTTAAGATGAGCATGATGGAAGAGCTGAAATTCTTTCTCGGATTGCAAATCAAACAAACCGACAATGGGACGTTCATTAATCAAGCCAAGTACACAAAAGATTTGCTAAAGAAGTTCGATCTGGACAATGTCAAACCTATTGGCACTCCGATGGCAACTTCAACAAAGCTTGATTCTGACGAACAAGGCAAGCCAGTCGACACACGTAAGGATCGAGGTATGATTGGTACTTTACTTTATTTAACTGCTAGTCGTCCAGATATAATATTTAGTGTTTGCCTGTGTGCACGTTTTCAAGCTAACCCAAAGAAATCACATCTGACCGCAGTTAAGCGTATCTTCCGAAACCTTAAGGGCACTTCTTCTGTTGGCTTGTGGTATCCCAAAACTAAATCCTTTGACCTTATTGGTTATTCGGATGCAGATTTTGCTGGATGCAAGGTTGATAGAAAATGTACTAGCGGCACATGTCATTTCTTAGGTAAGGCTCTAGTCTCTTGGTTTAGTAAAAAGCAAAATTCTGTAGCCTTATCAACAACAGAGGCTGAGTACATCGCCGCAGGACATTGTTGTGCTCAGATTTTGTTGATGAAACAAACCCTAGAAGACTTTGATTTATTTTTTACACATATTCCCATTTTCTGTGATAACACGAGCACTATTAATTTGACTAAGAATCCTGTATGTCACTCTCGTACTAAACATATCGAGATTCGGCATCATTTTCTTAGAGATCATCATCAAAATGGAGATATAAACCTTGTGTACATAGATACTGAAAATCAATTAGCTGACATCTTCACTAAACCTCTAGCGGAAAATCGCTTCAATTATTTACGTCGAAAATTAGGAATTTTGGACGTCAGTAATATTAATTAATTTTATTTTATGATTATATATCATTATGCAAAACTGTGTTAGAGACAAGCTAATAAAGAGTCTGTCTGTCACCACAACTACGGTTGAAGCGAAGCGGTATTTAAGAGTTCCCCGGTGAACCTCCGCCAGCTGGGATAGTACTCCTACAGCTAATCTGAGACAGTCGCTGTGTAAAGACTTTTAATTCATAAAATATTATTAATTATGTTATTTGAAGGCTAAAATAACTAATCTTTGAATTAAATATTTAAAATAAGACAATGAAAAAGAAGTGGCAAAAATCAACCTGGAAGAACTCTAGGCGACTTTGGCCAGAGCTCTGACCGAATTCGGCCCGAGTTCGGTTGTAAGTATCTGTGTATATATCCAGAACCCGAGAGCTTCTTCTCTTTCATTGCTTCCAAACTAATTACAACAGTAGCAACAGCCGACCCGAACCTTCAAACCATAGTTCTTCAGCAATCTATTGCTTCCAATCTACTTGGTGAAATCTTTCCAAAATTTGGAATCGTGCGGAGATCGTCATTCTCTACAACATATCTTGATTTTGTGAGGTATAACTCCCTCTCTCTCCACCTTTCAATTAGTGCTTTTTATTCCAATGGCACCTAGATTTAATCCATCTAAGAGGAAGAAGAACACTCCTAGTGAGGAAGGGTCGTCTTCGAATCCTCACACGGATTCACTGTTTTCGCCGATCCAAACGAGCGACGGCGCTTTCGATGGGTTCTTCTTTCAAACCCTCGACCAAGCCTTATTATGGTACGGTGACTTTTCCACCCGATCCATATGCGGCGGCGCTCCGGTAAAATGGACGGTATTTCCTGATCATCGTCACTTGTTTGAGGCATTAGGGTTACACTTATTTGTTAAACTGTGCTTCCCAATAGCTACTAATGCCATTAGATTGTTCTATTGCAATCTCGGAGTAAACACTTTTGAAGTGAGCACACGTGTCGGAGGCATAGACATTGAGTTCAATGATGCCCTCCTAGCAGAGATTCTTGGCATTCCCAATGAAGGTGAACCGCTAGTTGACATCACGGAATTCGATTTCCCCGAAGGCACAACACTCACTAGTTTCAAAGCGGAACTCTGTGCACCTGACAGAGTACGTTCTGGAAAGTTCAAGGCTAACAACCTGAACTTGTTTAACTATGAATTGTATCGCATCATCTATTCTACTCTACTTCCCAAATCCACTTCCAAGGATGATGTGACTTCGCTTGAGCTGTCCGCCATGTACCATATTATTAAGGGGATTCCTTTTTCCGCCCCTAAGACTATCATTCAGATGATGGGATATTGTCGTGCTAGAGATCGAAATCTCTCTTACGCGATGATTCTCCCTCGTATCTTTCAGCGATTCGAGATCGATCTATCGACTTGTACTCAGGACTCTGAGCCCAAGTTTCTCCAGCTATCTCGTCGCAGCCGGACTGCTTCAGCTCCACCTCCTGCTCCTCCTACTGCACCTCCTCCACCACATCAGCCGTATGCCATGACTTTTGAGGGCATACATCAGCACTTATCAGCTTTGCACGTCTCGATGACGGACATGGCTCGCGAGCGTGAGTTCCGCGATGTCACCCGTTATCAGGCGAAGGCAAACTCCTTGGCTGATCTTTGTTTCGCTCAGACTGGTTATTCAGCCGGTTCCATCCCTCGTGATCCAGCTTTTTCGGGTTACCGCTGTGAGGATGAGGCTGTCCATGCCTACTTCCAGCCAGGTAACGCCTATGATTCGTATCGTGCTCCTCGAGATTACGTCGGTGAGTTCTATGCTGGCGCCCCTACTCATCCTTCTGGCGCTGGTACTTCTGGTGCTGGTACTTCCGGTCATGCTGGCCGAGCTGCTGATGATGTTGATGATGAGGATAGTGATGATGAGATGTGATTTGATTATTAGTGATATTTTATTGTACACTTGGAAATGCTCCGACATTCCAAGTTTTTATTATTTTTTTAGTTCTTATCAGTACTTTGAAGTATGCTTTCAGTATTTTTTTATCTTCATGGACATGCTTATGATGTTTCATTTATGACATCTCAGTTTATTTCAGCATTTTGTTTAGCACTATCTCTTTATACTGCTTCTTCATTACAAACTACCTGTGAAATAGCATGCCTAAGATTTCTTTTATTCTTTTGAAACAATAGCATGCCTGTTATAATATTCTTTAGAGACAATAGCATGCATGTAATGATAATCTGTATAAACTTTACATGCCTGTGACGATATATATCTACTCTTTATGTTTTATTTATTATGTTTTCTCACTATTTGTTCCTTATGCATTAATTGCGGGGGAGCCTTCTGCATTAAATACGGGAGAGCCTTCTCTTGTGCAATTATTTTACTAAGTGACAAAGGGGGAGAAAATTAAAGTTCTAACATTTTTTTTGAGTTAAATACAGGACATGAACAATTTTATGTTTTGATTCTTTTTGAAAAAGCTTAATGTTATATCATTCATAGTTTGTCAATTATCAAAATGGGGGGAGATTGTTGGCCCATTGGTCATATGGTCAACCTGATTTTAATAATTGATCAAAGCTCTGTCTGGATATACGAAGCTAGTTGGGACATCTCGGCTTCTTGGACATAAGCAAGATTGGATATTCACTCCGTTCAAGACTGAAGATCTGTTTGCCTACTTGAGTCTGTATTTCCTATGCAATGTAATTTTTATTTTATTTGAGTCTAGGAATACGTTGTACACCGAGTCGTACTGGCAAATAGGCTATCCCCAAATAGTTCAAAATGTTTTTTAAATAACCTATCAAAATATTTACAAAAAGGTTTTCAAAAAGGTTTTCAAAAATCACCAAAACCTATTTTTAAAACCCTAACCTAACCCTGACAGAACTCGGCCAGAGTTCGGCCAGAGTTCGGTTGGTGGCCGTTTGATTTTTGAATTCTCTGGAACTTGGTCCTCCTGCAGTTGCGGATTTGACCGAGACTTGCTCATCGAGTTCTGTTCGAATTCTGCCCGAATTCTGACAGAGTTCTCCCTTTGGAATTCCTATAAATAGAGAAGGATTTCGATCATTTCAACACACCAATTCACTTTCAATCTTCTCTCTATCTAAAGCTTTCTGCCTTCCAATAAGTTTTCTAGAGCTTTCAATTTCAGATCCCAAGCCAGTTACAATCCCCTAGTCGATTTGCCAGTGCGGTACGGTCTAGAAGTTTCTGAGAGATTGTAATCAGAAGGCTTGATTGAAGAATACCTCTTCACATTTGAAGTTGGACGAGTTCTTCGTATCAAAGCTCGCGTTGTAGAAGTTGCAAGGACTTCGTAAGAAAACTTACGATTTTTTCTATAGTGGATTCAACTAGTAGCAAGAGTTCTACCGACTGGATTAGTCCTCAACAGAGGGATACCAGTATACATCGCTGTCTTTGCGTTTGCTTTCTGAACTCTGCCTTTACATTATTTCAATTATGATTATATACTGTGATTGTGTTGCTAACAATTTTTATTTAGCATTATTCCGCTGCCAACTCTATTCACCCCCCCTCTAGAGTATTACGCTTTACTATATCGTTCCTACAGTCGGGACGGAGGCTGGAGAAGGGAAGGGCGCACGCCAGACGGTGGAGGGGGGGTGAATAGAGTTGGCAGCGGAATAATGCGTAATACTCTATTCACCCCCCAACTCTATTCACCCCCCCTCTAGGAACGAAATAGTAAAGCGTAATACTCTAGAGGGGGGGTGAATAGAGTTGGCAGCGGAATAATGCTAATTAAAAAAGTTAGCAGCACAATCACAGAATATTAATCACAACTAAAATAATGTAAAGGCAAAGTTAAGAGAGCAAACGCAAAGACAGCGATGTATACTGGTATCCCTCTGTTGAGGACTAATCCAGTCGGTAGAACTCTTGCTACCAGTTGAATCCACTATTGGAAAAACCGCAAGTTTTCTTACGAAGTCCTTGCAACTTCTACAACGCGAGATTTGATACGAAGAACTCGTCCAACTTCAAATGTGAAGAGGTATTCTTCAATCAAGTCTTCTGATTACAATCTCTCAGAAACTTCTAGACCGTGCCGTACTGGCAAATTGACTAGAGGATTGTAACTGGCTTGGGATCTGAAATTGAAAGCTCTAGAAAACTCTTTGGAAGACTGAAAGCTTTAGATAGAGAGAAGATTGAAAGTGAATGAGTGAATTGAAATGATCGAAATCCTTCTCTATTTATAGGAGTTCCAAAGGCAGACTTCTGTCAGAATTCGGGCAGAATTCGAGCAGAACTCTTTGAGCAAATCTCGGTCAAATCCGCAACTGCAGGAGGACCAAGTTCCAAAGATTCAAAATCACAACGGCCACCAACCGAACTCTGGCCGAACTCGGTCCGAGTTCTGTCAGGGTTAAGTCAGGGTTTAGTTAGGGTTTTTGAAAAAGCTTTTGGTGATTTTTGAAAACCTTTTTGAAAACCTTTTTGAAAACCTTTTTGTAAACCTTTTTGAGAGGTCATTTTAAAAACATTTTGAACTCATTTAGGGATAGCCTATTTGCCAGTACGACTCGGTGTACAACATATTCCTAGACTCAAATAAAATGAAAAATACATTGCATAAGAAATTACAGACTCGAGTAGGCAAACAGATCTTCGGTCTTGAATAGAGTGGATAGCCAATCTTGATCATGTCCAAGAATCCGAGATGTCCCGACTAGCTTTGTATATCCAGACAGAGTTTGATCAATTATTAAAATCAGGTTGACCATATGACCAATGGGCCAACAATCACCACCGCCACCACCATAGTCACCCTCACCGTACTATTCCTCTGCTCTACCTACCGGCCACCACCACCGGTTCAGCCACCACCATCTCCATCATAAAAAATCAAAAATAGAAAACCCTTGTTACTTGTCCACCTCCGTGCCTCGACCCTCCGATGCTTCGATCGACGGCGAGACCAAGCTTTTCTACTAGACTCCGGCGAGCCAGCCATCGAGCGCACTGGAGCCCCTAGCGAATGCCTCTCCCTATTCTCGCGGTAAGCTCTCCGCCATCATGCCTACAGAGCATCCATCGGCGTCTGTCCCTTCCTTCATCGTCATCTACGGTACTACACTGTGCCAACTCTGATCGTGCCGCCTCCAGCACCGGTGGCCACCCGAGCGACCGAGCACAGGTGAGCCTCCCCCTCACTATCTCCCGATCTCCTCTCTCTCTCTCTCTCCCTTCCTCTCTGTCCCTCTCTCCTTCTCTCCCTCTTTCCTCTCTCCATCTCCCTCTCTCCTTTCTCTCTCCCCCACTCGTTCTTTCCACTCTCACCACTCTCTCTACACTGTCTCCTTAAAGAGAAAAAAAGCAGTAGATGTTTTTGAGTTATTATTATTATTATTATTATTATCATTATTTTTGCTATTATTATTAGTTTTTCTATCATGTATAGAATAACACTAAGGTTTATATTTATGATCTATAGTTGTATATATGTATGTACATACACTTAGTATTAATATTTAGTAATTATAGCATTATTATTATTATTATTATTATTATTATTATTATTATTATTATTATTATTATTTATATTATTATTGTTATATCCATAAGTAATATTTTCAAAATTAGGCCTATTTCAAATATGATATTTGGCGTGGACCCTATAGTTATCTTTAAATTTTCCGTTAGAAGCCCTACATATATTTGCTATATTATTTTGTGGTATTTTAAAAGTATAATTTTTACCCATAAAATTTTTACTTTGACAAAGTTAGGTTTTAGTCCTAAACTTGTTTTCTAGATTTATAAATATTTATCAATAATTATTTTTAACTAATAAAATATAATTTTCTGCCTAGAAATCCTTTTTTGACAAACTTAGAGTTTTTGCCTAAAAATTATTTTAATTTTTAAAGTATTTATCTAAATGCATATTTTTATTAATAAAATCTCGTTTTCAAATATTATAAAATATTTTCTAAAAATAGTATAAATATCTATTTAATCCAATTCCCTCACTGACCGTAACTAATCATGTGTTCCTTTTTCCTGCGAATTCGGATCCTTCGCATCAACCGGGGCTATTGGACATATCGGGACATGTCAGATCATTGCACACCAACAGGCAAGATACCTTGCCATATTTACTAGTTATATCTATTTACATCTTTATTATTTAGTTACTGCATATTTACTGTCTGTTTATTTCTAGTTCATTCAGTTGCACCCATGATTTACTATTTATGGTTTACTTTATTGTGCTTTCAAGTTATATATGGTACAATAGTTTTAGTCATAATTTTATTGCTATGCATATGGACCTAGGGTTAAAGGACTACCATTTGTTTAGTAAGCATTCATAAACTTTGACACGAATGTGCCACGAGATGTTTGTGACTTGTGAGTAGCATATAGAGGTATCTTGCATGTTGGCAGATCAACCGTGCGCATGCGTTAGGTCTAATTGTTAAAGATGCCTGCTAGGAGACTTGACAGTTAGTAGAGGTACATTATCGTGGATACGACATAGATAGGTGCATGGTGCGGGGAGGATAGTTCCTTAGCGTATGGGCCACGATTGTACATTCCCTTTCAGTAACTCGAAAGCTCCGCTGGAGATATGGTGTGAGATGTCCCTCTCAGGTTGGCCACTGACGTTATTGGAACTTTATGCGCTTGTCCCCTGGTGCCCAAGTAGGGACTATGACAATCCTATTTGTAACGCCCCAGTCCTAAAATACGTAGGACTAGGAACGTAGACATGCCAGCTGTATCCATACGAAGTACACTCTAATATATGGAATTCTCGTATGAATACATAAGCTGTAAAATGCAGTAGAACCATAACTAATCTCATTCACACAAAATAAAGGAATAAAAAATATCATAAAATGATAATAAATTGTCTTGATACAATATGTTGGACGGAGACAAATCTACTACCAACAAGTAAAGGAAAAATACATAAGAAAAAAAATGATTTTGGCGAGCGAAGCGAAGACGATCCAAGTGCAATCATCCTCAAAGAAATAGCGAAGATCACGGCTAGAGCTAGAAAACCTGCGAAAGACAAGAGCACACACCTGGAGAGATAACCAGGTCCTCAGAGGGACGTAACAAGACACATAATATTATGCCATATAAACTGAATAAATATTGCTCAAATAAATAAGTTAATTGAATTATAACGTGATCCAATACACACCTATTGAACGAGCGTACCATCCCCCAACCAAACAAGGACAGGAGATGGTAAACTAATTCACGGTGACGCATCTTTCCATGCTATGAATCCAATATGGTATCCGGACCCCAACAAGGTTCAATACCTTCTCATCGAAGTAGTAAGCCACACCTACAACCAAACAAGGACAAGATGTGACGAACTATTCTGCGACAAGTTATTGTTCCAAGCCACGGTCAGATACAAGTACCCAAACCAAAAGTACTCGTACCTAACGGATAAAGGTAGCCTACCGTTCTAAGTAAAATGTAGTTAAGAACAATCCTTCCTATGCATAGGCCCTGGCTAAATAGGATCGGCATAGTCCCCCCTTGGGGCACTAGAGGCCCAATCAATAAGAGCATAACGTTCCGCAGAATGTTAGTGGCCGTCAGTAATCATGGGTCATCAGCCCCGTATCTCCAGCGGAGAATCCGGGTCACAAGGGAAAGTGCATCGAAGCCCATACGCTAAGAAATGGTCCTTCCCGCCCAATGCCTATTATGTTGTATCCACAAAAGTAAACCTTTATAACTGCTAAGTCAAAACTAGCATACAATTCTATTAGCTGTTAATCCTATCGTACGGCTTGTACGTACTGGTGGCCAGCCAATCACGCACGTCCGTGTTCTACATGCGACACACAACTTCGTGGTACAACGTGTCAAGGCCATGAATGCAACATACAAAGGTGGTCCCTTAAATCTAGGTTTAATATGTAAGAAAAATAATACATAGCAGGAAATATAAATGAACAGTAAGTTCTAACAGGTTATGCCATGTATTACAGTTTATTTTGCATAAAGAAAATAAGTAATGCATGAAATATGAGCTAAAATAATTAAACAGCAAATGGCAAGGTGTCTTGCCTGGTAGGACGCCTGGTGTGCTGCGATGATCAAGGTGGCATGAACGGCGACTTTGATGTTACAACGACTCAAAGGTCCTCTGACGAGGGCATGGGCTGTTCCATCGTGTCCAGGACGGTCAGATTTAGTTAGGATCAATAAGAGGAAGGAAAGAATTGGCAAAAGAATAGGAAAATTGGGATTAGTCATAGGCTGGGGATAATCGGAGAAAATTTGATAAATATAGGATTTTAGAAAATATTTTATAATCTTTGAAAAATATATTTTATGAGTTTAAATAATTTCACACAAATACTTGAAGATGGTTATATATCATAATTTGAAAAACTGCAATTTTATTAGGCCAAAATAATTTTAGGCTAAAAGTTCTTAAGTTTGTCAAAATACAATTTGTAGGTAGAAAAACTATGTTTTTATTGGTCAGGAATATTTCAGATAAATACTTGAAAAAGCTAGCAAAATCCTTTTAGGGTTAGAACTTAATTTGTCAACAATAATTTTAAAAAATATTATTTATCTATTTTTTTAATAAAACCGAATAATAATAATAATAATAATAATAATAATAATAATAATAATAATAATAATAATAATAATAATAATAAGCAACAATCTTTGTACTTTCAATGCAACACCTAAAGAGAACAACCAAACAAAACAAATAGATAGGTCACCATTCCGCATAAGAAGCACAATTTTTCGTGTGGGAACAAAACAAATCCCATGTAAAAAAATTACACTTTGTCGTATGAGAATATAAAGAATACTGGTGTGGTTGGAGGACTGTCCAGTAGAAGAAAAGTTACATCATCAATTTCCAACCAAGTATTCGACTTTAATAATTCGAAGTACTGTACTAATACAACTTCCAAGAAGAATAGATATAACAATAATAATAAAGAAAAACAATGTAACATGATACTCTTCTCCTCGAGAGAAGAAGAACCTCTGTAGCAAAGCAAAAGTAAAGGAAATCATTTCATTTACCGAGAGGAGAATAGGGAATTGAGAGAGAGAGGGGCGGCGAGTAGAGAGGAAGAAAGAGTCGAAGAAGAATGGGGAAAGGCTCGAACGGGAGAGTGCTGGATCGGTACCGGGCGGCGCACAGCGGAGATCAGCGGGGAGACTGGGTGGCTAGGCCGAGCGGAGGTAGCGGCCACACGCGCGGGGCGGCGTTCGGCAGGTGGTCTCATGGGAGCGGCGGAGAGGAAAGAAGGCGAAGGGGAGAAGCGGGGTGACGACGATGGTGTCGAAAGGCGTCGAGGCGGAGGTGGCAGAGAGGGGTTTCGGGGGAGACGCGCAAGGCTGCTTCGGTGGAGCGCCGCTGTAGCAGCGGGGATGACCGGGCGAGCGGGAGCGGAGGCTGAGCGCATGGCCAGGGTCGGTGGTAGAGAAAAGGGCAGAGGCTCGGGGTGACACGGCGGTGCACTGGGCGCTGTGCTAGGTCGGCGTCGGTGTGCGAGGACGGCCGGTCGTGGCGCGATAGAGGCAGCATCGCTGGACGGAGGTGAATAAATCTGTGGTTGTGGTTTTTTTTTAATTTGGGTTTTCCTTGGTCACTGGGTTTGGAGTCGGCGATGGTGGCAGATGGTGGTGGTCGGACGGCTGGGCGTGGGTTTGCTGGTTGTGTTATGGGTTGGCGGTGGTGGAGCGGCTGGTTGGTGGCGTGTTGTCGGTTCGGATCTGGGGTTCGGCCAATGGCCGAAGGCGAGGTCACGCTGGCCTGACCGCGGTGGCGGGGTCGAGAAGTTTTCGTAGGGACCTTGGCGGAGTTGGACGTGATGGTGGTTATGTGTCGAAGAGGTTAGAGTGGTCGGGATGGTGGATGCAGGGAATAGGGATGGCCGGGTTGGAGAGCTTCTGGCCGGAGTTGGGAGGCGCGAACATTGAGCAGGTCGGGATAATGGGAACGGCTGATACATAGGTTAGGGATTAGGATTTGGTGTTTGATGTATCGTGCCGGGGTTGTCGGCACGAAGGAGCATTGTATCTGTATAAATAGTGGAATAAGAATTTGGACAGGTAACACGGACACGATGCACGCACGTTTGGTTGTGGTAGAATTTGGAGAATAATCAATGATAGAAATTGGAGGAGTACCTGCCTATTTACAGGATGTGGTAATTCCCAATTGGATAAGAATTAGGATTCATTTAAACCCAATTTAGATAATTCGTAATTGGATATAAATTAATTCAATAAATCCAAATCCAAATCAAAATCCAATTTGAATCTAATTAAATTCTAAATAAATCCAATAGATAAATATTTATCCTTAAATTAACTATTTAAATCAAACCAATAATTCTAACCACAACTTAAAGTATAATAATTAACTAAAATATCTTTTTATAATTAATTTAAAAATAATTTCGAAAATAAGTATGTATATTTAAATATTTGAAACACCTTTTTTACAAAACAATTAGTATTTCAAAAATTCATGGGGGACATGAAATATATTTCATGCATCTTGCACACAAATAGTATCAATAAAATAATGGTTTTCCTAACTACTACAAATATTTGTACAATAAAATAAAATGTAAATAATTATTATTTTTGAAAATCTCGACGCGACTCTTCTCATAACTTTTAATAATTAAAAATACCTATCACATATTATTTTAAAAACTATCTTACATAAATAAAATTTTATAATAAAAAATCATTTTTCTAAAAAGGTATACCTCGCACACATTCGCACTGGACGAGCAAAATACGGAAAACGTAAATTGGTGCGCGACGTAGGGCACAGATAAAAGGTATATCGCGCGCGAGAGAGGGAGAGCCGCGAGAGAGAGAGAGAGTTTTGGGGGGAATGAAAAATTCCCCCCCGTCGGTTCAATTTAAGTTAGGGCACAGAATTAGCGACGGAATAGCGACGGAATAAATTAGTCGCTAAACCGTCGCCAATTAAAAGGTGTTTTCCGACGGCTATATCCGTCGCTAGGTAGTCGCCAAAGTTCCCGCCAATGTTATAAAGATTTTGCTGCCAACATTTGCGACGAATAAGCGACGAAAAATAATCCGTCGCTAATTTTCGTCGACTTAGCGACGGAAACCCGACAAATTTTTACATTTAAAATTGAAAAAAATTATGTTGTGTTGTCTGTCGCTAATCCGTCGCTAAGATGTCGGAAATTGGTAGCTATTAGCGACGGAATCCGTCCGTCGCTAAAAGTCCGTCGGTAAAGTGGGGTATTTTAGTAGTGGTACAATACGACTATGCTACGTACAATACAAAAATTGAAATCAGTACCAATTTAATAAATAAATAAAAATAGTAGAAATTTAGGAGTTTTACACTATTATAGCTTGAGTGCCCATGCGTTGAAGGTTTATTCTTAACTGTATGTTCATAGTAGAATGGTTAGGTGACTTTGTTTGATGTCTTGTCACACCCCGTTCCAATCATGGCATAGGGTAGTGTCACATCACGAAATAGTATGCCATGCCTTGTCCTTGTTTGGGTGTAGGGGTGGTCCACCGTTTTAATGAGGGGATATTGGGCCTAGTTATGATTTGGAATATTTTACTTTTTTATGACTTTTTGACAGATTTATATTTAGTTTATACGGCTTAATTTTCTGTATCCTGTTACATCCCTCTGAGGACCTGGTAATCTCTCCAAGTGTGTATTTTCTTGACTTTCTGCAGGAGTTCTAGCCAAGATCGTGGTCTTCTCTTTTCTATCGAAGATGGCTTGCTCTTGGATCGTCCTTTGACATTGTGACAAATTCTTTCATTTGTTATTTATTAGTTCTCATTTAAATGCTTGGTAGTGGATTTGTCTCCACCCAACAATTTGTAGGAACGAAATATAAAGCGCTATACTCTAGAGGGGGGTGAATAGAGTAGGCAGCGAAAAATTAGTTATTTAAAAGTTGTTAGCAACAAGATCACAGAATATATATATCACAGATATGTAAATGAAAAGTAGAGAGCAGAGAGCAAACACAAGGATTTATACTGGTTTCTCTCTTGTGAGGACTAGTCCAGTCGAAAGAACTCTAGCTTCCAGTTGAAATCCACTATGGAAAAATGTCGCAAGTTTTCATGCGAAGTTCTTGCAACTTCTACAACGCAAGATTTGATCCAAAGTACTCGACCAACTTCAATTGTGAAGTGTCTTTCTTCAATCAAGCCTCTGATTACAATCACTCTAAAACTTCTAGACCGTATCGCACTGGCAAATCGACTAGAGGATTGTAACTGGATTAGGATTTGAAAATAAAAAGCTTAGAACACTTTGGAATACCGTAGTATGCTTAGAGAGAAGAGAAGAGAGAGGTATGTTGAAATGATAAAAATTCGTCTCTATTTATAGGTTTTCGAAAGGGAGAATTCAGGCAGAATTCTTTGAGAGAATTTTGGCAAATAGCTGTTGCTTCCGTAACTGCGGGAAGACCAAGTTCAAAATCCAACGGGCCACCAACCAAACTCGGGGCAAATTCGGGCCGAAGTCGGGCCGAATTCTCTTGGTGTCCAGAGTTGATTTTTAGGGTTTTGTAAATCGGATTTTGGGCTTTTTGAAGAGTCAAGCAGTTAGAGGTTTTTTGTAAATGGGCTATTTTCAAAATAAAGGATATTTTAGAAACATTTTGGGGTACCTATTGGCCAGTACGACTCGGTGTACATCGTATTCCTAGACTCAATAAATTGTGAAAATTATATTGATAAAGGAAATACAGACTCAGAGGCAAACTGGCTTCAAGTCTTGAACGGTACTAGTAGCAGTTCTCAGCAATTGTCCAAGTAGCCCTTATATCGAGACAAGGGATCAATTATTAAGATTAGGTTTGACCATGACCAATGGGCCAACAATCTCTTCTATTTTGATAATTGACAAACCTTGACCGATATAACATCTTTATCTTGATTTGATAAAAAAAAATATCAAAATATGTAATGTTTGTTCTTCTGTACTTGTCGTCTACTCAAAAAAATTCTTATATCCTGCAAAAGATGTTAGATCCATTTTCTTCCTTGTTGTCACTTAGCAAAATAATTGCAAAGAGAGAAGCTCCCCCATAATTCATGCTTAAGAAATGAACGTTGAAGAAATATAGAAAATATATAAAGAATAATATATATTTCACATGCAGTTCAATGAATGAAGAATAAATTAAGATAATGCTACACATAGAATAAAAGAGAGAACAGTTCACACTGAAATAGTAAATGCATACTAATCACAGTTTGAAAAAAATATCAACTCAGCAAACAGTCACAGTGCTAAAAAAATAAAGATAAAGAACTATCTTAGAATGTCGGAGCATTTCTAAGCATACATGGACAAATATATAGTCTAATCGGATACCATCTGGACAAAATACAAAAGCATATAGATCAAAAACCTCAGCAACTAAACAGAGTCATCATCGTCATTACGATCAGCATCGCCACCATGTCCGGAAGGACCAGCTCCAGAAGTGCTAGCTCCATGAGAAGGGTGTGGAGTAGCAGCAGAACCACGGTACCAGTCATAAGCGTTACCGGGCTCAAAGAAGTGACGAACCACCTCATCCTCATAGTGGTAGCCAGAAATAGTGGGATCTCGTGGAAGTGAACTGGCATGCAGACTAGTCTGAAAGAAACGCAGATCCGCAAAGGAGTTTGTCAGGTCCTGAAACCAACTAGCATCTCAAAACTCGCATTCCCTCAATGTTTCAGTCACAAACGCTCACCAAGAGTTGTGCTCATCTAGCTGAGTACGTCGCATATCAAATAGGTGTTGGTGGAGACCCTCAAAAGAAATAGGGTAATCCTGAGGAGGTAGAGGTGGTACAGTGGGAGGAGCAGGAGGAGGAACAGCTGCGCTATGGCGAGATAGCTAAAGATACTTGGGCTCAGAGTCGCGAGCGTAAGTGGACAGATCAATGTCAAAGTGTTGAAAGATGATCGGAAGAATCATCGCATAAGCAAGGTTCCTGGGCCTTTTGCGACAACGACCCATTAACTGAATAATAGTCTTGGGGACAAAAAAATGGAATCCCCTTATGAATATAATATAAAGCAGACATTTCAAGGGTAGTCACATCATCCTTGTTAGTGGATTTGGGCAAGATAGTAAAGTAGACGATGCAATGCAATTCATAGAAGAATAAGTTCATATGTCCAGCTTTGAACTTTCCAGAACGAACTCGATCAGGAGAGCAGAGTTCATTCTTGAAACTGTTTAAAGTTGTATCTCCAAAAAATTCAAATTCTATGATATTATCTAGCAGAACACCTTCATTTGGAATATCAAGGATTTTTGCTAAGTCGGTATCATTGAATTGAATATCAATTCCAGCGAGACGGCTCTTAACAGTGAAAGTGTCAAGGGTAAAATTGTAATAAAATAATCGAAAAGCATTAGTTGCAATAGGAAATGAGTGAATGATAAGGTTGTGCAATCCTAATGCTTCAAAATAAGTTCGATAAGACGGAAAGATAGTCCACTTGATCGGTGTGTTAGGCATATGTTACGAATAGAGAAATCTGTATACCGCAATAGGGATTGGTCATGAGTTTCGAAGTAAAACCCATTGAACACCCCGCCATCCAATTGGACGGGCAAAATGAGTGATCCTTGGATAGGATCCAAAGACGAGACTTCTTCGCTAGCCGTCGTCTTCTTCCTCTTGAAGGGGTTGTAAATCCTAGGCAAAATTTCTATAAAAAATATAGAAATGTACGAAAATTAAAATATAGGGAAGAAAGAAGTTATACCTTCTAAAATTTGAGTATGTGGAATAGACCGAGATTTCACGCACGAATCCAAAATTTGGATGGAAAACTCCAAAAGATTTGAGAGAAATCAAATGATGAAAAAAATAGGGTTTGTAGCTCTCGGGCGCGACTGTTGCTCTGTTTGGAGGAGATAAAGGCGATAAATAGGAGAGGCCACATTCAAATCTGACTTAAAACTCCCCGACACCAACAGAACTCGGGACGAACTCGGGCCGAATTCAGTACGAGTTTGTTTGGGGTTCTGTTGAGGTATTTTTGTGCAGAACAAAAAAGGTTCACTTTATATTCATCAATACTTTTCAATTATTTAATTCCAAGTTTAGTTATTTTAAATTTCAATTAATATAACTAATATTATTTTATGAATTAAATTTTGTTATGTAGCAACTGTTTCAGATTAGTTGTAAGGGTATTGTCCCAGCTAACGGAGATTCACAAAGGAATGCTTAAGTACAGTTTCGCTTCGATGTTGGTCGTGGTGATAGACAGACCCTTTGTAGGCTTGTCTCGAAAATAGTTTTTGCATATTGAAAATAATTAATAAAACAAAATTAATTAATATTATTGATATCTAAATTTTTAATTATCGACGTAAATAATTGAAACGAACTTCTGCTAATAGTTTTGTAAAGATGTCAGCCAATTGGTTCTCTGTGTCTACATATTCAAGGTTTATATCTCCATTTGTTTGATGGTCTCTAAGAAAATGATGTCGAATCTCAATATGTTTAGTACGAGAATGACATACAGGATTCTTAGTCAAATTAATAGTGCTAGTATTGTCACAGAAAATGAGTATATATGAATACTGTAAACCAAAGTCTTCTAAAGTTTGCTTCATCCACAAAATTTGTTCCTAACAACGTCCTGCAGCGATATACTCAGCCTCAGTAGTTGATAATGCGACAAAATTTTGCTTCTTGCTAAACCAAAAGACTAGAGCCTTACCTAGAAAATAACACGTGCCGCTGGTACTTTTTCTATCTACTTTATATCTAGTAAAATCAGCATCCGAGTAACAGGTTAGGTCAAAGGACATGGTTTTGGGATACCATAAGCCGACAGAAGAAGTGCCTTTAAGGTATCGAAAGATATGCTTAACTGCGCACAGGTGTGATTCCTTAGGGTTAGCTTAAAAACTTGCACACAAGCAAACATTAAACATTATATCAGGATGACTAGAAGTTAAATAAAGTAAACTACTAATCATACCGTGATACTTACGTATGTCGACCGGTTTGCCTTGCTCATCAATATCAAGCTTGGTTGAAGTTGCCATCGGAGTGCCAAGAGGTTTGATGGTTTCTAGATCGAACTTCTTTAGTAAGTCTTTTGTGTACTTGGCTTGATTAATGAATGTCACATTGTTAGTTTGTTTCAATTGCCGTCCAAAGAAGAATTTGAGTTCTCCCATCATGCTCATCTCAAACTCATACTGCATACACTTTAAAAATTCTTGACAAAAAGAATCATCAGTAGATCCAAAGATAATATCGTCAACATAAATCTGAATTAAAAGAAGATTTTTTTCAAAGATTTTATAAATAGTGTAGTGTCAACCTTCTCTTTTGTAAAACCGTTATCAAGTAAAAAAGAGCTTAAACGATGGTATCAAGCACGATGGACTTGTTTCAGACCGTATAAGGCTTTCTTCAACTTGAAAACATAGTCTGGATTTTTGAAATCAGTAAATCCTAGAGGTTGAGCTACATAGACTTTTTCTTTTATAAAACAGTTAAGAAATGCACTTTTTACGTCCATTTGGTAAAGTTTAATATTATAAAAACATGCAAATGCACATAACATGCGAATGGATTCTAATCTCGCAACTGGAACATAGGTTTTATCGTAGTCGGTACCTACCTCTTGGTTGTATCCTTGAGCTACGAGTCGGGTCTTATTGTGAGTGACTAAACCATTCTCATTAAGTTTATTTCAGAATACCCAACGGGTTCCAATGACTGGATGATCAATGGGCTTAGAAAAAAGTTCCCAAACTTAATTTCGTTCAAATTGGTTTAATTTCTCTTACATAGCATCTAACCAAAAATTATCGCTACATGCTTCTTCAATAGTTTTGGGTTCTAAGTGTGAAATAAATGCAACACAGAAAACTATATCTCTGTTAGAGGAACGAGTACTTACACCCCTGGTAATCTCACCTATTACCAAGTCCTTGGGATGGTCAGCCATAAACTTCATTCTTTGTGGCAGACTTTCAAGGTAGCTGGTTCCAGCTTCTGGTTCTGTACATGCTCTGCTTGATAGATCTGCAGGTTCTGTACTTAAAGGTTTTGTAGGTGCTGTGCTCGGTGTACTGATGTCTTCAACATCATCATCGATTGTTTGTTAATTTAGTTCATCAAAAGTAACATTCATTGACTCTTCGATGATCGTAGTCCTTTTGTTGAAGACTCGGTACCCTTTACTTTTTGCCGCATAACCTAAAAATATACCTTCATCGGCCTTTTCGTCAAACTTTCCTAAATTATCTTTAGTATTAAGAATAAAGCATTTGCAACCAAAGATTTTGAAGTAAGAAATTGAGGGTGTTCTATCAAACCATAACTCATAGGAAGTCTTCTTCGATTTAGGTCAAATTATAACCCTATTGAGAACATAACAAGTTGTATTGACAACTTCAGCCGAAAAGTATTTAGGTTGACTAAACTGGTTTAACATAACTCTAGCCATTTCAGATAGAGTCCCGTTCTTACGTTCCACAACTCCATTTTCTTGTGGAGTCCTAAGGCAGGAGAACTCATAGAAATAACCGTATGTGTCACAAAATTGTTCAAATTCTGCATTCTCAAATTTGCTGCCATGATCACTTCGAATACAAGTGATCATGAATCCTTTTTCATTCTAAACTTTCTTGTAAAAGGAGACGAATTCAGACAATGCATCATTTTTGCGTGCAAGAAAATATACCCATATGTATCTAGAAAAATCATCTACTATTATAAATGCATATAACTTGCCACCTAGGCTAGCAACTACTAGGCCTAAATAAATTCATATGCAGTAATTGTAGAGGTCTAGTGGTACTTACAGCGTTCTTAGACTTAAAAGTGGATTAGGTAGCTTTGTTCTTTTCGCATTCACTACATATCGTATCCTTCTTGAAGGTGATGTCTGGTAAGCGTCGTACCATTTTTTTGTGGATAGTCTTGAAATTGTGTCCATATTTTTATGACCGTCTCATATGCTATAGTTGACTCATCATTCTTGGCGATTAAGCATCTACCTATTTTATTAGCATCTTCTAACAGATATAAAACATATATATTGTCTTCCCTAATATCTTCAAAGATAGTACTACCAGTTGAGCTATCAACTATAGTACATTTGTCTTTGACAAAGTTAATATCATAACCATGATCAGCGAAATGGCTTATGTTGAGTAGGTTATGTTTTAACTCGGTTACTAGACAGACATCTTTAATCATAGGATAGGGAGCCTTACCAATATTGCCGATACCTAATATATATCCTTTAAGATTATTACCGAAGGAGATGTATCCTTCTTTCTTCTTCGACAGTGTTACGAAAAATAAAGCGTCACTGGTCATGTGCTATGAGCAACCGTTGTCGATGATTCATTTGGTTCTAGCATGCGTAGGGTGTTCCACTTACAAAATAATTTACAGATGAAATTTTTGGTACCTATTTCTTGTAGGGTTCTGAAATGTTAGTCTTTGATATCCATGTACATACCTTCAAATCAACTAGCTTTCTTACTCTACATGCAGGAGAGATATGACCAATGGTGCCACAATAATGACATCTAACATGTTGAGTGTTAGATGCAGTGTGTTGTGCATGATTGGTAGGTCTTGGTCTTTTAGTTGGATATTTGTAATAAAATGCATGCCTATTAGTCTTCTTGGGCAAAGATTTGGTTGGGTTTGGTCTGACAGTATTGGGTTTGACAGTATTTCGGTGTTTTGGTAAGTGACACGTGTTAGGGTAGGAAGCAGCAACCTTAGGCAGTTTTTCTAACCTAATTTCTAATTTTTTGGAAGTGTCATACAGTGTATTGTAGTCAGCAGTGAGTGAATCATTTCTGACTAGTGTTTGCTGAAGACTCTTCTTCTCTTTAAGTAAGTCTTCCTCTAATTTGGTAATGGTCTTGTCTTTCTCTTCAGATAGCCTTGTGGCCTCGTGTAATTGCAACTTAACAGAAGAAATCTCACCTACCTTACTAGAATTATCATTACTTCTAACCTCAGCTGGTAGGTCGGTATGTCTTCCTATTTCACCTTTGTACTCTTTGAGTACCTTCGTAGAGTTTTGGTATTTGCTATGCAGTTTTCTGTAATAACCTAAGAGGTCACTAAAAGCTTCACCTAACTGTTCAAAGGTAAAATCATCATATGTATCAAACAAGGAGTTAGTGTTTACCTGGTCATATGCCTTTAAGCATACATTTGCAGCGTCGTCTATTGTTCATCTACAGAGTCGCTGGCTTCACTTTCATGCCACATGCATGTGTTAGCATATCTCTTGGAGGTAGATTTCTTCAGGAAACCCTTTTTATACTTGTTACTTTTTCTGGTTGATGATAATGTTGTCGGACAATCCTTCTTGATGTGTCCTTTCTTCTTGCAACCATAGCAGATTGGATCTTCTTCATTGTTGCTATTGTTGCTGTTGTATTCTTTTGTTCTTCTATTGAATCTCATAAACTTCTTGAACTTTCTTACAAGGAGAGCTTGATCTTCAGAGTCAGAGTCACCGTCGTCGGAATCATCATCGACAGATCTTCTGTATTGAGCTTTAAGGGCGATTGACTTCTCCTTTGGTGTAACTTCTTTAAAGTCTTGATGTTCCAGCTCGTGAGTGAATAGCTTACCCATGAGTGTTTTAAGAGACATAGTAGTGAGGTTGTTTCCTTCAATAATTACAGTAGCCTTTGGAAACCAGTTCTTCATAAGAGCTCGTAGAAGTTTGCGAATCTTTTCATGGTTATTGTATTCCTTGCCTAGAGAAGACAAAGGGTTTACAATATCCAGAAATCTTGTAAACATCTGACTGACAGATTCGTTTAGCTTTATCTTGAACGCCTCATACTCCTGAGTAAATTGACTTACCTTTGACTCCTTAACTTGTGTCATGCTTTCGTGAGTAACTTCGAAAAGTTTTCACATTTCATTGGATGTTGTGCATGTAGACACCCTATTAAATTCAGTCATGTCCATGGCACAAAATAAATCGTTAATAGCACATGTGTCGAGACTGGCATATTTCTTTTCAGCTTCACTATAATTGCATGGGGTTTCTCAACCAACTCTCCATCAACAAGAATATGAGGAGGATTTTTATAGCAATCAATCACAATAGACCATAAGTCAAAATTTAGAGATTTCAAGAAGAAACTCATGCATGTTTTCCAGTACGTGTAATTTGTACCATAAATAGTAGGGGTTTGTTTGTGGCTTGGCCTTCACTTGTGAGTTTTACAGTTCTCATGTGTGATATAGTGGTCTATGTAACAACAGTATAGATAAGAATATAATAATAGTGTTACCTTGCTTTACCTGTGTAACCCGCTCTGATACCAATTGTAGGAACGAAATATAAAGTACAATACTCTAGAGGGGGGTGAATATAGTATGCAGCGGAAAATTAGCTATTTAAAAATCATTACCAACAAGATCGCAGAATATATATATATATATATATATATATATATATAGATATATATATATATATCACAAATATATAAATGAAAAGTAAAGAGCAGAGAGCAAATGCAAACGAATGTATACTGTTTTTCCTCTTGTGAGGAATAGTCAAGTCGGAAGAACACTAGCTTCCAGTTGAAATCTACTATGGAAAAATGTCGCATGTTTTCATGCGAAGTTCTTACAACTTCTACAACGCAAGCTTTGATTCGAAGTACTCGACCAACTTCAATTGTGAAGTGTATTTCTTCAATCAAGCCTCTAATTACAATCACTCTGAAACTTCTAGACCATACCGTACTGGACATCTTTCAGTAAATCGCAAACAAAAGGAAGATACGATCCCGCACGATAGCTGAAGATATGGTGACTAGAGGATTGTAACTGGCTTGGGATTTGAAAATGAAAATCTTATAACACTTTGGAATACCGTAGTAGGCTTAGAGAGAAGAGAAAAGAGAGGTGTGTTGAAATGATGAAAGTTCTTCTTTATTTATAGGTTTTCGAAAGGAAGAATTCGGGCAGAATTCGGGTAGAATTCTTTGAGAGAATCTCGGCAAATAGCCGTTGCATCCGTAATTGCAGGGAGACCAAGTTCAAAATCCAACGGGCCACCAACCGAACTCGGAGCAAATTCAGGCCAAACTCGGGCTAAATTCTCTTGGTGTCTAGAGTTGATTTTTAGGGGGCGTTTGGTTCAAGTTTTTGTGGCTTGGGAATGGGTTTTGAATTCCTTACCCGTGTTTGGTATGTTTAGGATTGGGAATAAGGAGGGAATAGAAGGGGCTTAGGGGGAAAGCTATTTCCATTGACTTGGGAAAGCTATTCCCAAGCCCCCCTTGGGAATAAATTTGCTTTCCTAGGAATGATGTTTGGCTATTTTGTTTGGATGGTTATACCCTCTTTTTATTTTCAAATTTTCAACTTCTATCCTAAACATATAAATCATCATGAAATTAATGAAAGGGTATTAAAGGAAAACTAAATAACTTGATATTTTTATTCCTTTGTAAACAAAAAATAGAGATGAAAATTTTTAAATTTTTGAACTACCTATTCCCAACCTCACCAAACATGGGTATGGGAATGTTGAATTCCTTTCCCACGGGAAAAGAATTGAAAACATATTCCTAGAAATACAAAAACTTGATCCAAACGAGCCCTTAGGGTTTTGCAAATCGAATTTTGGGCTTTTTGAAAAGTCAAGCATTTGGGAGCTTTTTGTAAATGGGCTATTTTCAAAACAAAGGACATTTTGAAAATATTTTGGGGTAGCCTATTTATTAGTACGACTAGGTGTACATCGTATTCCTAGACTCAATAAATTATGAAAATTACATTGATAAAGGAAATACAGACTCAGCGGCAAACTGCTTCAAGTCTTAAACGGTAGCAGCAGCAGTTCTCAACAATTGTCCAAGTGGCCCTTATATCGAGATAGGATTAGATCAATTATAGAAATTAGGTTTGACCATAACCAATGGGCCAATACAACTTGTACATTAACAATTTATATTTGATTTTATAATATCTTCTTTCTTTTATTTTTTGGATGAGATTTAATGAGCCATGATTATATTGCATTTATAGCCTACGTATATTTATTATACGGCTGACATGTACGATTTCTAGTCCTACGTATTTTGGAACTGGGACGTTACATATTTTTGTGGTGGCCCATGAAGGTCAACAACTATATTATTTGGTAGGTCAACGACTATATTATTTGGTTACATGACTGTACCAAACAAGCCTGCATATAGGATTAGAGTCTAGGATCTCATCCACATGCTTGACCTCCTTTCTTGATTCCATTCTCGAACTCTCGTTTAGCTGCCTTGAATTGTATCTTGCTTGATTCCTTTCTACCATAAATCTTATTTCTCTTACTTAGGAAGATGACTACACTAGTATATGCCTCATAAGTCAACTACATGGCTAGAAGGATTACCTTGAAAATTAAGAATACATCAGAGGTTCTATTTAAGTTATGAAGTCGGTATATATTTCAATGATCGATGGATCCTATATTTTAGAGGTATGATCTTGTGTGAAGTATTAGTTAATTCTAAGTTGGGTAGCAGCGATGTTATCGAATGATAGTTAGAAATTTTGTTTATATTTTATTGATGAGACTGCTAGATGTTTAAAAAAACAAGGTGATTTGATTTTTGAAGATTTTAGACAATATTTATGACTTGTTGGGCTAAATGGATATATATATATATATATATATACATAAATTTTTGCAGGATATGAATTCGACATGAGGATAAGAGTATCTTAATGAAGGAGTTTATTTCAAATTTTGCCATATGGAAAAAAATTACAAATTGATGAATTGACTAAATTTTGAATTTTAACGTTTGGAGAAAGATTTTAAATTTAAAGGATAGAAGTTTGAATGACAAATTTTGGCGAAATGGTCAATAACAAGGGTTTATCTCATGGAATGACAAAAGATTTTAAGGAAAGAATTTAGGATTAGAATTATCAATTCTATTTTCATGAGTATGAGGTGGAAGAGAGTTGAATTATAAGTGGTGCTTGACGATCTAAAATGAGTAAGGAATTTCGTAGATTATTTTTGCGATTTAAAAATACCTATTAAGGAACTTTGGAGGATGCTCGAATATAAAGATTTGGACTTTATCTTGATAGGAAACCAAGATGGTCATGATGCCATCTTACTGAAATTAGGAGTATCTCGCATTAGTTTGCCACATCACCTATGACCATGATAGTTATATATGCACAAGTGTAGTTAGTCATGACCAAGCCATTTAAATACCTTATTGTCTTGAGTTACTCGTCCTTTCTCTCGACCCTAGATCTATTATCATGACCTTATAATCGTTTAAAACTTGAGAATGATTAAAATCATCTCCTTGATCGTACCCCCAACCTATGAAACTATCTTCTCTCTAATAACCATGTTACATGAGTCTCTAACTATTTTCATCTTGATTCTTAATCCATAATTTTTTTTAAAAAAAAAATTGCGTTGACTAGCAACCGTCCTTCCTTTCCCAAACCCTTACCACGACCTTTGAACCCAACCATATGTATTTCTTTCCCTCCCAACAGGTTTGCTTCCTCATGGAGGATTACTTATTAAACCCCCCTCGATTCGTACAACTTCGTTCCTAATGTGTAAGCCCCCTAAAATTTAGGGTTTATTTTTCAATTTTTTTAAATGATTTATTTTCAATAAATATTGTTATTTGATTAATATTTTTATTTAATGTTATTTTCCGTGACTTTGACTTCTGGAGCGTCAGAGATGCCAATCTCTAGAAACTTTTTCATGAGTTTATAGTAGATAAGATTATCTTCATTTTGATGTATCATGTCCTACTCAAACTTGTTCCCTTGTACTATTTTTTTGCATCACACAACTTCGGGTCAATTTAGACCATTTGATCGTTAAATAATTATTATTAATTTCCTACTTTTATCTTTGATCATCATATGGACGTTGCCGTGAATTTTAATTTAGGAGCACCAGACTAGTCATTTTCTCAAAACCAACTTCTCATGCATGATCTAGTCGAGACACTCTACAACTATGTGTCCTATTTAATTGAGCCCACACATGCTATTTATTTACTTGATATCATAAGTGGCTAATTTAATTCATTTATTGCATCAAACCCGATTGTGACCTGACCCGACCCAACTAGACTTAACCCAAGCTTCATGTTACCCCCTCATGAACACCCTCACTCTCACACAAAACACCAAACACCTAGTGTTCCCACTCCAAAATATTCAATGATAACTCCATTAATTAAATCCCTAAAATAAAATCTAATCCCCTATTAATCCCAACCCTTGATTCCACTCCTATTTAATCCAAACCATCCATCTCCTCATGACAACACACCCACAGCCTCCTAGGCATACAGCCTGCCCTAATCCCCAAGTACTCTCTCTCTCTCCTTATGTAGAGATTCCTCCTTTTCTCTCTCTTTCTAATAATACTCTAATACCTCAACTCTCTCTCCCTATCTTTACAACAACTGCCCCCTCTTATTTAGCCGACAGCACCACTGTGGTCGAACCTATTCCTCCAGCCCCCCTTTCTTCTTCTCCATTCTTCACAATCACAGCCTCCATGGCCGAACTCCCCTCTCGCTCACCACAGCATTACCTCCTTCCTCCTCTTCTTCTTCTTCTTCACATCATCATTCTCATCCTCACCTTCAATTCCTCCTCCTCTCGATGTTGCAGCCACCCGACACCGACTTCGTGTACCCAACCGCGACAGCATGGGTCGTACGCCGCTGACCGCCACCGCCACCGCCACCGTGTCCCCCTGTCCGACGAACCTGGGAGACCCACCCCGGGTGTGTCGCCAACCTCCCCGACGTGTATCAGAGGCTATTCGTGCGTTTGGCACGAGATTCCGTCGTGATGCGCGCGGGATTGAACTCAGAAATCGCGTTTCGGGACAGCAAATTCGTGCACATTTTCTGGACAATCCGACCGTTGGATCAACGAACTCTTTGCTCCATCACAATCTCGATATATACTCCTTCACCTCTGTCAAGTTTTACCCGTTAATTCGATCATTTGATAGATCAAAACCGGCCGCCAAGTTGACAGTTTAAATTATGTTATTTTTGGACAGTTTTGCGGAGCCGACTTCGTCCACTCGTATCTAAATCATCGTAGCTCCGTTTGATGTGATACCAGTTTCGGTGCATAGCTGGTATAACCAACTTCTTACCCCTCAAGTTTTGTTTCATTGTGAGCTCGTTTGTTTGGTCGAATTTGACGCCAAAGTTGGCCGTCCGAA
Organism: Iris pallida; assembly: GCA_029216955.1. Taxonomy (NCBI): domain Eukaryota; kingdom Viridiplantae; phylum Streptophyta; class Magnoliopsida; order Asparagales; family Iridaceae; genus Iris; species Iris pallida. The sequence continues at coordinate 17,993 of JANAVB010029421.1, read as the reverse complement.
TTCGTAATTTCCAACTTATAAAATGCTATTTTTGAACCCGGGACTCCGGATCAATTTTCGATACCACCAGTAGACTCGTAGCATCGTTCTGGCAAAAATTCATATAAAATTTGTTAGATTTAGACGACATGAAACCTGGCACGCATTTCGGTGCAAAGTGGGCCCCACAGTCCAAGTCAACGGGTCTTTTTGAGATCGGCTCATCGGAATCCAATTTGGATATACCGTTGAGTTCGTATCGTTATTCTGGACTCGTTGACATATACTTTGTTAGGTTTAGTAGACTTGTATTCTTGCATGTTTTTCGGTGCAAAGCGGGTACGACACGGATACCATTTTGACCCGAAATTACGTTTTTGCCTTGTGTCTAAACTGAACTTATGGATATGTTATCCTAGCTGATTTGACCCTTCTGAACACGTTGGCAATATTTGTTTCATCATTCGACAATGGTTGTAGATATTTATCTATGTATTACCATTAGTTACAATTGATTCTTATTATGTTCGTATTTCAGAATTAGTGCAACAAAACTGAGGTCAGTCGATTCCAGTGATCTCACATCGCTAAAATTGAAAAGATGACCATGTGGATCACTATGATAAGATTATTAACCTTATTGTTGATCATCTTAACTCGATTTGCGTGTCATAGATTTTGATGTACAAATAACAAGGTGGAACTTGATATTTTAACACTTAGACTAGATTTGACCATGTTTGACCAAGATTGACTGTTTGACTCAAGGTCAACTACAAGTCAACATTTGACCTAGATTGGACTAAGAGTTGACCAGAGTTGACTAGTTGACCAAAAGTCAACTTTAAGTCAATACTTGACCTAGCTTGGCTTAGTTTGACCTAGTTGATTTTTTGTGACCTAGTTGACTAGTTGATTACGGTTTTACCTAGTTGACTTTGTTTGACCTAGTTGACTTGTTGATTAGAGTTTGACCTAGTTTGACTAGATTGTTGACCAGAGTTGACCAAGAATTGACTTTAACTTAGAAGAGCCTAGAATCATGTAGATTGTATTATAAACTTCATTTATTACATCTTGAACACTTTGTAACCTGTGGTTGCTCTAAATAGGACTCGGTGACTCCAATTTAACATCTATTCTCATCAGCTGTTCAGGTTATCAGGCGAGTACATTCTTCGACCGTTTTATACTTGTTAAGAATGATATTCTTGTTATGGACTAATTTACTTGATGCTGACACGATGTTATCACGATTAGTACTATATGGATCTTTATATGAGATGTTATCTCCCTCGGGCGCATCGAATACATCATGTCATGTGCTTTTCATGAACATCATGTATTTCATGGACTCTTATTATTCATGCACACTCATGTGCTCTCATGTACTCTCATGTGTAGTAACGAAATAGTAAAGCAGAATACTCTAGAGGGGGGGTGAATAGAGTAGGCAGCGGAATATTGCTAATTAAAAATCTTGTTAGCAGTTAGATCACAGATATAAAAATAATCACAAAGTAAATGACAGAAATTAAAAGTGATCAGAAGGCAAACGCAAACACCGAGATTTATACTGGTTTCCCTCTTGTGAGGACTAGTCCAGTCGGAAGAACTCTAGCTTCCAGTTGAATCCACTATTGGAAAATCCTGCAAGTTTTCATACGAAGTCCTTGCAACTTCTACAGACGCGAGCTTTGATACGAAGAACTCGACCAACTTCAATTGTCAAGAGTTGAATCTTCTATCAAGCCTCTGATTACAATCGCTCTTGAAACTTCTAGACCGCACCGTACTGGCAAATCGACTAGAGGATTGTAACTGGCTTGGAATTTGAAAATAAAAGTTTTTTTTATAAACTCTTTGGAAGAATGTAAGCTTATGAAGAGAAGAGATTGAAAGTGAATTGGTGATTTGAAATGATCGAAATGCTTCTCTATTTATAGTTTTTCCAAAGACAGAACTCTAACAGAATTCGGACAGAATTCGGACAGAACACTTTGTAACAAACCGCAACTAAAGGATGACCAAGTTCAAAATCAAACGTTCACTAACGTTCCACTTAGCCGAACTCTGGCCGAGTTCTGCTAGGGTTCTGCCAGTTCATTTTTGAGAAAAAATTAATTTTGGCTTTTAGAAAAGTCCTTCAGAAGCTTTTTGTAAAAATGATTTTTTTCAAAAACATAGGTCATTTTTAAAGAGATAGGTCAGTTTTGAAAAACGATTCCGGACAGCCTACTTGCCAGTACGACTTGGTGTACAAAGTATTCTTAGACTCAATAAAATAAAAAATTATATTGCTTTGACAGAAATACATTTGGAATGGCAAACGGCTTCAGTCTTGAACATCGTAGAGATCCATTGTTGGGCAATGTCCAAAATATCGTAGATAAACATCTGAATTGACTTGCATTTATATCGAGACAGAGTTTGATCAATTATTAAAATCAGGTTTGACCACGACAAATGGGCCAACAATCTCCCCCATTTTGATAATTGACAAACCTTGCCGATATAACATCTAAGTTTGGATCAATTCAAAAATGTATAAAAAGAAATTGTTCATAACCTGTCATCATGAAGATGTTAGATCTATTTCTCCCCCGTTGTCACTTAGCAAAATAATTGCAAAAGAGAAAGCTCTCCCGTAATAAATGCATAAGTAACACACAGTGAAGAAACACAAAAAAATATATATAAAACATTCATCACAGGCATGGTAGAAACAGTTAAAAAAATATTCTATAAACAACACAGACATGTTATTTATCACAGGCAGTTTTAATATGAAACAGAAAGAGAGATAATGCTAGAATAAAACTGAAACAAATAAAGTGCTGAATGATAAACTAAAATGCCAAACTGAGGCATAATAAAAAACCATGTCTATGAGGAGTCACATAATAACTAAAAGGGTGCTGATAATAACTAAAATAAGAGTGCTGATAAAATCTTGGAATGTCGGAGCATTTTCAAGTAAACATATGACAAAAGTATCAGTCTCAAAAGTCATAACAACTCAAAAGTCATCATCCTCATCGTCATCGTCAGCTGCTGCAGCACCAGCATGTCCAGAAGGACGAGCTCCAGAAGTACCAGTGCTAGAGGTATGAGGAGTGGCACCAGTAGTACGATACCAATCGTAGGCATTCCCTGGCTGGAACAGAGAGTGGATCGCCTCATCATCAATGCAGTATCCAGAAACAGAAGGGTCGTAAGGTAGAGAGCTAGCAGAGTGACCCGTCTGCGCAAATCTCAGTTCGGCGAAGGAGTTGGCAATAGCCTGGAACCGAGTCACGTCCCGTAACTCACGTTCCCTGGAAGTGTCAACATAGAATGACTGCAGATCTGAAAGGTGCTAATGAATACCCCCAAATGTCATAGGGTAGGAATGAGGAGGTCCAGGTGCTGTGGGAGTAGGTGCAGGTGGAGCAGGTGCAGTAGGTGGAGGAACAGTGGCAATGCTACGACGAGAGAGTTTGAGGAACTTGGGTTCAGGGTCAACATCACAAGTAGATAGGTCAATGTCAAATCTCTAAAAGATGCGAGGGATGATCATCGCATAAGATAGGTTGCGGTCTCTTCCGCGACATCTACCCATCATCTGAATGATAGTCTTAGGGGCAGAAAAAGGAATCCCCTTAAGAATATGATATAGAGCAGAGAGCTCAAGTGCAGTGACATCATCTTTGGAAGTGGATTTTGGAAGTAAAGTGGAATAGATGATGCGATGTAATTTGTAGTTAAACAAGTTCAAGTAATTGGCCTTGAACTTTCCAGGACGAGCACGTGCGGGCGCACAAAGCTCATTCTTGAAACTAACGAGAGTTGTACCATCGGGGAAATCAAAATTAGTGATGTCATCGAGCGGGGCACCTTCGTTTGGAATACCAAGGATTTCTGCCAACGTTTCATCAGTGAATTTGATATCGATCCCTCCGACACGTGTTCTCGCGGCGAAAGTGTCTAACACGAAATTACAATAGAATAATCTAATGGCATTAGTAGCAATAGGGAATTGTAAGGTAACAAAGTGTTGTAATCCTAATGCCTCAAAGTAAGGGCGGTGATCGGGAAAAACAGTCCATTTAATCGGTGAACCGGTGCAAATAGTACACATAATGAAATCGGCATACCACAATAAAGCTTGATCGGAAGTTTTAAAGTAAAACTCGTCCGATGCACCATCGTCCGATTGGACCGAAGAAAAGAGGCAATCCGTATGCGGATCCGAAGACGATGCCTCTTCACTGGCATTGGTCTTCTTCCTCTTGAAGGGATTAAACTTAGGCATTCTTTCCCAAAAATTCTAGAAACCCTAATAATTTGAAAGTGGAGGAGAGAAGGAATTATACCTTCCTAGAATTGGATATGTTGTAGAGGACGAATTTCTCCGTACGAATCCAAAGTTTCGACAAAAATCTCCATACGGATTGGAAGAACAAGGGTGGAGAAGAGCTAGGGTTTGGAGGCACGGCTGCTGCTGTTTGAGGATGTTTGAAAGAATGAAGAAGATGGGAGCCTCGGGTTCTGGCTGGTACATATATATACCCAGCCGAACTCTGGCCGAATTCGGACCGAACTCGGGCCGAATTCGCCAAGGGTTACCTGGCTATATATATATATATATATCAAAAATAATAGAAATGGGGCCACATCTTTTTCATTAATTCGTTTCAAATGTTTAATTCAGAGTTTAGTAATTTTAAATCTCAAAGTAATATAATTAATATTATTTTACAAATTAATATTCTTTACTCAACATCTGTCTCAGATTAGCTGTAGGAGTACTGTCCCAGCTAACGGAGGTTCACTGGGGAACTCTTAAATATCGCTTCGCTTCGACCGTAGTCGTGGTGACAGACAGACTCTTTTTAGGCTTGTCTCGAAAACAGTTTTTGAGTATCGAATAAATTAATTAATAAAACAAAATTACTTAATATTATTGACAAATACCTAATTCTCGACGTAAATAATTGAAACGATCTTCCGCTAGAGGTTTTGTGAGTATGTCAGCTAATTGATTCTGAGTGTCTATGTATACAAGGTCTATATCTCCATTTTGTTGATGATCTCTAAGAAAGTGATGTCGAATCTCGATATGTTTAGTACGAGAGTGACATACTGGATTCTTAGTCAAATTAATAGAGCTAGTGTTGTCACAGAAAATAGGTATGTGTATAAAATGCAATCAATAGTCTTCTAAAGTTTGTTTCATCCACAAAATTTGTGCACAACAACGTCCTGCGGCGATATACTCAGCCTCGGTTGTTGATAATACAACAGAATTTTGCTTTTTACTAAACCAAGAGACTAGAGCTTTTCCTAGAAAATAATATGTGCCGCTAGTGCTTTTTCTATCTACTTTGCATCCGGCAAAATTAGCATCGGAATAACCGGTTAGGTCAAACGACGTAGTTTTGGGCACTACACCAAAATAGCTATTTTGAAACAGAGGGATTCCGTTCTAAATAATTTTTGGAACGCCTATAATCCATGCCTATTTTTAGGCTGCCAAATTTCTTGGAACGACATTCAAGCGTTCCAAGAAATGTATACTGGAACGGTTTAGATGTGTTCCTAATTAGGAACGCCAGTAAAGCGTGCCTACCAAAGCATTTCAAATGTCACTTGCTGGAATGGATAAAAGGTGTTCCAGTTTTGGAATACAATAAATTCGTTCCTAACAAAATATTTTAGGAAAAAATTGTGCCAATTACTGTAACGGCTAAAAAGTATTCCAGTTTTGAAACACCAATAAAGCGTTCCTAAGTCTGGGATTTCCTATCAAATTAGCACCAATAAAGTTTCAGTTTTTGAAGGTCTGGACACACTCAATAACATAGGTCTGCACTGACCATGTTTCTATTTTTGAAGATGAAGGCACACTCAATAGCATAGGTTTCCACTATAACAAAAACACATCATGCACTCCGGAAATTGCTAATTCATGATAGCAACTTCAACAATTAACGACATCAATACTAAAAGAGTTCAACATTTGTGCACAAACCAAATGGGATGCAACGTGAAGCACTAATCCAAAATAAGCATTGCTATTAGTTTTAAGTAATATTAGATCAACACAACCTTATGACCAAGATTATGACAAACACTCAGGGACCAACAAAAGATCACATTATTCCAATTCACTTTTTGAAGAACCTATTTACAATTGTCTTCCTGTTAGGGACTTCTTTGCTTCGATCTTCTTCTCCTGGCTCCATTAACGTTTTCAAGGCACATCGAATAACAGAATTGACCCGCTTCCTCAGTCTTACATTGTCGACCAATGGTTCTGTCAACATTTTCCTCATCTCATCATCTGCTTTGGTGGGACCCTTGCCATCGACTGTAATCAGTTCTTCAGAATAATCATTGCCCTTTATTTTTTGCACATCAGCAACAACGTGCTCTCATCATCTTGTGACAGAAGTTGTGCCTGCATGGATAGAGAAGTCTAAATATCCAATAAAATGTATTTAATATCAAATTCCACAAAAATGCAATAGAATCTAAAATGATGAGGTCAAAGTTCAGAACTTTCAACTTTTAGCATTTCCATTTGTTAGTTATCTAGTTCTAAAGGAGACAGCTATAATGGTTTTTATCAGAAACAATGCCAATATTTATATCTACTACTGTAACAGCATAAATAGACAACAGTTCAAGAGAAATCTGCCAGAAGCAACTATGATGGTTGTATTCGAATGGAGCTGAAGTACTCCTTTGACCAAACCCATCAAGGGGCGGATCACTAAGGTCCCGGAGGCATTTTCGTGGAAAAAGAAATAATATATATGATATTTCAAAAATGTCAAAAATATTGGCAATTTGTGGACTCTAACCATGTACCATATACTTACAAAGCAATTTATTAGCCATCAAGCCACCAAAACTTTGGTGATAAAATAGTAGTTATACTATATTTATCTGAATTTCCACATTGAAAGTAGCCCTCTAACTAAGGCTCCTGGATCCGCCCCTAAAGATTATTGTCATGCCAAACAACACCCACTTTTTGAACTAGAAACAGTATCCCACCATTTTTGTTGTGAAGCAGTATCAATATCAGTATCAGTTCTAAAAGAACAAAAGAGTAAATATGTCCAATTTTCTATTAGGGAAGGCAAACCTGTGAGCTTCTTGACATTGATACCTAGGTTCAGTGCGCTTCAAATTGTTTCAGCGCTATCACGTCTGGGGAGATCAAAGAGCGGCATGAGACCAATAAACTGCCAAGGCCCTCCGAGACTTTCTTTGTTCTTTCTGGAACATCCTGCATAAACATAATGTACAGAATGGATATCATATCAGTACATACAGAATGTAAAAGAAACAATAAGATCTAGTATAAGATGGAACATGAGATCTTACCTGATATGCCACTGCAACAGATCTAAGTCCATGCTCTGCAAACTTATCAATCACAGCATAGACCCTACACTTTTTCTTAAGTTTCATCTCTCTAGTTCCTGGAGGTCGGATTGTTCATATCCTGCACTCTTGTCTTTTTATCTCAGCTTTGGCACTTATGGTGTGCTCATTTTGTGTTTCAGAGTACTGCTCACACAATAATCCTATTATATGAAAAAAATGAATGTGGTGGACCTTAGTGGCAGTGTATTTGAGACTATTGTTCGAGTCATGATAGTGTAATTGACAATTCTGATATTATTATGGTTTATTATGAATTACTGGTTTCCTGTAGGGGACTTACAAGATATAATCCTAGGAAAGCTGATGAAGCTGTATATGATTTTTTAAAAATTCTTTCTATTCACTTTCTACAGCCATACCTTCATGAATCCCGTCATCAACATGCAATAAGGAGAGCAAGGAGATGTGGCAGTCTTTTTCTCAACACAAAGAAGACTGATGGTAATAGTGGGAATCTTAACACTGAAACATGAATTAATTTTGGTATACAATACCAGGCACAGCCTGGTAGCTCCTTTGGCCTCAAATTTCTGCCCTCTGGTTGTATAAGGAATCCAGATTCGAACAGTCCAGCAACCATGATGTAGGGTAAATACAACAATTACAGTAACAATGCTTGTCAACAGCAGCACTCTGGCTTCCAATTGTTAGGCTTCCATTCACAACTAGGTGAAAGGTTGGAAGAAGGGGACTGCTCAGGTCAGCAGGGAGGTGGTTGGATCTTGGTGAGTCGGCCCTAAAACAGGGCCGTCACCATAAAGTGATGAATTAAGCGGGCCAGGTCACTTCCAGCATTACCCTGCTACTTTAGAGTATCTATCTCCACTTTCGTATGCTATATGTTATCATCACTACTTTAGGGCATAGGCAGGCAAGCAATCTGGTAGGTCTAATCTTCGAAGGTAATTCATTCTTGGCTCTTTTCTATATTTTGTTTTTGTCTTGTTTATGAGGAGAAATTAGGAAAAGAGGGAGAGAGAGCCGGCACCTGGGTTGGTCTCTATGTACAATAGCTCCCTAGAGTCATATACTCATTTTCCTCTTCTGTCTATCAATACTCGCTGTGAAAAGGAAAAAATGACACAACGTGTCCAGTATAAGTAGTTTAGCAAAGAATGATAAATTCATGTCATGTTGTTTGGCTACACAACTAGTAATCCATCTGCAAGTGACACCAACTAAGCATCCTCGCAGGTCAAAACAAACTCGATCACCTTTCTATAATGTGTAATAGTAAACATTTATGATCTTGTAGTTATTAGCAACTAACTTTAGGACTCTTGAGGAGATCCACAAACTACACAATCTAGATTTTTAACACCCATGAGACTAAGTGATCATGTTTCAGCAAAAAACTCTTAACAGTTTCAAGCTTGTTTTCATCATAACAATACAAAAAGTTGAACCAGAAAAAAAAAAACTGATGCGCTTAGTTTAAAGTATCGAATGTGAACAAAGTTACCAACCTCAAGAAACAAGATGCAATCATCGGGGAATGAATCACTTTTAATAATCAAAATCTGCTCCCTATTTATAAGAGCAGCAGAGTGACCTTAAGATGGGGTGGGCTTTGTACCTAGTACAGTAGGATTTGACCTACAAATTTGATGCATAATAACTTATCCAGCTCTCAAATTCCAAACAAGAAATAAAATAGAGTAAAATGGACGCCACCATAAAATCTCACCATTTGCCAGTTAACTTGTCAAAAACCTTGACGCTGATTGATGAGTTAGCTTCATCATCAGATCCTCCCACGACATACTGAACACATAACTTAATCCCATTAGAACATTAAGATTTCTACCAATTCATGGTGTAGAAGAAAATGGGATCCGTAAGCTATAGTCTAGTAAATAAAAAAGATTGTTGCAGACTAAATATCAACATATAAATAATAAACACATTAATCGAAAGCAAGATCCAATGCAAACTACAAGCCAAGATTAAGAAATTTTCTTCCCTTTGTAATAAACTACTAACCTAGAATTATGTTTATTATTGTGGTTTAGTTTTGTTGTGGTCTAGGAAGCACAGACACTTAGAAAATGTGTTGTGACTGTGTTACAGTGTCGGACACAACGAAGACACTCCAAAATACACTAAAAACCCTAAATTAATGTGTGTCTATGTAGTGATGTATGTATCGTAATGTCATATATGTATTTGTGTAACATAGGTTGTGCTAGATGTTGACGTATGTGTTTACATTTTCTTTCTTTTCTTGTTTGTATGTGTGTGTGTGTGGTGGGGGTGGGGGGTGTTGGGGGTGGAAAGATGGGGTTAGGCATATTCAGGTAGGGTAACTAGGGATTCAATCACAGACCTTTTCGACAGAAAATAGATTGTACCAACATGCTAACATGGTACACACAATTGTCAGGGACATAGCAAACCTAATAAGAGCAAGAAAACAAAACGAACCTGATAAATAGCATAAATGACATTTCTTCGGATTTGTGCCATCATTTCTACAAACAAATTGTAGCCTTCGAGCTAGTATTCAATAAGGGGATCTCGTTCTGCATATCATCGTAAGCCCACAGCTTGCTGGACAAACTTGAGGGCTTGCAAGTGTTCTTTCCATAGCCGATCAATGTTGTTCAAAACTAAGTACCTTTCATCTTCCTTCACTAACCCTATTGCTTGCTTCTCTACTATTTTCTGATATCAAATCATGATAGAAAGAAATGTCAAAGTTATACGCACATGATGAGCTGAACCTGAGATGTAAACTGGAGTATGGTATGTCATTGATGAGAAGGCAATCATATAGACTTTAGGAAATGATCTTTATGCGAATGACAATTTCATAAAAATTAGCTTGCCTGTTAATGGATGAATATCCAGCTTTCATGTTCTGATTAAGAATGATTTTGATACTGAGAGTACATTACCAACTGTTTTACTCAGGCAGCTTGTTGTATCTCAAGGGATGCACAGCATACATACATGCACATACAATTTGTTTTAAGCAATCAGGGGGATTCAAGCACAAATCATGTTTATATATATACATGTGCATATACAAGCAGAGTGTGTTATGGTGCTAACATAGAGGATCAAGCATAACCCTCATTAAAAGAAGTTGATAGGAAATTTACTATAAAAGTCTGTAGATTATAAACATAAGACTACACCCAATTGAATCACAGACCTTTCAAACAAGTAAAATATAGAAATACAATGTAAAACTCACAGTGTTCTGAAAGTATGCTTCACGCCCGCGATAATGAAGATATTCCTGTAATTCCTCATAGCTTGAACATTTACCTTGCAACAACTCTGGTGTTAAATCACTCAATAGATATAGGAATGCAATTTGGAGATAAATACTCAAATTCAATTCCCAACTACTTTATTAACGACCTATTCTAAGAGATGAGTATTTTTACCTCCAGTTTGGCCTTTTCTTTCATATATTGATTTAGCATTTCCTTCAGCTTTGCTTGAGAACTCTTGAGAAATTTAACCTCTTTCACTAGAACTTTGATATTTGCCTTTGATTTCCTCTACATCTACTTTGTAAACTTTCAATCTTGTCTTGTTTCCCATCCAACTCCCATAACAATATTTGTCTCTCACTACTGGCCGTAGTGTTTTCTTACTCTACTCAAGTCCTCTCATCCTGCAATGAGCCAAAAGTAAGAAGGAATACTAAGATGTTAACATAATAAGATTTCAAAAGAAGAAAAAATAAGAAGAGAAATTGAAACACACTGGTTCTAACTTGAGCCTGGACTCCATATCCATATACTTCCTGTGAATCTCATCCATATCATATTGCATTTGTGTCACTCTTTCTCTTTCAACTAAGATGGCTCGCAGTAGATTTTCTTCGCTTCTCTGTCTGGTGACTTTTAAATACAAACAACCCAATGAAGTTACATATACATATATGAAAATTGAAGATCAATAAGAAATAGCGATTGAATAAGAATACATAAATAACAAAAAAAGACAGAAGAAAAGTTTTGTGTTTGTGTGAAATCGATCCATCGTGTCCACAAGTGTAGCTACAACAGAGTTGTGTGTAATTAGAGAGGAAGAAGAGGAGAAGGTTTGGTTACCTAGGATTAGGGTTAGAGATGTCGGCACGTCATGATCCCTAGGGTTAGGGTTAGGAAGAAGAGGAGGAGGTTTGGTTACCTAGGGTTGCCAGCGAGGACGACGAGTGAGGACTGAGAGATGAGGACGGAGAGACGACGGTGATGGAGATAAGAACGGCCCGTCATGATCCCGCGTGATGAGAAGAGGGTTTTCATTTCCAGCTCGTTGAGAAGAGGGTTTTCAATTCCCGTTTGGAGAGAGGAGGGTGGAAAAAAGTATGCTCCAGGCAAAGAGAGGGCATGTGTGCCAGATTTTAAAAAAGGAGACTACGTTGTGCTGAGTGCACGTGACAATCATATGATTTAAATTTATTTTTAAATTCTTACTTGGAACGGTTTTTGTGTGTTCCAGAATAAATATTTTTATTAAAAAGTAAAATATAAAATATTTGGAACATTTTTTTTATTTTAGCACACTGTTTTTACGTTCCAAAAGCTAGGTATGGTGAATAGGTGTTCCAGATTGTAAAACATCTAGTATTCCTAATTAGCTATTTTGGTGTAGTGGGGATACCATAAGCCGACAGAAGAAGTGCCTTTAAGGTATCGGAAGATACGCTTAACTGCGCACAAATGTGATTCCTTAGGATTAGCTTGAAAACGTATACATAAGCAGACACTAAACATAATGTCTGGTCGACTAGCAGTTAAATACAGTAAGCCACCGATCATACCTCGATACTTACGTATGTCGACAGGTTTGCCTTGTTCATCAATATCAAGCTTGGTTAAAGTCGCCATTGGAGTGCTAAGTGGCTTTGCTGCTTCCATGTCGAACTTCTTTAATAGATCCTTTGTGTACTTTGCTTGATTTATGAACGTCCCATTGTTGGTTTGTTTGATTTGCAGTCCGAGAAAGAATTTCAGCTCTCCCATCATTCTTATCTCAAACTCATTCTGCATACACTTTAAAAATTCTTGACAAAGAGATTCATCAGTAGATCCAAAGATAATATCATCTACATAAACTTGAATCAAAAGAATATTGTTATTCAAAGATTTTATAAACAAAGTAGTGTCAACCTTTCCCTTTAAAAAACCGTTATCAAGTAGAAAAGAGCTTAGACGATCGTACCAAGCACGAGGGGCTTGTTTCAAACCGTATAAAGCTTTCTTCAACTTGAAAACATATTCAGAAAATTTAAAATCAGTAAAACCGGGTGGTTGAGCTACATAAACCTCTTCTTTTATAAAACCATTTAAAAAATACGCTTTTGACATCCATTTGAAATAACTTAAAATTATGAAAACATGCAAATGCACATAACATGCGAATGGATTCTAATCTCGCAACTGGGGCATAAGTCTCATCGTAGTCGATACCCTCTTCTTGATTGTATCTTTGAGCTACGAGTCGAGCCTTATTACGAGTCAATAAACCATTCCCGTTCAGTTTATTTCGGAATACCCATCGGATGCCAATGACCGGATGATCAATAGGCTTAGGAACAAGTTCCCAAACTTGATTTCGTTCGAATTGGTTTAATTCCTCTTGCATAGCATCTAACAAAAAATTATCACTACATGCTTCATCAATAATTTTGGGTTCAAACTGCGAGACAAAAGCAACACAAGAAGCTATATCTTTATTAGAGGAACGAGTACTTACACCCTTGGTAATCTCACCAATTACCAAGTTCTTTGGATGATTAGCCAAGAATCTCATATCTTTTGGTGTAGTCTCAGGATTGCTAGTTCCGGCTTCTTTGCTTGGAGGTTCATCTGATGCCTGATGTGATGGTTCTGTATCTTTGTGTAAAGGTTTTGCAGTAGCTGTACTTGGTACGATTATGTCTTTATTGTCATCATCGTCTAAGTGTTGATTTAGTTCATCAAACTTGACGTTGATAGATTCTTCAATGATCATGGTTCTTTTGTTGAAGACTCTCTATCCTTTGCTCTTTGCTGCATAACCTAAAAATATACCTTTATCGGTTTTTTCATCAAATTTACTCAAATTATCTTTAGTATTAAGAATAAAACATTTACAACCAAAGATTTTGAAATAATAAACATTTGGTGTTCTATCAAACCATAATTCATAGGGAGTCTTTTTCGATATAGGTTGAATTAGTACCCTATTGAGAATATAGCATGCTGTATTTACAGCTTCAGCCCATAAGTATCTAGGTAGACTAAACTGGTTTAACATAACTCTAGCCATTTTAGATAGAGTTCTGTTCTTACGTTCCACAACTCTATTTTGTTGCGGAGTCCAGGGACAAGAGAATTCATACAGATAACCGTGTGTGTCATAAAATTGCTTAAATTCTGTATTCTCAAATTCGCCGCCATGATCACTACGAATACGAGTAATCATGAACCCTTTTTCATTCTGTACTTTCTTGCAAAAGGTGACGAATTCTGATAATGCATCGTTCTTGAGTACAAGAAAATAAACCCATGTATATCTAGAGAAATCATCTATAATGACAAATACATATAACTTACCACATAGGCTAACAATTCTGCTGGGTCCAAATAAGTCCATATGCAATAGTTGTAAAGGTCTAGTGGTACTTACATCGTTCTTTGATTTGAATGTGGATTTGGTAGCTTTGTTCTTTTCACATTCACTACATACCGTATCCTTCTTGAAAGAAATATCCGGTAAGCCGCATACCAACTTCTTCGTAGATAATCTTGAAATTGTATCCATGTTTGCATGACCGAGTCTCATATGCCATAGTTGACTCTCAACGCTTTTTGCCATCAAACATCTACCTGCTGTGTTAGCATCTTCCAACAAATAGAATACATATATATTGTCTTTCCTAATACCTTCAAATATAGTACTACCAGTTGAACTATCAATTATAGTACATTTATCTTTTACGAAGTTAATACTATAATTGTGATCAGCTAAATGGCTTATGCTGAGCAGATTATGTTTTAACTCGGTAACAAGACAAACATCTTTAATCACTGGATAGGGAGCCTTACCAATGTCACCGACACCGATTATGTACCCTCTTAAATTATTACCGAAGGAGACGCATCCTTCTTCATTCCTGTTCGACAGTGTTGCGAATAATGAAGCGTCACCGGTCAGGTGCCGTGAGCAACCGCTGTCGAAGATCCATTTTCTCCTAGCATGTGAAGGGTGTCCCACCTACAAAACAATTTGTAGATGAAACTTTTGGTACCCATTTCTTGTAGGGTCCTGATTGGTTAGTTTTCGGTATCCATGCATAAACATTTAAATCTACTAACTTTCTGATTCTACATGCAGAAGATATGTGACCAATGAGGCCACAATAATGACATTTAGCATGTTGAGTATTGAAAGTAGTGTGAGGTGCATGATTGGTAGGTTTTGCTTTTCTAGTATAGAAGAATGCATGCCTATTAGTCTTCTTGGGCATAGTCTTGGTATGGTTTGGTCTGACAGTGTTGGGCGTGTTCCGATGATTCGGTAATTAACACGTGTTAGAATAGGAAGCAGCAACTTCAGGCCGTTTTCCTAAACTAATTTCCAACTTTTTGGAAGTGTCATATAATCTAGTATAGTCAGATGTAAGTGATTCTAATCTGACCTGTGCACACTGGAGACTCTTTCTCTCCTTAGATAGGTCTTCCTTTAATTGGATAATAGTTTGGTCTTTTTCTTCGGATAGCTTAACAGTCTCGTGTAACAAGAATTTAATAGAAGAAAGCTCACCAGACTCATTTGAAGAGTCATTATCTCTAACATAATCTAGTAGGTCGGTAAGTCTTCCTATTTCACCTTTGTACTCTTTGAGTACCTTCTTAGAGGTTTCATATTTGCTATGCAGTTTCCTGTAATCATCTAACAGTTCACTGAAAGCATCTCCTAGTTACTCAAAGGTGAAATAATCATAGGGATCAAATAGAGGATTAGTGATTACCTGATCGCAAGACATCAAGCATACATTTGCAGCGTCATTTGATTGTTCATCTTCTGAGTCGCTTGCTTCACTTTCATGCCATATGCTTGTGTTGGGGTACTTTCTTGATGTAGATTTCTTCAGGTAGCCTTTATCATATTTGCTATTTTTTTATGATGATGCTGTTGGACAGTCTTTCTTCATGTGTTATTTCTTCTTGCATCCTTAGCAAATAGGATCTTCCTCATTATTGTTGTTGTCTTTGCTGTCCTTTGTTCTCCTGTTAAATCTCATGAACTTCTTGAATTTTCTTACCAGAAGAGCTTGATCTTCAGAGTCGGAGTTGCTGTCGTCAGAATCATCTTCGATGGTTCTTCTATGTTGAGCCTTGAGAGCAATCGTCTTCTCTGACTTCTCCTTTGGTGTAGCATCTTCAAAGTCTTGAAGTTCTAACTCGTGAGTGAGTAGCTTACCCATGAGTATTTCTAGAGACATTGTTGAGAGGTCGTTCCATTTAATGATTGCTGTAGCCTTTGGAATCCAGTTCTTTGTAAGGGCTCGTAGAAGTTTGTGAATCTTCTCATGGTTACTGTAATCCTTGCCTAGTGAAGACAGAGGATTTACAATATCCAAGAATCTTGTAAACATCTGAGTGACTGATTCACTTTGATTCATTTTGAACGCCTCGAACTCCTGAGTAGGTCTGCTGATCTTTGACTCCTTGACTTGTGTTGTTCCTTCGTGGGTTACTTCGAGAAGTTTCCACACTTCGTTTGATGTTGTGCAAGTAGACACCCAGTTGAATTCAGTTCTGTCTAAAGCACAAAATAAAGCGTTAATAGCACGTGCGTCAAGACTGGCCTTTTTCTTTTCTTCCTCTGTATATTTGTCATGGGGTTTTTCAACTAAAACACCATCAACATTAATACGAGGTGGCTTTTTATAGCCATCAATAACTACAGACCATAAGTCAAAATCAAGAGATTTCAGAAAGAAACTCATACGTGTTTTCCAATAAGTGTAGTTTGTGCCGTCAAACAGTAGAGGTCTGTTTGTGGCTTGGCCTTCACTTGTGAATTTTACAGTTGCCATGTGTAATGCTGTGATCTATATAACAATTGAATATAACTGTAATTTTACCTTGCTTTACCTGTATAACCTATTTTGATACCAATTGTAGGAAAGAAATCGTAAAGCAGAATACTCTAGAGGGGGGGTGAATAGAGTAGGCAGCAGAATATTGCTAATTAAAAATCTTGTTAGCAGTTAGATCACAGATATAAAAATAATCACAAAGTAAATGACAGAAATTAAAAGTGATCAGAAGGCAAACGCAAACACCGAGATTTATACTGGTTTCCCTCTTGTGAGGACTAGTCCAGTCGAAAGAACTCTAGCTTCCAGTTGAATCCACTATTGGAAAATCCTGTAAGTTTTTATACGAAGTCCTTGCAACTTCTACAGACGCGAGCTTTGATACGAAGAACTCAACCAACTTTAATTGTGAAGAGTTGAATCTTCTATCAAGCCTTTGATTACAATCGCTCTTGAAACTTCTAGACCGCACCGCACTGGCAAATCGACTAGAGGATTATAACTGGCTTGGGATTTGAAAATGAAAGTTTTTTTAGAAATACTTTGGAAGAATGTAAGCTTAAGAAGAGAAGAAATTGAAAGTGAATTGGTGATTTGAAATGATCGAAATGCTTCTCTATTTATAGTTTTTCCAAAGACAGAACTCAGACAAAATTCGGGCAGAATTCAGACAAAACTCTTTGTCACAAACCGCAACTGAAGGATGACCAAAACTCTGACAGAATTCGGGCAGAATTCAGACAAAACTCTGACAGAATTCGGGCAGAATTCAGACAAAACTCTTTGTCACTTAGCCGAACTCTGGCCGAGTTCTGCTAGGGTTCTGCCAGTTCATTTTTGAGAAAAAATCAATTTTGGCTTTTTGAAAAGTCCTTCAGAAGCTTTTTGTAAAAAGAATATTTTTCAAAAAGATAGGTCATTTTTAAAGAGATAGGTCAGTTTTGAAAAACGATTCCGGACAGCCTATTTGCCAGTATGACTTGGTGTACAAAGTATTCCTAGACTCAATAAAATGAAAAATTATATTGCTTTGACAGAAATACATTTGGAATCGCAAACGGCTTCAGTCTTGAACATCGTAGAGATCCATTGTTGAGCAGTGTCCAAAACGTCGTAGGTAAACATCTGAATTGACTTGCATTTATATCGAGACAGAGTTTGATCAATTATTAAAATCAGGTTTGACCATGACTAATGGGCCAACATCATGATCTCATGAGCTTCGTGTATAAAACTTTCATATGTAATAACATAACATGTATAGATCCTTGTGTATTGATTGGGGTATGTGGGAGTAGAAGTAGTCATGTGAACAATTCCAAAGTAGTATAATCATGTATAAACTTGTAGTGTAATCATGTATAATTCAAGCCGTTTACGTAATTATCTTATACTCTAAATCACTTAGTCACTTATAGTTCTCTATTACCATATATAGATATCTCTTGGTTATGAGATTCTTTCTTTCTCTTGATGTCTATTTCTTACAACATTTTTTATCTTATTCTATAGCATGTTTTAC
>JANAVB010029420.1:6313180-6325666 GCA_029216955.1 Iris pallida | reverse complement strand
GAAACATGTAATTATGAATCGTTCACATCTAGTCAATTAACAATTCTATCACTACTGGTTCTGCTTCTTCTGTGCTTATGCATTGGCACTTTTTTCTTTTGAAAATTCTTATTCTATCTCTCTTTTAGATATTATTAAACCAAGTTTGATATCAGCATAAACAGCACTTTCGTTTCCTAGATTTCTTATTTGCTTCTGTGTAATAATCATTGAATTTCTTCTTGTAAGAACTAAATCTCGAAAAGTGAAACAAATTGCTAGTTTAAGTTGTGAAGGGAAGGAGTCTATGTATACAGATGGAAACATACTGGTAACTTCACATACTTGATGCCCACTTCATTTCTTGTAAATTTCTTTGCGATCATAACAATTTGGGTTCCTTCTTTCTTCAAAAATGTAAGATAGGAACAACATATTTTCTTCTTATGTTTTCTTTTACCAATCGTTGTGTTCTCTCCACAGCCTTTTTAAAAATAGTTTTCTTAAATCTCTATTTTATATATAACATTGTTGCAGGAATCTTTGCTGCTACATCCGTAGTCCGTCCGCGTGCCGACGTGGCTTATTGTATCTATGCATTATCAAGGACTGAGTTATGTATCATTACCACCATAATTTAAGATGGTACCTCTTTCTTTTTTCTTTTTCCTTATTTATAGATTAGTATTCTCCTTCATATAAACTTGTTCAGTTAATCATATAAAATGTAAAAGAATAACCTGTCGTCAGTGATCGTGACTCCGTGGGTAAGGATGCTATGAAGATTATATATTTTCTTGCTTAATTTGGAAAGAAGTGGATGCCAAGTAGTTGAATGCGTCAGGGCCCGTGCTAGCTAATAACGACGACGTACTGTGTTTTGTACTGTTTAAACGAAAACTTGGTTTTTGACTTGGCTACAGATGTGAATGTAATAAACCATGGCAAATTGTAGAGGCTGTTAAGTGGAAGGAGTACCAGTTGTTTGATAGTTCCAAAATGAATTGTCGGAAGAAGAATGAATGTTTTTGTTTGGACCCTTGTCCTTGTTTGACCCATTCATTGCAATATTGAGGCTCACATATTTGCTTAGCCTTGTAGTGGATAACTACTTATGAATCGGTTATATTATCCAAGGCAGTTGTAGGTTCTGCTTTTGGCTTTTGGTGAAGAATGTGGTATGTTAGGTGGTTCAGACAGCAAGAAGAAAAGATGAAAGCCGGAAAGGAATGAGTCTCAGCTTGTTAGGCAATTTCAACCGTGTTATTTGCAATCTCTAACTCTTACATAAGTTTTAGTTCAAGACAGACTCATCATGTGCTATTTGTTTTTTCTGTGGTAAGTAGCAGACCAACTTTTTGATGTCTTTCAGAAAAAAAATGTCTAAAAATAGCCAAGGATGATCAATTTGGTATGCACAATCTGGTCCTTCTAAGGATGATATAGGACAGGTGTTCGTTATCACAATATGCCTTATATCTTTGGTGGCCATTGGTTATATTGAGTAATTAAGGTTCAATTTGTTTTTTTTTTTTTTTTGAAAGATGTTACATATTTATTCGTTCTCTGGAAAGAGATTGATGGGGATTTTGTTCTTATGGTTGGATCAAGAGTCATCATTGAAAGATATTCCAGTTGTGATCATGTCATCTGAGAATGTGCTTTCCAGGATCAACAGGTGAGACCAAGATGTCCTTAATTCTTGCCAAAATGTAGAAATTTTCACTGTATTTAGTGTCCTATAAGGATTTCCAATGTATTTTAGGTGCTAATAAGAATTTATCAATATGTTCTGATCATATGAATATGGGGATGACCAGCCCTCAAAACATCAATTTGAGGGTTTTGTAACTTAAACAAATCCTCAATTTGAGGGTTTTGAGAATCTGGTCCTCAAATTTGTGTAGAGAGAGAGAGTCCTCAATTTGAGGATCCACTAGCAGACTGTGAATCCTTATTTGCTTGTGAAATATCTATTATATAACTTTTGAACGTTGGACATAGTTTAGTTGACCAGATTTGGAGATAGACTTGAGTTTGTAATGGGATAAAAAAAAATCCCTTGGAAACCTTCTGTTTGATTTTTACATGTATTTATTTATTATGGAGTATAAGTGATTAATTAACAATACTTAAAGAATATAAAATAATTATGTTGACAAGGTTTTGGTAAGTAATTCAGGTCAGCTTTTTTTCTTCTATTGGATTTGGATGTGGTTTGTTCATTGTTGGAATGTTTGTGGTTAAATTTTATAAGAAGCTAAATATTGATGAGGGAACGTGAGTCCCCTACCTTCCCTCTTTTATTTTTTTGTCCTTTTATTGGCTTTGTAGAATAATAACTTATTCTGTATGCACATTTGTATACTTATGTTGCTCTCGTTGGAAACAAATTAGCTCATAATCAAGTTACCCACACTATCTATTCCATTCTCTATTCTATTCATACACATGAAGTTCAATTTGACCATGTAACTGAGTATACATGTATTAGGTGTTGCCATCTAATTTTTGTGTATGTGTTTAATTAGCTGAATTTGAGAAGAATATGGAGCATCCTCAAGTTAGGTACTGTTCCCTAACCAAAGAAAGAGCAGAATATTATTATGATAAATTGTTTTGACATTATTTTACTTTTGTTCAAAAGACCAACCATATTGTACCATTTGTTGTCTTCTATTTTGAAAATTTTGACATTATTTTACTTTCTCTGTTTTAGGTGTATGATATCTAAGTTTTTCTCCACTCTCTACTTTGGTTGGGATTACTAGTTATTTTTTACTTGCTTTTGCTTTTGGTGGGTTAGAGTTTTACT
Source organism: Iris pallida (assembly GCA_029216955.1). NCBI lineage: Eukaryota > Viridiplantae > Streptophyta > Magnoliopsida > Asparagales > Iridaceae > Iris > Iris pallida. The sequence continues at coordinate 6,322,872 of JANAVB010029420.1, read as the reverse complement.
GATACTTGCTTGTTGATACAAATGTTTACTTGGTTGTTGCTTTTGGTGGCTTGTTGGCAGTTTGTTGGGTCTCCTTTGATTTGTCATATACAAAGGTTGGGTGTGGATGATATTATACTCCTGCACTGTTATTTTTTGTAGTTTGGACGTGGTTGATACTATAATCTTGGACTTTTGGTGGCTTGGTTGATTCAACTGATATCACATTTTGTTAGTCATCCTAATTTATTTTTAATTTGTTGAACTAGAATTTGATTACTGTATTGACTTGTAGGCCTCGTGGTTATTTCATTTTGTTCTCATTATCTATTTATACAAACATGTGCACGGAAATGATTAAATATATTTCTCTTCTTCTCTCAGGAACTACATGGAAAATGAAGGTGTTGTGAATATGGGAGGGATGTGCTCCGGCCGGATTTGCTACCTATTTTGGTTTTATTTATATAATTATCAGTTTTGGATATTTAAGATGTATAAAATTTACATACATTGGTTGGATATGTTTGTGGTTGGACAAGTGTTGGATTTTTGTGGTTGGACGTGTTGGATGTATTGGAAGTTTGTGGTGTATGAACAATATACAGTTTATTAATATAAAAATAGGATTTTATAGCTATTGATGTATGTATATCTTCTGGATTATTTATGTGTGTGTTCGATTCATAATATATAATTATAAATAAAAAATTTCTATAAAATTTTGCTTATATTGACGTTTATAAAACGTCAACAATTAACTCATACCTGTTGTAGGAGGACATTTCATTGACGGTTTTTAACCGTCATCTAGGCCGGAGTCGAGAAAAGTTCACCTATATTGACGGTTTTTTAAAACTGGTTTCTTGATTGCTAAAAACGGTCAAAAAAACTATTTCATATGACGGCCAAAAATCGTCAAGAAAATTCCTGCCAGCGACCGTCAAGAAAAGGAGTGGACTTTTCTTGACTCTGGCCTACTTGGCGGACCAACGACCGTCAAGATACCCTTTTCTTGACAGGAAAAAACCATCAAGAAATCCTCTTTCTTGTAGTGTATCCATGACCTTGCGAATGCGTGTCCGACTCGATCGTGAACATAAACGCATGGTAAAATATTAAAAGTGAGTAAGGCAACAGTGCATCATTTTATCTCATCCTACACGTGTTCAACAACTCATTATTTCCATCATTACAATCATTCCACTTGGTGATCTCATCGATCTCAAGCCTCACCATTTACCATTGCATCGATTCATCGCAACATCTCTCACATCATTCCTTTTAACAAAGACAAATAGCATTTCATTCATTTTATAGGGACAACATCACTTAGTTGCATTATTATAAGAAGACAAGTTGCATTTTGTATCTATACAACAGTTACATAGAATGTATATGATTCAAGTGTTTCATTCAGTTTATGGTGTCCGTAGCATAGCTAGTTCATTTCTCATGTATCATTTACAAAGCATCTCATTATTCAAGTGTTTCAGCATCATTAAACGTAAGGGACATTATCAATTCATTTCATGGCATCAATTCATATTAGCAGTTCAATGTTCAAGTGTTGTCATTTAGCGGTATTCAATAAGAGCATCTCAATTATTCAGCAGAATCTAAATCGTGAGACATTTATGGACGTTCTATAGCAACACAACACTCCATTTTATTAAGCATGAAGGAGTAGGAGAGAGGATAGTTCCACTCACTTGTATAAAGGTCTTCTTATTCCGATCACACATCCTCCCACTAGACATAGCCCCACCAATGAGCCACATTTCAATACTTCTTTCCATCTGGCCAGCTAAGAGAGACTACATCAGTCTCAAATCTTTCGATTTCCAATACAAGTCATGGTCCAACATTCTAATCGCATCCAATAGCCAACCAAATGCCTCGCACGAAGCGGAACATTACATAATATAACACTTAGATAAGTTTTGTCCTCAAAACTTAAGAGAACAACTCATTCTACTAATAATCACTTAGTCAAAACAAGTTACTCATTCAGCTTCAATTCAATATCAATTTCGGCACGCTCGGCCATCTCGAGATTGTTATCCAACTATACCACTTAATCCATCAATGATTCAATCCATTTTTTCTTTTCCAAAATCATTGCACTTCTTATTTATTCAAGAACATTCTTCCATACAGCTATATCTTCGTCGCAGCCTACCACTTCATTTAGTATACACATATTTTACACGTCCCCAAAATATATGCATTTTAGCCAAAGTCTGTGCTAGTGCGATTCGATAAGCTCTCCGATAGAGTTATCTTAGTCGCAGCCTATCACTTCATTTGGATCCATACATATTTAGGCGTCCCCAAAATATATATATTTCAGCCAACTTCTGTGTTAGGTGCGATTCGATAAGCCACAGGTGCAACTCTCCTCCTCGAGTTTAACTTGCACATTCTAATATCCAAATTCCGGTCTAGGCATTCTTGAAGCCTATCGGAATCCTCCAGATTTACTTATTGCTACGGTCATTTGCCACAATTGCTATCTTTCAAGCCATAACACTTAACACCAGGGACAATTCTGATAAGTTAGTCATCCAAGCATAATATTTCTAATATTCGAGCAAAAGTTCTAACTTGAACCCAACTATACTAAGAGTTCACAATAATCAATATACAATTTATTCCTTTTCGAATCCAACAACATTTCCTACGGAGGCAATTCACCCTTTTCTAAAGATGCAATCCGAAGTCACTCGTTATCAATTACCTAGCCAAGGGTACAATTCTATGCAACATTCCATATTAATCCAACTACCCGACTTTAGATACCGATTGTACATTCTCGTCAAGAGCAGTCAATTCTATTTCATGGAACAACTCACTCCTCGATACACACAACTCATGTCCTACCCCACGATTGCAATTTCTACTATAGGTCGACATATTACTTCTCACATATCAAACATCTTTGAGGCTCACGTTGAAGCATATACTCCCTTAGATCATACTCATCACCATCTCTCGTTCAATACCAAAAGGGTCATCCTATGGGTCGTCAACAGTCACCCTATTATTTGGTCAAGTCTCTAAGGTTAGCTATACCAACAACTAAACCTAATCATATAGGTGACTCCCCTAGAGTGGACGGCTACTAGGGACCATACTAATTTCTCATTCTTAGGGCCAACAAGCAACCAACGGTTCCAGCAACTCTAACCAAACCTATGGGTATAAACTCAGTCTGAACAACTAATCGCTATTGCCGACTATGTCGACAATTGGTTATGCAGCCCACGGTCGCTAGGGTCAAGTCTATCTATCGAGGGTCATCCTCAATGAACTAATTCCCATAGAGGCTCATTCTAGACTTTACCCAACGATCGACTAATATCAATCTAGTATCATTCCGGTCTAAATCCTGACCCAACATATAATTCCAAGCAATCTTATTTCAATTCTAATTCCTTAGTAACCACATGGATCTATATACCGAGGCTAACTATTCATGGGTCATCAATTCCGACAGGGTCTCAACAAAATCATCAAACCACAATATTCGGTCTGCATAACAAAGTCACACCACTAAGTCATAACCCAGCAATCTATATCCCAACCGACAGTCGTCCGAACCGTCGTATCATCTATTGACGTTATCTAAAACACTTTTGTGATTCTCAATTCCCATTCATTTTCCAGCTATCAAAATCTCATACAAACATTCATAAAATTTTATACTGCAAGGGACGAGTAATTCATTCCATTCTAATCCGTCAATTCATTCATCAATTAGCCATTCTCTATTCAACACAGGTATTCCGTGTCACTACTTATTACTTTTGTGATACAGTTTAATCTTCAAGCATACATGTACGTATGCAATGACTATCCATCTCGGCAAGCATGAACATACTTCTTTAAATCTATCCTACGATGGTCAAGATAGGTTAACATCTATAATACCCTAGGGTCAAGCACAAATTTCCAACATTCATTCTGATCACCGACAACATTTCCAAAACTTTTAACTTAGCAACCAGCTTGTAATAGCCACACAAGACTTGCATCCAACCTATCACAACTATCGTTCGATGTTCTAATCCACAACATTCTCTTGCCAAATCTATTTTCCATAGTAAAATCTACATCCGACTAGTCTGAGCCATTACCCGACGATACAATTTCCAACAAGGTACCCGTTATACCTTTCCAACAATTCTCGCTATCCAGCATAACATCACCGTCAAGGGACACTCGAGTCAACTAGCAACAAGGCATAACTCCCAGCTAAGTCTCAGTACTACTCAATGCCCACAGATGTCTCATTGCTATCCTATGGAAAGGATCACGATACATCTCATTCTGAAGTGGTAGAGGCAATATACCACTAAAAAATGAGGCCATTCTCAAACAATACCAAACCCAAGTCTATTTTAGACAATCATGATCTATATTGATCACAACACAAAGCTAACATCTTAGGGTCTCAAAGTAACAAGACCACAACACAAGAGTCAACTCATCAATTATGTTGAAATCATTCATCAATTGTCTCATTCTCAATTCTTTTCCAACATATCATGCAAATCTCATGCAGGTTATCACACATATAGCAACTTTTCTCTATTCCTACATTCTGAATATCATTCACAACTAACATACTATGACATCAAGTCATTATTATGTCATTAATGTCCAAACCAACAATAAAACATTCAGGCTTCATATTGTATTTAGACTTATTATATGGAACATCCAGTGAGCATCCAAGAGGGTCAACGAAAACTTTTTAGACATGAGACAACTTGAAATGTTTACAGAAACAACAACAGGATAATCGCAGAAGTAATCTTTTATTTAATGCGGAAGCAACGTTGAGCAATCGCGGAAGTAGTGTTGAGTACTCGTGGAAGCAACTTTCGTCAATCGTAGATGCAACTTTTATTTGAAACGAATCAATTAAGATTCAAGGACGTAAAGTCGTACTCTGATACCAATTTGTCATGCCCTGATTCCACAGAGTCATTCGTCCTCGTATTTATCTCTGGGAACTGATCGTCCTCGCTTGGGCATGATGCCGCATAAGTCTGGTATTGTACTTGTACAAGGCGAAGATGGTACATAATTGATAATCTTCAAATAGGAACACATCACAGCACAAAAGCAAACAAATTGAAGATAATGAGGATATATTTATTTCTATTGAAAGGAATACCTTATTATTCATAGTAATGGAAATGAGCAGATAACTTGAAGTTAAATAGAGATATGTATAAACAAGCTATCTTTATTGATAATTGAAGTAAAGTACAAGACTTGCAACAAGAATGCAAGTTTACAACACATCTCATTGTACATTTGATAGCCAACTGAAACACCTGCCATTAGGCTTACATTTGATACTTGATACATAGACTTTACAATTGGATATGCGAACTTGGCTTACAACTCAATATGTCGACTTGGCTTACAACTTACTGGTACAACAAGATTACAATGTTCCATACATTATACCTTTATAAACAGAAGACATCATCTTTTGCAAGGAGAGCTTCTACATGCCCAATAAATTTTTGACACGCGGGGCTGATCAATGCCAATCTTCGTGTACTGACCTTCCCAGGCACGAGCACCTAAAAGAGTGTCCACGACGAGGGTCAGTACATCATCTATGTACTGGCAAGTAGAACCAGCCCACATGTCTAAACCAACACTAAGTAGTCATCTGAGCAAATATTTATTAATAGTGATCTTCTTATTTGGGACCTAGCATCAGTTTATAATTTATTGATAGTATCATTGAAAGACATGTAAACATATAGTAGTATTGTTCATATGAACGCAATAGTGAATCATGGGCGACATGTATTCTCATATTTTACTTTTATAGCAACAGTTAGCACGTATGTCATGATTAACCAGTGTTCATAATAAGGCTTCATTGTAGCATACTTGGTGTTATCATGTTTAGCAAGTTATAGCAACACTTATGGAAAAGCAACATTAGCAGCATCATTTGGTTTAGCATGTTAAGCAGGCAAGTTGAACGAACAAGTATGATAATCATATCACATTTCATGTCACATTTAAGTAATTTTTTTTACAGATAGCCGACTCCTTCGTTCCGGTATCAAATACAAGTTATGTGTTATACTTACTCTGGCTGCACAAAATATTCATTAGCATGCATCATGACTACATGACCACTGGTGTTAGTACACCATTTAGGACTTACCATATAGGACTTTAAAGGGTTTGCGACGTACCATCCACCAGGATGTGAGCCTGAATGAATGTTCCGATACCTCGTGCCACCAAAGCACCATGCATTTCCTTCTAAGCCGAATCGGTCCCAGCCCCTGGGTACCGTTCGAAGAAACATACCATGTATACAAGTTGGCAATGACCATGCAAATGCGTGTCTAACTCGATCGTGAACATAAACGCATGGTAAAAATATTAAAGGTGGGTAAGGCAAATACATTATTTCATCTCATCCAACTCGTGTTCAATGACTAATTATTTCCATCATTACAATCATTCCACTTGGTGATCTCATCGATCCCAAGCCTCATCATTTACCATTACATCGATTCATCGCAACATCTCTCACATCATTCCTTTAACAAGGACCAAATAGAATTTCATTCATTTCATAGGGACAACATTATTTATAAGAATACATGCATCATTTTGTATCTATGCAACAGTTACACAGAGTGTACATGATTCAATGTTTTATTTAGTTTGTGGTGTCCATAGCATAGCTATTTATTTCTCATGTATCATTCACAAAGCATCTCATTATTCAAGTGTTTCAGCAGCATTAAACGTAAGGGACATTTTCAATTATTTCATGGCATCAATTCATATTAGCAGTTCAATATTCAAGTGTTGTCATTCAGCAGTATTCAATAAGAGCATCTCAATTATTCAGCAACTAAATCATGAGACATTTAGGGACGTTTTATAGCAACACAATACTCTATTTTATTAAGCATGAATGATTAGGAAAGAAGAGACAGTTCTACTCACTTGCATAAAGGTCTTCCTATTTCGATCACACATCTTCCCACTAGACATAACCCCACTAGTGAGCCACGTTCCAATACTTCTTTCCATTCGACCAACTAAGAGAGACTACATCAGTATCAAATCTCTCGATTTCTAACACAAATCACGGTCCAACATTCTGATCGCATCCAACAGCCAACCAATGTCTCGTACGAAGCGGGACATTACACCAGAAGAAGACACTGCTTCGGTCGTAATTTGGAGGGTAGGTATTCATTGAGCAGTAAAACTTAACGATAGAGTATAGGATGTACGTCTTCGGTATCCGTGAGGGGACTACAAAGTGCACCCTGGTGCAACCGACATTATAATACTGCCAAGCCCGTGTGCCGTCAAGGAGTCCTTCTTTATAGGCGAGGTAGGTGCTGGCATTGGTCAACAACAATTGACTGTAGCTGAACTGGCGTGCAAATTGATTCGGTAGGTAGGGTTCGAGGAATACCTCGTTTCGATTCCGATACACCAGCAAAATAGTCATATCGATTGCAACCAACGAAAGGCCTCCTCCGTTAGGTTGAAAAAAGTGAATGCCGTCATTATCCAATTCGCTTCCCTTATTGAATTCATGATAGGTACCATCCAGGTATGATAACGTCTTTCGGCACGCGAGAACTTCCTGGAGCGACCAGACCTGCTTCCGGTAACGACGAAGGAAAGCATCTTCTAGACGGACGACTGCTTCTGCGCCCGGGTCCATCAGGGAAGCGTAGTGCAGCACGAGCCATCCCATCAGATAATAGAAAGGTAGTTTCGACCGAGGAAACTCACCCTTACCATCATAATTTACTGTCTTCTTTACAAAATATCGCAATCCCTTTAGAGCTTGCAAACTATGGTGGGAAGAATGGCTAGCCTATGTCCAAATATGATCGAGACTACTGGGAGTATCAAATTCCCGCTCACTCACTCAAGCGACCCCGAGTTACCAGGGACCACACAATCGTACAGCTATATCAGATATGCGGCCAACAACGCCTTGGACGATAGTTGGTACGCGTAGTGGTAGAAGAAGTTGTAGACAGAGGTAGTATGAGACTCGTCTCACAGTATCGGTATTCATATACGGATACGTATTTTTTACAGTAATTCATATCTTTTGGGTTTTCGAAACGCTTTAAATTTTTTCTAATTATAGATTTTCTCCTTAACCGGTATATCGCCAGTATACCAGTGTATACCGACGACATACCGCCCTGACAAATTTTCTATTTAAGATATTTTCATGAATAGTATTTTCGATATTTTCGTAAATAGTGTTTTAATATTTTTGTGAATAGTATAGATACATCCTATTATCCAATGGATAGTTGGTTTTCTTTGGATGGCTAGGATTGACTTAGATCTTCACATGGATCATCCTCCAACGGTTATGATTAATTCCCCCTTCTATATATACCCTTTCACTTTCTCTCTCCTTCTCTTTTCATTCTCTTCACTCTCTCTTTATTTTTTCTTCTTTCTCCCCCTTGGAGCTTGCTAAGAGCTTGGCCTTGAGGCTTGGGTGTGGTGTCTAACCCCCCTAGAAGGAGGAGTAGAAGATTAGACTTAGAGTTTAACCTTGGCAAGTACATGTTGCCAAATCTTGAACAATATTATTTTTTGTCATTTTTGTTTGTTCTATTCTCTTCCTTGCATTCTTCTAAGCCTCTTTAGAACTTAGAGTTTTTTATTTTGATGGTATATTTTTGTAGGTCTAAGTTTTAAGATTTTTCTTGTTTTTCTTGGTTCTGATCTCTTAAACTTTGTTATTTTCGAAATCTAAGGCCATGTTGTAGGAATTTGATTCTACCCAATTTTGGCTTTTCAACCACTTGATTTCGATTTATTTTGAGTAAGTTATGACATTTTGAGTTCATGGGTTCCCTATGCACTTCGGTACTGATTTGGGAAAGATGAACAGCCGGCACCTGTGCACTTGTGTGCAGCCTGCACCTTTCTGTACAGCCTGTGCACCTTCCTACACAACCTACGCACCTTACTGTGCAGTCTGCGCACCTTTCTTTACAACCTGCACACCAGCCTGTGCACCTTCCTGCACTACCTGCATACTAGCCTGTACACCTTCCTGCACAGCCTGCGCACCATCTTGCGCAGCCAACGCACCTTCCTGAACAGCTTGCGCACCTTTCTGCACTGCCTGCGCACTTTCTGCATCGCCTGCACACCTTCCTGCACCTGCTTTTTCCTGTACAGAATGCACCTGCACTTTTCTGTGCAAACTGCACCTGCAGCTTCCTGCGCAGACTACACCTGCGTCTTTCTACACAGACTGCATGTCACGACCCGCTACCCAAATTGTTGGGCCGGGCCGAGTCATGTCCAGCCTGTGCTTGAGATAAAGGCAGTAAGCTGTTTTAGAGATAACAAGATAAGTCTAAATGTGCAAACCGTTCTATAAGTAATAAAGAGTCATAAATGCTCCAAACACAAAAGTCGTCTCATAGAAATAGTGAGTCCAAGTACAAGTCCGAAATATAAAACTGGATACAGGTCCAGTTACAAAATACGTAGTCTAATACATGACTACACTAAATATCCCGAGCAACTACACAAACTAGACGAGTTTCCCCGTAGGTACATCCTTGTAAGACAAAGCCTGGTCCTCGACAGTATCTCCATAATATGGGTCACAGAGCAACTCCTCCTCAGTAAGGATACCTACAACATTA
>JANAVB010029420.1:6198180-6308180 GCA_029216955.1 Iris pallida | reverse complement strand
CGGCTAAACCTAAAAAGCTCATGATCTCTGAAACTGACGTCGGAGCCTTCCATGTCTCAACTGTAGCAATCTTCCTGGGATCCACCGAGATCTCTCTCCAGTAACTACATGGCCGAGAAACTCCACTCGGTCTACAAAGAACTCGCACTTCGACAATTTGGCAAACAATCTCTTGCCTCAGAATCCCCAAAACTATCCGCAAGTGCTCTGCATGCTCTTCCGGCATCTTCGAGTATATCAGGATGTCGTCGATGAATACTACGACGAACTATCCAAATACTGGTGAAATATCTTATTCATCAAATTCATAAAGACAGCTGGCGTATTTGTGAGACCAAATGGCATCACCAGAACTCGTACTGCCCGACTTCATGTTGAACGTCGTCTTCTGGATGCTGCCCTGACCTTCACCTGGTGGTACCCGGATCAAGTCTATCCTGGAAAACACTTTCGCCCCACTCAACTGGGTCGAACAAATCATATCCTGGGCAGAGGATATTGTTCTTAATGGTGATGGCATTCAACGCCCGGTAGTCAATACACAACCGAACTGTATCATCCTTCGGCACAAAGAGCACTGGCGCTCCCCATGGAGAAGCACTAGATCGAATGAAACCCTTTTTCAACAGGTCATCAATCTGCTCCTTCATCTCTACGGCCTCTTGGGGTTCACTCTAGCAAGCCCAGGATACTGGTGATGAACCCGATACTAAATATATAGTGAACTCCACATCTCTGTCAGGCAAAAGTCCTGGAAGATCCTCTGGGAATACATCCATAACTTCCTAATGATAGGGTGTGGCGGTGCTAACTCCCCAACTGTCGCAACAGTTCGCTCTAGGCTGATCTCCGACCCTGTCCTCCTGACACTGAATGGTGCTGTGCCTGGAGGACTGAACAGAATACTACCCTCATGACAGTCTATAGCTGCATGGGCATAGCTAAGCCAGTCCATCCCCAATATGATATCATAACGGGAGTGGCATCACGAAGAATCATCCCCTGAACTTCTTCCGGCTATAGTAATAGAGCATCTATAGATAGCTCTAATGGGCACTGGTCGCCTCCCATCATTACTACTAATCTTCTCGGTAGGTGTAGCTACTAAGTGGTGTTTATGGATAAACTCTAATAACAGAAAGATATGAGATGCACCAGAATCAAACAAGCATAGAGCTAGAAAAGTATACAAATAAACATGACCTGTAATGACGTCAGCCAAATAATCTGGCTCCGAAACCTGCTCCTGCTCCGGCTCAAGAGCTAGACTATACGCCTTCCCCTGGGGTCCCTTCTGCTGTGAAGATGTTCCCAAACCTCTGCTGCTGAGTCGGGAGCGGCCCTCTAGATAACTTGGATACTGGGCAATCCCGAAGCTGAGGGTGGCAGACCCACAAGCTAAATATTGCCCCAACCATTCCTACAAACGAAAGAGTCGTGGCCTACCCTTCTACAGAATGTACACAAGGTTCCTTTTGCTTCTGTGGGGTCCCGGGGCTCTAACTGGCGGGGTCGGATGATGTGGTTTAGGGGGACGGTATGTCTGCTGGTGCGGCGTCGGTGCTCTCTGGAAAGCCTGACGCTTAGACGGTCCCTCGAGGTGTAAGAAGCGACCTCTTGCAAGACAGAAGACGCTCCTCAATGCTCCGGGCCACTCTAGGCTCTGGTAGTAGTCAGTCGTACCGTTCGCCACTATAAGAATGCCAATGTCTGGAACTAGACCATGGCAAAACCTACACGTCATCTCCTCTGGGTCAGCAACTAGACTAGGAGCAAAACGGCTCAGGCGACTGAACTCTGCCGCATACTCGTCAACAGAACAGTTCCCCTGCTGGATGTTCTGGAATCGTATCCCCATGGCTACCCTAGCGGTGGTCGAGAAGAATTTCTTCTTGAACTGGGTCTTGAATTGGTCCCAAGTGGCCCTCCCTCTCGCGAATAGCGGCTCATTCCGGAACCAAACTCCTCCCAAGTCTATCAGCAAAAATCCCACTGCTTCGACCTGGAGGTCATCCGGCATCCTAACTCCAAGGAGCTTCCTCTCTACCAAGTCTAGCCAGTCATCTGCTAAACTATGCCCTCAGTCCCTAAGAACTCCTTGGGGTTCAGACCCATGAAGTCCTTGATTGTCCCTGCTCTTGCCGTGGCTCTACAGGTGTGGGACCACGGTACGTTCCTCAGAACACTCCATGCTCTGGCAGAGTAGGGTGGTCTACACCTGATGGGTGTTAGGAACCTCTGGATCAGAGTGAGCAGTTGATTCCCGTCGAGTGTGACGGAAGCCTGGGTAGGTTAATGATAGGTGGTGGTGGGGAGTATCGGGTCCTGCTGGGACTGTGATGTGGAAGGTGGTGGAGGCATCTGGGTTTGTGGATTTGTGGAGTAGGGGAATATGGTGGGTGGAGGTGGAGGTGTACGGTCAACTGGTCAGCTGACTGGATGGGGAGTGTGCCATTTTCAGGTGTGACATACTGGGATGAACGAGTAAGCACCATCTAAATAAAATAAAAGGACTTATAAGGACTCTTTAAAGTAAACAATCATAGACAAGAAAATCTAATTATAATAGCAAGCATGTGATGTATTTCCTATGTTGCAATCCTAGTATTCCTCTAAGTGTTCTAAGCATCATTCCTAATGTTGTCTAATTACCTTAAGTTCCTAATTGCAGGCATGCTTGGTACAATAACGTAACCAAACAATTTAGTCTCGACCTGCATGGGCCACCACTAAAAATATGTCACGACCTGCTATCCAAATTGTTGGGCCGGGCCGAGTCATGTCCAGCCTGCGCTTGAGATAAAGCGCAGTAAGCTGTTCTAGAGATAACAAGATAAGACTAAATGTACAAATAGTTTTATAAGTAATAAAGAGTCATAAATGCTCCAAACACAAAAGTCGTCTCATAGAAATAGTGAGTCCAAGTACAAGTCCGAAATATAAAACTGGATACAGGTCCAGTTACAAAATAAGTAGTCTAATACATGACTACACTAAATATCCCGAAGCAACTACACAAACTAGACGAGTTTCCCCGCAGGTACATCCTCGTAAGACAAAGCCTGGTCCTCGACAGTATCTCCAAAATATGGGTCATAGAGCAACTCCTCCTCAGTAAGGATACCTACAACGTTATCCTGTCAAGACGGGAGCCAGTACTGATTCTAGCAAACTAAAAATACGAAGCATGAACAGGAATGTAATAAACTGGAATCATGGCATATCATGGTTTAATTGGTTCTTTTTTGAAACCGTAGCATGTACGTGAATCGATCAATAGGTGAATAAGATGTACAGCGGCACATATCAAGTTTTCTGGCATGCACATACGTGCACGAACGGCATCGGTATATATCTATACATAAATGCGGGATCAGAACATACGGCAATGTCACATATAGAATGTTATCGAGCGCGGTAAATACATACGGAGAAGGGGGTCATGATCACGTACACTACCTAACAGTTTCCCCTTAACCTGTTATTTAAACATGTGAGAGATATGAAAGCTGTCCTAAATATGGTAGAGATTGAAAGTAATACAACATGCAAAGTTTTAACTTGCTACCCCAAGGATCAGCATTTATCATGGTTGGTAAATCACAGTTTATTGTTTATAGCAGTATGTAAAGTTTGTAGAAAGTACTTGCCTCTAGCAAAGCAAAGCAGCGATAAAAAATGCTATAGATGCCTGGTGACTCGTCACTGTAGAAATAACACATAAACTTAGTTTTTATACTAAGTTAAACACACGACACTAGTGGTGCAATACGACTTTTTGATTAGACACCTAGCCAAATGGTGACTTTAGCATAGGAGACCAATGTGGGGTGACACAATACTCAAACTAACTTTCTAGGGTTTTTACACTAGTGTGGGGTGAGGTTTAATACGGCTATAACTCAAAATAACACAAAAAGTTACAAGTCGTAATATTCAATAATTAAATCAACTGTACACTATGATCCAACAATTTTTGAGATAGACAAAAAGCTCAATTTTATATAAAATAAAGTACCAAAATGATCCTTGTTAATTATAAAAATTTATTATATTTTTTGGAATTTATTACCAGTACATGTTTACAAAAATCAGTTTTCATAAGTACACAAAAAGTGAGTTCTGGTTTCATATGTCAAACAGTGGCAAAACTGTAAATTAATACTGTAAAAATTATGCTAAATTAGCTAAATTAACATAGTATCTAAATATTATTTTTTTAGAATTTTAACAGTAAGAAAAGTATTTTTAGGAATCAAAATCAGCATGGTACACAATCTGAAATTAAATAATTAATTATATGCGTATTTTGTCCATGTACATATTTGAACCAGAGTTCAAATACAGGACCCAAGGTCTTGAATCAAGTCCAATATGACTTGTACAGGTCTTGAATGTGTGAAAACACATTGGAGCCCAAAAACCCATGCTAGACTTGGACACCAAATGATTGCAGTAAGAAAATACAGGATTTTAAAATAATAATATATATTCTTTTTAAGTGGTGAAAAAAATATACTCAAGTCAAAATATATAGATAAATTAACCTTGTGAAATTTTTCAAAACAATATTTGTATAAGGTAGAATTTAAAATATATATCTATATAAATGTATACACAAAACAAACATACACATATACATACATATATATATATATATATATATATAGATATATATCTATATAATATATATATATATACACTTATATAATAAAATACTAAATATAAAATATATACATATATTATATATATATATATTATAGATATATATATATATATATATATATATATATATAATATATATATATTATATAATATATATATATAAATATAGATATATACACTGTATATACATATACAACAGTATATATATATAATATATATATACAAAAATAAATATATACATAATATATAAATAAATAAATAAATATATTTTTAAAAATATATATATATTAATAAATAAAAATAAATATAAAATATTATCTATATATATATATAATATATATATATATATATATATATATATATAATATATATATATATATATTTTATATATAATATATATTATATATATATATATATATATATATATATATATATATATATATATATATATAAATATATATATATAATAAACATAAAATAAAATAAAACAAACCAAAAAGAAAACAAAACAAAAGGGAAGGGGGCTCGAACTCGGCCCAGGGGGGTCAAGTTCTTGGGTGCGGTCGGGCTGTCCAGGGGGTCAGCCTGAGCTTTATGTTAGGGGTAGGGGGGTTAGATTTATTTAGGTTTTAGTGAATGGGTTTTAAATCCGATAAAACAAACTCTGTGTCCTGACAGTTAATGACACATGAGTCTCGTGTCCTTGCTAAGCACGACACGTATGGTTCGAATCCTTCGTGTCCAGACTTACCCCTAGGATGCTCGTGTCCAGTCGAACGTCGTGCGTAAGTTCGAGATACGTACGACACGAATTTGGGGTCTGTTACCTACGTGTCCGACTTCGGGAGGGGGGGTTCGAGTGAGATGACGGCGGCTAGAGACGTTGTGGCGGTGGCGTTCGGGTGGCGCTCGACTCAGCTCGTCGTGGCGAATCGAATGGTTGTGGTGGATGGGGGTGATCGTCGATGGGGAGGTGGCCCTGGGGTCCGCCGGAGTTAGGGTTAGGGTTTAGGCTCGTCGGGGAACAAAGGGGGTCGGGGTGGTCGTGGGGTTGTGCTAGGGTTAGGGATTAGGGTCTGGGGGTCCTTTATAGGGGGTTTAGGTCGGTCGAAGTCGACTGGGGCGGCCGAAAATGTAGGAATAGGTTTTGCGGTTAGGTCCCTAGGAATTAGGTATTTACAGATAGGTCCCAACTATAACTAAATGCAAATAATAATTTGCAACCCGAACTTAAAACAATTAATTAATTACAAACTGATATTAAAACAATCTAAATATTACAAAATGATATTAAAACATTTCAAATAATTACAAAGTGATATATTTTGATTTAAAAACTATTTAAAAATTATTTAAAAATTCTAGAAAAATCCTAAAATCATAATAAATTATTTTAAAGCTAATTAGGCCATTAGCAACTAATTAACACTAATTAAATTAATTTTTGAAAAACAGGGGCTGACACTGCACATGCGTCTTCCTATGCAGACTACACCTACGCTTTCCTGTGTATACTGTACCTGCACCTTCCTGCACAGACTGTACCTGTACCTTTCTACGGAGACTGCACTTGTGCCTTCCTGCACAGACTGTACATGCGCTTTCCTGCACAAACTGCACTGCCCTTTCATGCACTTGGCATTTTTGTCTGTTTAAGTTGTTTTGTAGCTAGCATCTTGTAAAACTGAAAATATGAAAGTTGTAGATTTTTGTCTTGGCTTCAAGAATCTTCTTATTTTACCTTAATTGGAGTTCATATGTGACTGTCAATTTCAATCATAGTTTTGATCTTTTGGCAAATTTTCTATACTTGGCTATTTTTTGATATTTTATTCGACTGTAATAAATTCTTAACACGATTAGATGATCTCGCATAATCAGAGAATGATTTTATACCCTATATAGACTTGACACTAGCACATTTTCAATTATTATTCTACGTCATGTACCTACTTTCATTTATTCCTTTTCACATGCCATAATATGTCTTTTCGTTCGATTCTTTCTTATATGTTATGTTATGTATTGCCATGCCTTCCCAGATTTATTGTACTTTATAGTCTATGTCATGTCTATTATCTCTTTATTGTGGCCCGTCGTGGTGCACCCATATTACATGTCTTCTTTGCTTACTAGATAGTAGCCCGTCGTGGTGCACTCTTGTACATGTCTTTCCATGCTTATATGATAGTGACTCGTCGTGGTGTACTCTTGTACATGTCTATCTTTGCTTACTAGATAGTGGCCCATCGTGGCGCACCCATGTTACATGTCTTCTTTGCTTACTAGATAGTGACCCGTCGTGGTGCACTATTGTACATGTCTTTCCTTGCGTACATGATAGTGGCCTGTCATGGCACACTCCCTTCTTTCTCTATAGTGGCTCATCGTAGTGCACTCCTAGCTTCCAGCTTATTATAATTTCTTGTTGTGCTTGTTATAGTGCACTTTCTTGTGTTATCCAGTCTTGCATATCATGTTTAGGGTGGATTCTGCGGAATGCCACACCCAGAATCAAACAAGAAAATGTTAAGGACTAATAACTAGCTTGATTATCTAGATCATTGGGAGGGAAGAATTTCCCAGTTACCTGTAGCCTTTCGTGTTTCGGTCTCTCTCTCTCTCTATATATATATATATATATATATATATATATATATATATATATATATATATATATATATATATATATATATGTCATGATGAGCACACTTCAAGCACACCTTCGAGTGGGCACCTCTTTAGGACACACGTATCTTACTGCGGTGTGTCTGCTATACTTATTTTTCT
Source organism: Iris pallida (assembly GCA_029216955.1). NCBI lineage: Eukaryota > Viridiplantae > Streptophyta > Magnoliopsida > Asparagales > Iridaceae > Iris > Iris pallida. The sequence continues at coordinate 6,300,725 of JANAVB010029420.1, read as the reverse complement.
TTTGGCCAGGATGAGTCGGGTAGTATGTAGGGCAGGTAATTGGATTGGATTTCTCAAAAGTGTATATGTTAGTAATCAGGATTGTGATAACACTAGTTAGCTAATGTATAAAGCCGTACCCATTGCTTGGCCGTGATTGTTGTATGGAGTCCAGTCTAGTCTAGTTTTGTCTAGGCTAGTGTCCAAATTTGTTTATTTCAGTACATCATTATTTATGCCTTATTTTTGTCGATAAATGATTAGATACTAAGTTTTGTTCAGGAGAAGGGTTACAACCCGGTCCTTGTTTGGTTTATTGGTTGTAACTTGGATTTTGAAATAGTTCCTAAGTTATCTTATCATTTGTCGTTCTATATAGTTTTTACATGCTCATATGTTCCAGTTATCTAACATGCTCACATATCCCAGTTATGTTACATGCTCACATGTACCATTTCTCTTACTATTGTTCAGTTTATTTCACATGTTCACTATGCTTCCATTTAACTTACATGTCCACAGTTTACTTTATGTCACATATTATTTACTTTATGCGCCATGTTGTTTGCTTATCATCTTTTCTATTCTCGAAATGAGTGCATTGGTAGTGCACGAGTCTCGATTTGTATTTACTTATTTCTGTCTCTATCTATTGTTGTGTTAGTTATTGCTAGTTTTAGTTCATAGTTTGGCTTCCTTTGTGGTACTTGTTATTGGGGGTCTGAACCCATTGGTTATGTTTGGCCAGATCTGATAGAGCAGCTCGGAGGATATTTCGTACCATCTACTCGACGATGACTATCCAGAGCACCAGAGTACCTTAGTGGGTTTTCCTATATCCTTCTCCCACTAGTTATGTACATTATTCTTTTGTGGCGTTTAGCCTTCGAGTACTTGTTTAGCTCGTGTTTTGGATCTTGACATTTAGCCTACGGATCTAAACATGATTTGCCAATTCTAGACTATAGCTAGAGCTTATCATATATGACTATTACTCTTGCTAGTTCTTTCACTTTGTATTACTAACTTCATGCTCATCCTTGTATATATAGTTTGGGACGCTTTACTATTTTATGTCTGATTATCATACTTCTTGTACTTTGCATATTTGCTTGTGATTGAGATACCTATGATTGCTTGACCCATGATTGACTGTTGGATTGTAGTAGTAAATCCTATGTCTATACTTTGCAGGTCAATAATCTTCTGTTAGGCCAGTTTTGGAGGATTAGTCTCATCATTCAGAAGAAGAATCGAGAGTCGACCTGAAGGGTAGTGATGTCCGTCCATCTCGATCAGCCAGCTGTGCTCGTACAGTCAATATTTCCAGTTCAGCCAGAGTCTCATCATTCAGTACCAGTGATAGATCATCATCCAAACGAGGCATCGCCAGAGTCAGGGCATCCTGTATCACTAGTATAGTCAACAGTCCGAGCAGAGGTAGTATCAGATCATCCCAATATGTATGCATTCCTAGGGATCTTGAAGCATATGATAGAGTCACATCAACAACGAGATCTCGTTCTCCAGTAGAGTATTCAGATGTTAATAGACCGTAGTGGGCATGGAATACCAGAGGTATTTCAAGCCAAGGACATGCAGCCAGAAGGAGTACAGATTGGAGCCAGGCAGTACCAGTCATCTAGTCAGTCATCATATCATGCCCGTCCTACTATAGAGGCAGTACGAGAGCACGAGCATATAGCCAGAGGACTACATCCAGAACTAAGGGTCGTAAGAGGTACTAATCACCCGTGTCAGGCATTTCACTGTGACATTCCTCACCAACACCAGCATACAAACCTCCATACCAACACTAGGAGTTACCAGTCGTATGTTCCTTCTGTGGAAGGGGAGGGCACACTCATCTTACTTGTCGAAGGGCCAACTTTCTATGTTTGTCATGCGGATCACCAGACCTGTGAGGACCCTGATTTTTGGGAATTATTTTTTTTATTTTATTTTATAGTATTTTTTATATTGTATATTTAATTAGAATTTTATATGTACTTTTTTGTGTCTTTGATTTTGGGAGCACAAGACATGCCCATCTCTTGAAACGTCCTTCATGAGTTTTGTAGTAGACATGATGACATTCAACTTGATATATTATGTCCCATCCAAACTTGTTCCCTAGCATTCTTTTGACTTTGCGCAACTTTGGGTCAATTTAGGCAATTAGATTATTTACCATAATTCCAGACCTAACTTCCTACGTGAGTTCGGGACTCGACATAGATCAAAACTATTCGATCCAATTATGGTTTTGACTCATTTTGAGTCTACGACACACATGCTAAGAGTGTGCCACTCAATCGAGTCTCCATGTGCTATTTAATTGCGAATGGCACAAGAGACTTATTAGTTGACTCTTAGAGTTCGATTAATTTAGAAAATATATTTGGACCCTAACCTAGCCAACCACACCTGGTAGGAAGCCATGTTAGGTTGCTATGACAGTATAATTATTATGAATTTATTTTGGGATGTTATACAGTCAATTAGATTTAAATACAATTTGTGTATATGATTATATTTATAATAGTCTAATATTATATATATATAGCCTTAGTTATGGTTAAGTTTGAGATACATATCGACTAGGAATTTTAGCACGGATAGTGTAGTCGTATACTTTGACTAGTCTAGTACCCATGGTAGGGAAGGCCGAGCCATAGGTGTATTCTAACTAGAAAAACCAGGCCAAGTTGCGACTTAACCCCCACCAATGATTTATTTATTTAATTATTAGATTAATGACTTTTTAGGAGACCCGGTTGTACCAATTTAGTCCCGACTTGACCCGAACCAAATCCCAATCTAAATAGACATGTAGTACTCTCAAATACCTTCATGTTGATATATATTTTGTATATATATTTTATTAATATTAATATGTTTTCAATTTGGAAAGTTTCTATTTATAGAAAGTGTCTACGTGTAATCCTAGTGTAATCCTAGTTGGAATTAGTTTATATTTGACCCAAAGTCCAACCCAAACCTTTGTAGGCATATTGGGCATTAATATATATTAATAACCATATATATTTAATATTTATTCAAATTTAGATTGTATTTATATTTAGAAATCTAACTAGTTCCATATTAGGAAACCCTCCATGCAAATCTTCTTTGTATTTTAATTAAATCTAAATTTAATATTTAAAACTTATATGCTTCTTATCTAATAGCAGTACATAGTTTTTAAATTAAGCCTCCTTCAATAATAACCATTTATTATAATATTTAAACAAATTATATTCCAAATTTAGCCTTATTGGTAATCCTACTACTATCCAGATTTATCTTATTCTAACATGTCCAATCTAATCATACTTAAATTAAATAATACATATCTATCTTAATTATATATATATATATATATATATATATATATATATATATATATATATATATATATATATGAGTATCTCATAATTCTTATATTAAAAATAATGCACACCTTCTCTTTTTCGTCCAAAAATATTTTCCAAATTCGCTAGAAAAGTCAGCCACGTTTTTACCCGACAAAGCAACTTAGAAGGGCCATATCTCCTAGCTCGGGACTCGAAACGCGTCCTAATTTTTTTTGTTGGAAGCGTATCGAGGTAAACTTTTCAAAAACATATCTTCATAGACAAAATTTGTTCTATAGATTTCTGTAAAATTATTTGAGTATTAGATTTCCGAAAAACAAACATGTTTCGATATTTTTGCAATTTCTGGAGATTCCGGGCACGAAAATGCGATCCGTTTAGTTTTTTCGGAAAGCTGATACAAAGATCTATACCATATCCTAACTAAATAAATCTAATAGGTACAATATTAATTATAATTAGATAATAGACTATTTTTAGCATCCGGAGACGTTTGTTTGGACCTTAGTTCCTCGGCAGCCGTTGTTCCACCTACTTTCCTGTCTGATCTTCGTCACCACAGTGCTTATGACCCAGGCAAGTACACCTTGCCAAACTCTACAGTATTTACATACTTTTCTATACTTTCAGTATTTCTTGTTTTGTTACATATCTCTCTTGTTTCCCCTCGTAATTCTTTCTAGTTACACGTGCACGTAGATTTTGATTTTTCTTTCTATACTACTTGTTCTATCTTTCCTATCTTGTTCATGTCTAATGATAGTATTGATATGCCTGTGCCATGTTTCTCCTGACCTGTTTGACCTGTACTTGACTTGGGCATGACTAGATAGGCTTGATTTCCTAGTACCTTAGGAGATAATGTTTTATTAGCCGTGGCTATCCTCTATTGTTAGTGCCTCCCCGGGCTATGATAGAGAACCTATTATAGGACTAATAGTGCCTCCCCGGGCTACGGTTTTAGCCACGATTAATATTACATTCTCATGACATGTCACCATCTGTAGAGTTCCTTTATGTGTTGTAATTTCCTCTACTTGTTTTTCTATTTTTCTTGCATGTTATTTACTGTACAGTTGGCATGTATATTATGTGTCTTGCTAGTCCTTTGAGAACCTGGTGATCTCTCTAGGTATTAGATGAAGGTATGGTACACCGATGGAGGATGATTGCTACACCGCGACAACATGTATATTTAGTTGATGTTTTATCTTTTTCTTCTGTGATTCGATTTTGTCCTATATTTCATTCTTGCTACATTATAGCCTAGTCTTGTACGAGCTTCTATTTTCCTCTAGATTGTTCATGATAAATGTGTTATTGGGGATCCACTCTAACATATTTATCTATTCTAAAATCAGTGTATTATGGTCTGATCAGCCTTACTGCACTTGATTCGTTATTGTTACCGATATTTAGTGGATTGAGATATAATTGGTCTAGAATAACCAGACAGCTTATACGTATTCGAGCCGGGCTGGAGTCCTCTCGTTACGTAGCTGGCATGTATACGTATCCTAGTCCTACGTATTTTGGGACTGGAGCGTTACAAGACCACATGATAGGGATTTGTCCCCGGAGGAGTTCAGCTGGATCTTCATCCTTCCAGCCTACAGTTACCCAGTTTTGGGTACCAACACCAGTTCAGCAGAAGCGAGCTTAGAGGCTTTCATCGATGCAGTCCCATGCATTCCAGCAGGAGGGGCCTCAGCAATATATGCAGGCCCAGGCTCAGAGGCAGAGAGACCAGCAGTATCAGACAGAACAAGAAACATGTATCTATTGTGGCAAGATACGGCATCTTAGATCCGTTTGTTGGACGGCCAATAGGCGATGCTTCCGCTGTGGAGCGGGAGACCATTCAGTTAGCACTTACCCCTATCCGACATCTCGAGGATGACCAACTACACCAGATGTACCACCTCAGTCCTTTCAATCGCATCAGTCATCACCCCCAGCAGTGGATGAGCAGTTAGGGCCAATACTAGATGTTCAGCCATTGGCACAGTATCCTCCGCCATCACGATCTCAGAGGGTCAGGCAGCATAGAGCATAGTTGTATGCACAGTCTCAGGGACAACTCTAATATCGACATAAGGGTAGTACCTAGGGAGTCTCAGGTACCATTTTAAGGTCTTCTTTCAATTATACCCTTTTGATTTATCCTACAGTAGCAGGCCAGGTAGTGGCACTATATCTTGGGTTCTTGTCGGCGGCCTTGTATTCCACCGATATTAGGGTACAACGGTCGGCTTGACTTATTCAGTGAGTGAATAAGAGTTTCTCTTCCCACTCTTCTGTCTTTGTATCTCGAGATACATGATATTTTTCATATGTCTACTACGAAGATACGTCCTAGGAGAGTCATGTTTTAGACTAAGTCATTGGTATCGACTTACTTTGAGACTTGACCCCTATCTATTTTGGGAGTCAGCGGAGGCCAGCGAGAGCGTGTCCCTACTCAACTTACTCAGGAGACATATTTATTCATATGCCTCCAGCCCTTCTTGATTGTGGTTGTGTTATTGCTTACGCATTTATTTATTTTATTGTTGCCTTCATTTACTTATATGCCATGCTTTTTTATTTTGGTTATCATGCTTGACTAGCTTTAGGAAATTTCAAAAACAAATTTTTTCTAAGGATGGGAGAGTTGTGAGGCTCGTCTCACAGTATCGATATTTATATACGGATACATATTTTTGTACAATATTTCGTATTTTCTTGGTTTTCGGAACGCTTCAAAATTTTCTCAATTTATAGATTTTCTCCTTAACCGGCATATCGCCAGCCAGTATACCAGTGTATACTGATGACATACCACCCTGACAGATTTTCTATATGTTAGATATTTTTGATTTCAGATATTTTCATGAATATTATTTCCGATATTTTCGTGAATAGTATTTTGATATTTTTGTGAATAGTGTAGATGCAACCTATTATCCAATGGGCAGGTGGTATTCCTCGGATGGCTAGGATTGACTTAGATCTTCACATGGATCACTATACAACAGTTACGATTAATTTCCCCTTCTATATATACCCTTTCACTTTCTATTTCCTCTCTCTTTTCATTCTCTTCACTCTCTTTTTATTTCTTCTTCTCTTCTCTCTACCATAGAGCTTGCCAAGAGCTTGGCCTTGAGGACTTGGGTGTGGTGTCTAACCCCCCTAGGAGGAGGAGTAGAAGATTAGGCTTGGAGCTTTACTTAGGCAAGTACATCTTGCCAAATCTTGAACAATATTATTTTTTTGTCATTTTTGTTTGTTTTATTCTCTTTCTTGCATGATTCTAAGCCTCTTTAGAACTCGACGTTTTTGGTTTTGAATGTTACATTTTTGTAGATCTAAGTTTCAAGATTTTTCTTATTTTTCTTAGTTTTGATCTCTTAAACTTTGTTATTTCTGCAATCTAAGGGTTCCATGTTGTAACAAATTTCATTATACCCAATTTTGGCTTTTGAACCACATGATTTCAATTTATTTTGAATAAGTTATGACATTTTGAGTTCATAGGTTCCCTATGCACCTCTGTACTGATTTGGTGAAGATGAAAAGCCTGCACCTGCGCACTTGCGCACAGCCTGCACCTTCCAGCGTAGCCTGTGCACCTTCCTAAATAGACTGTGCACCTTTCTGTGCAGCCTACGCACCTTCATGTACCAGCCTGTGCACCTTCCGGCACAGCCTGTGCACCTTCTTGCGTAGCCTGCGCACCTTCCTGCACAGCCTGTGCACCATCCTGCGCACCTTCCTGAACAGCCTGCGCACCTTCCTGTATAACCGGCGCACCATCCTGCATAGCCAGTACGCACCTTCCTGAACAACCTGTGCACCTTCCTGAACAGCCTGTGCACCTTCCTACACCTACGCTTTCCTGTACAGGCTGTACATGCGCTTTCATGTACAGACTGCACTTACGCCTTCTTGCGCAGACTGCACCTGTGTCTTCATGCGCAGATGGCACCTGTGCTTTCCTACACAGACTACACATGGGCCTTCCTGCACAGACTGTACCTGCGCCTTCCTACGGAGACTGCACATGCGCCTTCCTGCGCAGACTGTACCTCGCGCTTTCCTGCACAGACTGCACTGCCCTTTCCTACACTTGGCCTTTTGTCTGTTTAAGCTGTTTTGTAGCTAGAATCTTGTAAAACTCAAAACATAAAAGTTGTAGATCTTTGTCTTCGCTTCAAGAATCTTCTTGTTTTACCTTAATTGGAGTTCATATGTGACTGATAATTTCAATCATACTTTTGATCTTTTGGTATGTCTTCTGTACTTGGCTGTTTTTTGATATTTTCTTCTACTGTAATAAATTCTTAACATGATTAGATGATCTATCATAATTTGAGAATGATTGTACACCCTATATACACTTGATACTAGCACATGTTCAATTATTATTCTATGTCATGTACTTACTTTTGTTTATTCCTTTTCACGTGCCATGATATGTCTTTCCTTTCCATTCTTTCTTATTTGCTATGCTACGTATTGCCATGCCTTCTCGGATTTATTATACTTTGCAGTCTATGCCATGTCTAGTATCTCTTTGTTGTGCCCCGTCGTGGTGCACCCATGTTACATGTCTTCTTTGCTTACTAGATAGTGACCCGTCGTTGTGCACTCATGTACATGTCTTTCCTTGCTTATATGATAGTGACCCGTCGTGGTGCACTCTTGTACATGTCTTTCTTTGCTTACTAGATAGTGGCCCGTCGTAGCGCACCCATGTTATATATCTTCTTTGCTTACTAGATAGTAACCCATCGTGGTGCACTCTTGTACATGTCTTTTCTTACTTATATGATAGTGGCCTATCATGGCGCACTCTCTACTTTCTCTATAGTGGCTCGTCGTAGTGCACTCCTAGCTTCCAGCTTTTTTTTTGTTGTGGCTTGTTATAGTGCACTTTCTTGTGTTATCCAGTCTTGTATATCATGTTCAGGATGGATTCTGCGAAATGCCACACCCAGAATCCAACAAGAAAATGTTAAGGACTAATAACTAGCTTGATTATCTAGATCATTGGGAGGGAAGAATTTCCTAGTTACCTGCAGCCCTTCATGTTCCGATCTATATATATAGATGGGATTTGGAGCTATCTGTTATGATGAGCACACTTCCAACACACCTTCGAGTGGGGCACCTCTTTAGGACACACGTATCTTACTGCGGTGTGTCTTTTATACTTATTTTTCTTTTGGCCAGGATGAGTCGGGTAGTATGCAGGACAGGTAATTGGATTGGATTTCTCAAAAGTGCATATATTAGTAATCAGGATTGTGATAACACTAGTTAGCTAATGTATAAAGCCATACCCATTGCTTGGCCATGATTGTTGTATGGAGTCCAATCTATTCTAGTTTTGTCTAGGCAGTGTTCGGATTTGTTTATTTTAGTACATCATTGTTTATGCCTTACTTTTGTTGATAAATGATTAGAGACTAAGTTCTGTTCAGGAGAAAGGTTACAACCCCAGTCCTTGTTTGGTTTACTGGTTGTAACTTGGGTTCCGGAATAGTTTCTAAGTTATCTTATCATTTGTCGTTCTATATAGCTTTTATATGCTCATATGTCCCAGTTATCTAACATGCTCACATGTCCTAGTTATGTCACATGCTCACATGTACCATTTCTTATACATTGTTCAGTTTATTTCACATGTTCACATGCTTCCGTTTAACTCACATGTCTATAGTTTACTTTATGTCACATATTATTTACTTTATGCTCCATATTGTTTTCTTATTGTCTTTTCTATTCTCGAGATGAGTGCATTGGTAATGCACGAGTCTCGATTTGTATTTACTTATTTCTGTCTTATCCATTGTTCTGTTAGTTATTGCTGGTTTTAGTTCATAGTTTGGCTTCCTTTGTGGTACTTGTTATTGGTGGTCTGAACCCACTGGTTTTGTTTGGCCAGATCTGATAGAGCAGCCCGGAGGATCTTTCGTACCATCTACTCGACTGTGACTACCCGGAGCACCAGAGTCACTACTAGAATGAGTCATATTAGCGACGTCCAAAAACATCGCTAATATAATGATGAGAACCAATAGCAGGAGTTAATTTCTATATTAATTCAGATTTCACCTACAGGAATTGTACTGATTATGTGCACTAGGTAAATCAATGTCATGATACATTGACTGGGCAATGGTGATAACCACCAATATACGGTTTAACTTCCTGAACATAAGAAATTAGGCCATATCTTACTATTATCCAGTCCCTGACATTAAGGGTTACCTGTATTATACATTGATCTACCATTGACCAATTCCATGTCCATGTGCAACCCATAGCCTTATTTTCAGTTATGAGCATGCCCTGTGTTGCCAGTCCAAGCCATAACCTAAGTTTGACTTTGGTTAGTCCCTACACCCCTTTCTGTCCAGGTGCCTGAACGAGTTGATGACTGTCCTGTACCCTTGAGCACCTCCTGATACACGCTGGCTGAAAGAAATTCTACATCCTAGGAGTACCTGACCTGCCATAAAAGTAGAAGGCTATAAGACTTCATAAGTAAGGGGGTTTTGGTTGCTATTTCAGCCACACTTTGTTTCACTCACCTATTTTCTCAAGAAGATACATCTACTTACCTTTGCAAGCCCTTGGTGATAGTTCCTATTATCCTGCAATCGCCAAGCTGTGCCTAATATAACAACATACACTACCTGCATTCAGTTGGACAACTACCACTCCTAAGAATATCTTGTGATTCACTGAACACCATTCCCTGCACTTTCACTTAGCAAACAGCACATATTGTATTACCTTCATAGGGCCCTACTGCAATGGGTTCGAGAGAAAGCAACTGTGTGTGTAAGTGTCTACATATATAATAGATAATTGATATGGATGAAGGTCTATTTTGGTGTGAGGATTTATGTCAATAATATAGATGAGTGACTAGGAGAGTTTCAAAGCAGTAGCTCCTGTATTCAGTTCCTATTAGGCTCTTAGCCAGTTATTCCTTTAAGGTTCAGATACCTTACTTTTAGTTCAGTTTCTTGTATGTCCTGCCACCATGTAACCCATTCCCTTCTTGGATACTGTCCAGTCCCTTCGAATAGAAGGTGCAGGCTATCATCCTCTTGATCAATCTTTATTTCACTTTGTTTCACGTGTCCAAGTTTTGGTATCAGTTGCCATTAGTTCAGTCTAGGTATTAATATAGGTGTCCAGAGAGTTGATGATAAGTTCCATTGCATACATTGCTTTTATCCCTTCAAAGTCCAGTCACCTAGATTATGTCTTGCATATATGATGGTCCTATCCACTTGAGACTACACCCATTTTGTATCATTGTCCACCCATTGTTAGGATTAGATGTAACCTATTCAGGCCTCACTCTATCTTTGAGGTTCAGTAAAATCCTTATTTCCTTGATATGTCTAGGATGGGGATTGTATGTTAAGTCCCCACATAATGTTCAGTCGAGCCCCTAATGCATTGTCCAGTCCATCATTTTGTTCTGTCTTCCCTTTGATTTAGCCCAATGTGTATAATTGATTAGCTATGTATATGTATATATAAGTCTTTATTTGATTTAAAACTCTGATGTTCAGTCCCCTTAACTTGGTTCAGACATGCCACATAAGTTCATTTCAGAAATGTCTTACATTTTCCCAGTTTGGTCCAACCCCCTCTAATACCACCTACAACATTACCTAAAAATCTGGAACCTGAGATTTCGTAGCCACTTCTGTGTTTAATACAGTAGGGAGATGCCTTGACAGCAGTACTGCAACCCTGAGATTCACACCTGCCTATTCAGGCACAATCCCAGGTTCTATCCCCTTGGCCTGGGGATTGAAGGGAAACCTCTTCCCTGGATCGGTTAGCAGGGAGAATCCCTTGAGTAGGTTAATGCAGGACCCTGTTTTGGACTTCAATAACAGTTATTAGCAAGTATCTTATATATCAGTTGTACCAAGTATCTTGGGTATTGATGAGCCTAACCATAGACTCAAAGACCCCAAAGGCTACAGGATGTCCTACAGACTACCACCAACCACAGTAATGGATGCTACAATAATTAGACACTATCTGGTACACATATGACATATAGACTTAGCAGAGATTAGTGTCAAGACATACACCTTAGATGTGTGGCATGTTAGAAGAAAAATATAGTACCAGGAGTTAAGAGAGAGAGAGCACTTTGAGCCTTGTGTCAAGAAGCATCAAGAGGGGTAGATGTATAGAATACTAGAGTTAATTTAGGGAGAATGTTTGAACACAAAGGTAGTCCTAACGTAGAACTCTAATGAAAACCAGGACTAACCAACCATACAAATTCTCCATAAGGGGTCAAACTAGATAATTAACAAATGAATATAGACAAGTATTATCTTTGATTCTATGTTGACAGTAGGTGTATGTTAAAAATAGGTTACTTGGACTCTAACTCAACACTTGATCATTACTCGCAGCACGGGATGACAAGCAAGAACATATACTGATTGTTACCGTCTTTGATAGTTTCTTTACATGTCTCACATATGTCTTGCTGCTTGTTGACACGATTGCCACACGATTACTAGTTTCATGGAATTATAGTACCATTGACTGTCCTTTACATATATTTCTCACTGCAATTAATTCCATGAGTACTAGCTGGGCGGGGAAATATCTTAGTAGACGTGTGGACTACCCATTCTATCCCCATGATGTCTATTCGTGAACAATAGCATCTGCACACGACACGTGTAGATGCCGAATTTACCCCTTAGCCGTTCACACGTCGAACATGATATTTCAACTCATGTAGATAGTTTTATTTCAGTCATTCCTTATTGCTTTGTCACTTGCCATGTCACCATGATCTACATATTCGTTTTCTAGTAGATATTTCTTATTGATAGAGTTTACTTGTATTTTCTCTTGTACCATGATGCTAGTTACTTCCTAGTTTCATTCTCATATGTTGCATGTATGTTTTTGACTCTGTTGGAGCTCGGCTAGTGGTCGTATGTGTACTTGTTCCAATCCTGATTGGATAACCAACATTTTAGGTGATGAGTTAGAGGAGTTCTGTTCCACTTACTACGCGCATACCGTAGATCCTGAACTGAGCATGCAAAAGGACTTGGATGCGGGGCTACCCTCCGCAGGAGATTTTTAGCTAGACAGTAGATTATAGAGCATGAGTCGCTCGCAGAAACTCTTTTATTGTATTTCTTTTATTTATGGATTATGAGAGTTGAGTAGTGGATTCCTTTTAGTACATTTTGATTGTATGGAGATCATTCCTTTTATCATTTTTGGTCTCTACTTTTCAGTTATCAGTTTGTCTCTTTCACTTAGATATTGTGTTTATAATTTTCTGTTGAGATTAATATACAAACTTGATCTTTTGTGGAAATCTATAAACTGCGTGGATGTATTTGTAAACTGTGGAGATGACTAGACAGCGTTCTACCGCCGACACTGCGGCGTAGGCTGGACGTACCCACGGCTCATGCCCAAATACTGGGTGCGGGTCGTGACAAATCCTCTTCTGAAAATTCATCTAGTTCGTTTAGCACATCTTCTTCTTCTTCTTCCTCCTCTACATCTTCACTTTCATATGCATCTTCCTCTTCAGATAATTCTACTTCTTCTACACAATTAGATGTGTAATGAGGAACTTCCGTCGTGTCCACTTCTATAATATTTGTTACAAGAGGTAGTTTATCCTCTTGATAAGCTATATCGTCAACCTCAAAGGTATTTCTAGCTTTAGTCTTGCATACTGTCCACCAGTCCGATCTTGTTGTTCCCCGTTTAGGATAACTTGTGAAGTATATAAGCTGAGCCTGACTTGATAGGACAAATGGTTCATAGGCTTGATATCGACGCCGATAGTTTATATCCACAAGACCGTGCTTGTATACTTTCCAACCTTGACCTTCAATCGGATCGAACCAATCACACCTGAATAACACAATCTTAGCAGGCTCTATTTCATAACTATATGTCAGCTCCACAATCTCTCGTAGGACGCCATAGAAATCGTTGCCCACATCAACATCTTTGTAGTTCGAAGATCTGATACACAAACAACTATTTTTGGTGGAATCGAGATCCACAAAGTTGTCTCTGATCGGGCAAGTTGTTGACTTGAACCTAAACCCATTAACACAGTAGCTTGGCCATATTTTTGTAGCATAAATTGGTCCCTTGGCTAGCGTTCTAATAGACTCATTCTCAAGTCTCGCGTATGGACGATCGACCTAAATACCACAAAAAAATAAATTAAGCTCATTCTCAAGTGCATATACAGAAAGGTAATTACAGAGTTCTCAAGTCTTACATATGCACTCAACCATGATAGAAAATAACACCTCATTTCTTGTTCTAGTTCTTCTTCTGTTATGTGTGGCCTACCTGACCTCACATTATCATTAAATATGCTAAAAATAATATCGTTCAATTAATGTAATAGTATAATAATCAATAGTATTAAAATAATGTAGACGTATTAGTTACTTACCCCTCCAGCTTCTCTACTTCATCATCATCGCAGTTGAGTAATACATACACCTGAGCAGCCCTTAGCTCATCATCGTTCAGATATCTCTTCTTAATTTTACCCGATGGCTTTCCTGGAGCATTGAATACCTTCAGTATTGTATCATTACATTCATGATCTCCGTCGTCGTTTCTGGAAACTCTCGCTCTATTAGTTACAACATGAGGCTTGAAATACATCGAACAAAAGTTTGTAATCTCCTCGAGAACATAGGCTTCACAAATAGAACCCTCGACCCGTGTCTTATTTTTCACCTTTCTTTTTAGGTGATTCAAATGTCGCTCGAATGGGTACACCCATCAATATTCGACGGGTCCACCAACACGTGCCTCATAGGATAGATGAATCGGCAAATGCTCCATAGAGTCGAAGAATTCAGGAGGAAACACCCTCTCTAGCTTACACAGTATTGCCGCAATGTCCTTCTCTTGCTTTTCTAGACGATCAACGAGCAATTTCTTAGAACAAAGGTCCCTGAAGAATATGCTAAGCTCCGTCAATGGATCCCAAACTGCCTGCGGTAAAAATTCCCGAAATTCAATAGGAATTAACCTCTCCATGAATACATGACAATCGTGGCTCTTCATACCCATCAATTTGTTTTCCTTCGGATCGACACATCTTTTCAGATTTGACACATATCCGTCTGGAAATTTTAGGCCCTGGATCCACCGACAAAGTCTTACTTTATCCTCCTTGTCCAGTGAGAAAATTGACTTCGGCAGGAACTGTTTCCCATTCTCCTCTATCAAATGCAACGCAGGGCGTTTGCATATTTCTTCTAAGTCCAACCTGGCCTTGGGATTGTCTTTTGTTTTTCCCTTTACGTCCATCACAGTATTAATTATGTTATCAAACATATTCTTCTCAATATACATGACATCAAGATTATGTCTGATCAGATTGGTACTCCAATATGGTAGATCCTAGAATATGCTCCTCTTTGTCCAATTATGATCTCTACCAAATCCATCGCACTTGTACCCAGTTGTAGGATCTTCGATAGCACTTAGAAAATCTCTAACCTCCTTCCATATCGTGGTTTCGTACCACCTTGGCGGTGGATCACCCTTCTCTACAATGCCGGCACGGAATGCATTCATGTTTCTTTTGAACGGATAATCTTTTGGCAGAAATTGCCGATGACAATCAAAGAAGTACGGTTTTCCTCCGTGTTTCAAGCGAAAAGCCTTAGTATGGTCCATGTAATACGGACATGAGAGACGGCCATGAGTGCTCCATCCAGATAATATTCCATAGGCCGAAAAGTCGTTGATGGTCCACATAAGGGTTGCCTTCATCTGAAAATTCTGCTTCCTGGAAACATCGTACGTGTTAGCGCCTACTTTCCAAAGCTGATTCAACTCATCTATCAAAGGCTGTAAGTACACATCAATGTTCCTCTTGGGATTGTTCGTACCAGGAATTATAACCGTTAGAAACATGTACTGAGTCTTCATGCACATCCAAGGCGGTAGGTTATACGGAGTGACAATCACAGGCCAGTATGAATACTGGGATCCCGAAAGACCAAAATGAGTAAAACCGTCAGAAGATAGCCCCAACCTGACATTACGCGGATCTGAAGCAAAATCAGGATACACTCGATCAAAGTGCTTCCACGCTTCTCCATCGGATGGGAGATCCAACACTCCTTCAATCTGTTCTCGTATGTGCCAACTCATATTTTCGGCCGTCTCTTTCACCATAAATAATTTTTGCAACCGCGGCGTTAAAGACAAGTAGTACATTGAATCGGTCGGTCTTCTTGCACCGGTAGACCTTCCTGTACTAGTTGTCTTATAGAGATCAGCACCACAAAATCTGCACACATCTGCGTCCTTGTCGCCTTTGTAGTACATCATGCACCCATTACGACAAAAATCGATTTTCTCGTATCCCAACCAGAGCGATCTCACCATCCTCTTAGACCGATAGAAGTCTTTAGGTAACTTAGCACCCGCCAGCAAGATCTCTATAATCAACTCCAACACTCGGTTGTAGCATTCTTACGACATGTTAAAATCTGACTTAATGCTCAACAGTCTTGTAACCACCTCCAACGGTGAATGATCCTCACAACCAGGATACAATGGAGTCCTTGCATTCTCCAGCAACTCCATGAACTTTTCTGCATCGACATTCGGTGCCTCTTCAGCTGCATCATGAACAAAACTAGGCCCCGCAGCGTCGAAAACCATATTCACGCACCCGTCGTCGTATGCATGATTATTAGAAACAAAATTAGGTCCCGCATGCATATACGGCTCAACATAAGGCTCCGGCTCTAATGCTAAAGACACAAGTTCTCCGTGTGCGGTCCACTGATAGTAATTAGGCGTGAAACCCCTCGAGTATAAATGATATGTCACTTCCACTTTTGGATAATATTTCACGTTATGACATTTCACACACGGACACTTAATTTTGGTACCGTCCATGTACCGAGGGAACGCCTTAGCAAATTGCAGGAACTGCTCTACTTTTGCTATGTATTCATCCCGCACACCACACATATCAACATGATAATGATTGTACATCCATGAACGATTCCACAAGTAGTAATTCATCTCCATTTGGAAATAATTCTGCAAAGATGGACACACATATTCAGCACAGTAACTAGTCAAACTGGGTGAAGTTGAGTTGACTAAGTCAATATCTTGGACAAACTAGTCAAACTGGATGAAGTTGACTAAGTCTAGGCAATTATCCTTCACTAGACATAGACATGGAACAAACACCGATATTTGCAGTGTCCGAACTTTCTAGTGTATATTATAGTAGAGAGACATGGTAACCGTGTGTAGGGGTACAACTCGGGCGGGTTGGGTCGGGCTTGAGGTCAACTCGAGCCCAACCAGATGAATCATAAGCCTAATCCGAGCCCAACCAGATGAATCATAAGCCTAATCCGAGCCCAAGCCCAGCCCGACCTCGGGTTCAACATATGAAGCCCAAGACCAAGCCCAGAGGTTCGGGTTGAACTCGGGTTGGATCGGGTCCATCGGATAATATTGACCAACTGTTCACTTTCAGTCAACTGGTCAACTTTGGTTTGGTTTCGGGTCAATTATAGTCACTTTTCGGCTAAATTTGACTTTTGGTTGACTTTCATTGACTTTTGGTCAAAACCGTCAACCGAGGTCAAAACTAGTCTAAGAGCACTAATCCTAACCATTACCAACCAAGACAATCAATTTCTAACCATATCCTAACACCTTAGACTCATACCTTAGCTTCTAGGCAATTACCTTTGTTTGCCATTAAAATTGTTTGATTGAAAACTTTAATACAAACAGAACAGTGTTACAATGTAGGACTTAGATGTAGTCCTAGGAGTACACTTTTGTTTAAGCTGGGTCCTTAGTGCCAATGGAGCGAGTGGTAATGCGTTGACTCCGTTGACCGGCTGACGACGGTTATCGGTTCTCTGAAGGTGTGGATTGCTCTGGGTGCTGGAGCTTGCTGAGAGGAGGAAGACGTTGAGTGTCTGTATCTGCCTCTCTGATGATTCCTTGTATGTTCGTTGTGGATTCTGTGTGTGTGTGTGAAGGAGACGATCCTTCTATTTATAGATTTGTAGGCTGGCTGCTCATGCACGCATGTGGGATGCGCTGGTGTGGGGACGCCACGTGGAGGTTGCTGATGGAGGCGCGTAGATGATGCGCCCTGATTGAGGGGGAGAACTCTTCATACTGCTGTTGTGAGCCGACACGTAGCAGAGGAGAAGATCTTTCTGTTGCTAAAATCTTGGACGAGTTGAGTCAAAGGACACATGTCGTCGACTCATGGCTTAAAGATCTTGGATTTGGGGGAGGAAGTAATCTGGTGAGCTGCGCCTTGATTCGGCGCAGGAGGAGGTTGCGGCTCATAACCTTTAGGGGTTACAAACTGTTTAGAGCGCATAGCTTTTGAGGCGCATGCAGGCGACTTTCCTTCTGTCTTTCGGGATCAGAGATCAGTCTGGGGCGCATGGCTTTTGAGGCGCATACAAAGCTTCAACTGGAGACTCTTCTTCTGTCTTTAGGGATCAGTGAAGGGTCTGAGGCGCATGGCTTTTGAGGCGCATGCTGGTTTGGACGCATGGCCGTAGAGGCGCATGGCGATTTGGACGCATGGCCGTAGAGGCACATGCGAATGGCCACGTGGCAGTAGCCGTCGGAATAGAGTCATGATGATGTTGACGTTGCCGACGCTTCGTTCTCTGAAAAAGCTGTCAACTGTTCAGATTTTGGGAAGCGTGCTGCCAACTCTGGTGTCAGTTCAGCATTTAATGTTTGTGACGTTCGATGGACAGCTGAGTGGGCACATTGGTTGGTGTTCCACTCGACATGGAGATGTGAGGGGCGGCGCATCCTCTGTGATGCGCCGGGTACTGTAGGGCGTGTCTGTGTGATGTGCCTGATGCTGGAGGGCGCGTCCGTGTGATACGCTGTTTGGCTGGCGCATCCGATATGTCCTTAAATGACGCGGCTGTCTCGCTCCTCGAGTGCTATAAATAGCCGTTTGGCTGAATTCGAGGCGTCCGGTTCATCCATTTAATGCAAATTTATTGCACAGAATTCGGAGAGTCATCCACTTGGCGCGTGGGTTTGATTTGCCCGGCCTATAAATAGTGGCATAGAGAGAAGGTTTGCTCCTCATTCCTTCTCGTAATTCCAACATGAACTTGGATATGCGGGTGCATTCTGTTGACGAAGTGCTCCCGAGGGTGAAGATGAGACGTCGTGTTGTCTTCGATGCACTTGAAGGTGACTGTTACATCCAAAAGACGGAGTCGAGGGCTTCTGAGGCAGGCGGAAGGTGCCTGTTGCATCCAAAGATAATGATGTTCGGGTTTCGTCTCCGTTGTTCCGGAAGAGCCGTAGATCGGAATGGTGGTGCTAGGCTCTCTCTTCCTTCAAAGTGGGTGCCGCCCACTTTGATTGTGTTGAAAGCTCCTTGTGCCATGATTTCGATCACGGTCTTCCTTGGTCTTTGGAGGCTCTTTCGAAGCCTCCCCTGGCCATAGCATTTACGGGGCTCTTCTTTTCCTTGGTTCCAGCCAGAGGGTTAAATGCTTTGCTTGGCGAAGCACTTATCAGGTGAGCCTGGCTAGAAGAGCGGCACATAACTGGGCTCTGCTCGGCCAGGTAAGCCTGGTTGGAAGAGTTACACATAACTGAGCTGCTGAAGGGATGCACATAACTGAGCTGGATGCACATAACTGAGTTGCTGAAGAGATGGTAGGATGCGCCTGGCTGGAGGCGCATGACATCTGCTGTGCCTGGCTGACAGCGCATGGTGACTGCTGTGCCTATCGGAAGGCGCATGGTGGTTGCTGCGCCTATCTGGAAGGCGCATGGTGACTGCTGCGCCTATCGGAAGGCGCATGGTGGTTGCTGCACTTATCTGGAAGGCGCATGGTGGCTGTTGGCTGTAGATCTAGGATCCTTCCTTTGTAGAAATTTCCCTTTGTACAACCTTTTCTAGACATGTAATAGACTTTTATATATATAAATAAAAAGTCCTTCTTCGAATGTCTATGGCTTATTTGATTAGCTGTCTGAGTTCTGGCGCATATAATGCCTGGCGCATGGGCTTTCTGGTTGTGAAATTCCATGCTTCTACAAGACCCCCTTCAAAGTTTTCAAAACTTTTGAATAAGTTTTGGAATACTTTGAATAAGAAGCATGGAGGTCAGGGCGCATGATTTTTGGACGCATGCTTGTTCGGGCGCATGCTCCTTTCAGTTGATGATGATGACGCCTTGGTAACCCAAAAGATTAATAATGATCTTTTGGTTGTATTTGTTGTTATCTCCTCACGGAACCCGAAGCGACGGCTGAGATTACACGTCATCGGTTCACGCGTGCGACCAAGCCCTATAAATAGGTAAGGGTTGGAGAGAGAGAGAGAAAGTTCATCTGCTCTGTGCCTTTGCTTTCTTTAGAGTTTTTTCTTCAAACCCTAACCTTTTCTTCTCTGAGAGAATGGCTCCCAAGACTCCTCGCGGTGGTGCCGGCAAGGGGAAGGAGAAAGCGAAGGAGTTCGTTGATGAGGATGCACCTATCACCCCTGCAACTCCGGCCGACGTTCGTCTTGAGGTGACGGGTGGGTTTCATCTCCTTCACATAAGCTTTTGGGCCAGACTGTTCCCTAACTCAGATTTGCTGACGCATATGGACTTTTGTCCTGATGATACGTCTAGGTTCTACCCCGCCGACGTGCATAGGTTTACACCTTTATCATGCACCGAGGTTTAATGGCTGAAGCGCATGGGTTTCGTACCCTGATGATGCGCCGAAGCCTTTGCTGACGCGCATGAGCTCATGCTCTGATGATGCGCCGAAGCTCTCATGCTGACGCGTATGGGCTGCAGCGTCAGTGAGAGATCCGTCTGTTGGGAAGAGGCGGGCTGACACAGAAGCTGGTTCTTCTGTACCGAAGAGGTCGAGAAAGACGTCGACTGCAAAGGTTACGGAAGTGCCACCCGTAGTGCCAACGGGATCAGCTCCTGCTGAGGTAAGGAGTGCTCCATAATTCTAATTCATTTTGTCATTGTGGTGACTTATACTTTTCTTCTTGCAGGGATAGTCGAAGAAGAAGTTCCGTGTTTCAAAACCGGGTGCTAGTACACCGAAGGAGGTGGCAGGCTCTTCTGATGAGCGCATTCCACCGATGATAATGTCTCTCGTGGAGGAGGGTCCCGAAGATGTTCCTGCGGGGGTTTTAGTATCTCCGGTCTTTGAGGTTGCAACAACTTTCGGGAAGGTACAGTCTGCTATAGAGGCCTTGGACGTTGAGGGTCCTGCGGACTCGAGGCATCCTGATGATGAGGTGGATTGGAGTTCGTCGCCCTCGGGTGACGTTGCTCCAGGGCTGCAAGAGGCTGTTGCGGGGGCGACAGATATGGTTGAGACAGAGGAGAGGGTTGATTTCCCTCCTTATCATGATGATGGGAGGTCGGCTGTATTCATTGCCGAGTCTTATCCCGGCTTCAACCGTGGAAGTTGAGGCGGCTACCGATCAGGAGGTAGCGACAGATTCTGTCCCAGTGGAGGGACTTGATGACGAGACCCGTCTGCCGGTCACAACCGCTGAGGCGGGTCAAGAGACGAGTGATAATTTCCCCATTCTGCCAAAGGAAGTACCAATTGTCAATAGGACGTTGGGGGTAGAAGAGGTGGCCGTTGACGTCGGTGGTTCCTCCGGGTTTGAGAAGGGCGAGGGTGTGGAACCCTCTGTTGCCCCTCCTACTTGGGGTACTATTTCGATGCCTGCGCGGGCTTCCTCTGTTCCTTCGACTCCTCGGGCTAGAAGTCCTGCCCCTGTTGATGAAGAGCCCATTGATGCCGAGGTTCAAGCCTCGCTGGTTGAGGTTGGCGGATCTTCTTCCGGTCCGCAAACTGTAGTAGCTCCTCCAACTCCTGCCATGACACCGTAGGTCCTGGCGGATGCAGACGAGTATGTAAAATTCCTCGTCGAGGGGGTGTACAAAATATTGCAGAAGGGTGTATCTGTTGTGATGGATGCCAATGGGAGTTTTGCGACGGCAAAAGCTCTGGCAATGCCCTGCATCGAGCTGATTCGTATTCACCAAGGCCACGACCATATGGCCGAAATTCTGGAGGCTTCGGTGATTGAGCTGGATGAGCGGCTCGCGGAACTTCAACGCATCCAGCGAAACGACCTCTCTGTCCTGATAGATGCGGAGAAGGGGAAGCTGATTGCCGAGATCGAGTGTTCATACCAGGCCACCGTGGGCATTTGGGAGCGCGAGGTGGCTGAGACTGAGGCTGCGGTAGAGCAGTTGTCTCAGTCCATGAAGACGACGGTGGAAACTCGAGCTGCATTGGAAGCTAATATCGCGGATATCGACACCCAGATGTGCCGCCTTGAAGACCAATGGGCCCGACTCCAGTTAGAGGTCGAGCGTGTCCGGGCTGAACATGCAGCATTTAAGAAGGATGAAGCGACTTTTACTCAGCGGACTCTTGCCTTGGCGCAGCAACGACAACAGCTTGATGAGAAGCATGCAAGTGATACTTCCGCTGGGGCCGTTGAATTGATGCGCCAAGAAGCAGAGCGACGAGTCCTGGCGACGGTGGAGGCCCGTGCAGTCGACTTAAAGCTTCGAGTCAGGGAGCTCTCAGCCCATCCTGGGGAGATTCAGGGACCATAGCTTTTTCCCTTTTTCTTTTGTGTTCTTTTGCAACCCTTACTGGGGGATGATGTAGCTTCTTGTACTCCTTTTTTCAGAAGAATAAAGAAGTCTACAACTTTTTTTGTGATGTGTTCATCTTTTGTTGTCATGAACTTGATGATTTGTGTGGACCTATTATCTTTTGCGCACCTTAGTTTTCAGGTACAGATAATAAGTTTGAAGGAACCATTATGTTTGCTCAGAGGTAATATGGACATGGCAATCATTGGGTTCGAAATGATAGAATCTCCCTACTCAGAGGTATTATGGACGTGGTAGGAATAATCTTGGGGGATACGCTGAACAACTCAGAGGTTATATGGACATGGAAGTTCTGCGATCAATGTACAATAACGCAGGGGTTGTTTGTACAAGATGTTTACTCAGAGGTAATGTGGACGTGGTAAACATGAAGGGTAGCGTAGGCTTACGAAGTGTAAGATTCTGCTTTGTAGGGTGTAGAGTGACAACTCAGAGGTAATATGGACGTGGTTATCTTTCTACTGGAAGATGCCACGGAACAGCTGGGTTCCGAAGGCGTATGAGTTTATGGAAAGAGGTTGTTTGGGTAAGTACATGTCTGGAGGATGTCAAGAATAGTACTTCTTTAGGAACTTGCCGTTGATGGGCATCATGAACAAGTACCCATTGGGTTTGGCGAGGCGGTAAGCACCGTTTGAGTATACCGTCTCTATGATGAAAGGTCCTTCCCACTTGGGCTCGAACTTTCCCGGTGTCTTGTGGGTCAACACCATTGGTCTTCTGACTGCTAAGACCAGGTCGCCAACTTGGAAAGTCCTCTGTTTGACCTTCTTGTTGAAAGCCTGTGATATACGGGCTTGGTAGAGCTCGATGCGTTGTTGAGCTAGGAGATGCTTTTCGTCAAGTGCCTCCAATTCTCGCAGACGACGACGTTGATTGTCCTCTTCTGTGAGTTTGTTTGTGATTGCTACGCGGAGCGAAGGTATCTGTATCTCGAGAGGCAGTACTGCTTCGCTCCCGTAGACCAGGGAGAATGGAGTGTTGCCTGTTGGGGTCCGTACCGTTGTGCGGTAGGCCCAAAGGCATTTGCCAAGCTTTTCGTCCCAATCGCGTTTGTTGGATGACACGACCTTTTTGAGCAGCCTAACGATAGTTTTGTTGAATGCCTCAGCCAATCCGTTTGCTGCCGAATTATAGGCGGTTAAGGTCATGTTCTGAATGCGATTCTTGTCACAGAACCTGCTAAAAATGTGGCTGATAAACTGAGGACCATTGTCATGGATGATCCGCCGGGGTACTCCGAAACGGTAAATGACATGGTGTTTGATAAAGCTGACCACCCTGGAGCTTTTTACTTCTGCTAGTGGAACTGCTTCCGCCCATTTGGAGAAGTAGTCGGTGATGGCCAGGATGAAACGGTGTCCTCTCGATGAAGGAGGGGTGATTGGCCCTACAATGTCCATCCCCAGGCTTCGAAGGGCCAGGAGGCGACTGTAGGATGTAGCGGCTCCGATGGTGTATGTATGAAGTCTGCATGAAGTTGGCACGCGCGGCACTTCTTAGCATATTCGACAGCGTCGGCAGCCATGGTTGGCCAGTAGTAGCCCATACGTTGCAGTCGATCTTGCAACTTAGGACCGGGTTGATGAGCTCCACAAGTTCCGTCATGAGCTTCTTGAAGAGCTTCGGCTGCTTCTTCATTGGACAGGCATCGAAGGAGGAGCCCATCGAAGGAGCATCGGTACAGCATTTTGGTAGCTGTATCGTAGTAGAATCGAAGAGAGCGTCTCCTGACTGAGACGGCTTCCTTCGGGTCCTCTGGAAGGATTTCGTAGACAGCGAATTCGATGAACGGGAACCTCCAGTCTCGGACATTAACCCCAGTGTTCGTCGGCATGGCGTGGGCCACTTGCAAGCACAGGTTGTTTCTGGGACAAATCAGATCTCGTCCTGTTACCGTGATATAGTGTTGAGTCCCAAAGGGCGCTGCTAATGAGGCTGCGAGGCCGGCCAGAGCATCGGCCTCCAAGTTTTGTAAACGGGGGACATGTTCGATGAAGAACCCGGTGAAGGTTGAAATGATGTTCAACGCGACTTCATGATAAGGGATTAAATCTTCATGGCGAACCTCGTATTGTTCCCGAACCTGGTTTACAACGAGTTTTGAGTCGCCGTAGGCTTCCAGATGGTCGACCCCCAGCTGTTGTGCGAGCTGGAGTCCCATAACGAGTGCGTTGTACTCGGCAACTGTCACGCCCCAGAACCGGAATGCTGGCAAGTTGGGACGGACAAGGCCAGCTACGTATACCAAAGTACTCCGGTACTCCGAAACAACGTATAAGCTGTATAGATGGGGGTTACTACTACAAACCAACAGTCAATCCTAGGTCACATAATCCTAGATATCTCAGTCTCAGACAAGAAGTAAAGTACAAGAATATGATCATCATGCATATAAGACAGTAAAGCATCCCAAACTATAATATATAGATGATCATGAAGCTAGTAATACAAAATGAAGAACTAGCAAGACTAAGTAATACATGATCAGCTCTAGCTGCAGTCTAGAAATATAACATCATGTCTAAGCCCGTAGGCCAAATGTCAAGTCCAAAACACGAGCTAAACACGTGCTCGATGGCTAAACGCCTCAAAAGAATATGTACAGAAGAGAGTGGGTAAGAGAAAGAACACCCACTCAAGTCCCCTGGTGCTCCGGGTGGTCACCATCGAGAGGAAGGTCCGGAAGATCCTCGGGCTCCTCAACTAGATCTGGTCAATACAAAACCAGTGGGGTCAGAACCCCAATAGCAAGTACCACAAAGGAAGCCAAACTTATGAACTAAAACCAGCATGCAATTCATAACATTTTTAAGGTAAGCAGTAAACGAGACTAGAATATTAAATTGGTACCACAGTATTTACGAAAGGAAACTAGAACATGTAAGTAGGATAACAAGTGAATAAATAGAATAAACTGGACATGTGAGCATATGGTAAAGTCGAGCATGTAGTAGGAAGAATAGCATGTAAGAAAAGACAGGAAGCTAAGTACTACAATAAGATAAACTGAAGCAAGACTAGACTAGACAAGAATGGACTCCATCCATCAATCACGGCCAAGCAATGAGTACGGCTTGATACTTTAGCTAACTAGGGTTGTCACATTCCTAGTTACTAATACATGCAAGTTTGAGAAATCCAAGTCCAGTTACCCGCCTGCTACTACCTGAATGATCCAAGCAAAAAGAAAAGAAGTATAGCAGACACACTGCAGTAAGATACATGTGTCCTAAAGAGGTTCCCCACTCGACGGTGTGCTGGAAGAGTGCTCATCATGACAGATAGCTCCAAATTCCAAGTATATATATATATATAGGGCCAAGATCAAAGGGCAACAAGTAATCGGAAAAGTCTCCAATGATCTAGGTAATCAAGCTAGTAGTTTAGTCCTTAACATTTTCTTGTTGGATTCTAGGTGTGGCAATCCGCAGAATCCATCCTAGACATGAGACATGCAAGACTGGACAAGATAAGCAAGATTGTGCACTACAACAAGCCACAACAAGACATGACAATATCAAGACAAGAGTGCGCTACGACGAGCCACTATCGAGGAGCTAGACATGTACTAGAATCAAGAGTGCGCCATAACAGGCCACTATCATGTAAGCAAGAAGGCATGGCAACAATTATCGTGACATGTAAGAACGAGTCTATCAAAGGACAAATCATGGCATATGGGAAACAATAATTAAAGCTAAGTACATTTCATAGAATGGTTGAACATGTGCTAGTATCAAGTCTACATAGGGTGTACAATCATTATTTAACTGAGAAAGATCATGTTATCATGTTAAGAAATCATTACAGTCGAAGAAAATATCAAAAGCGGACAAAAATGGGCCAAAACGGGCAAAACCGGACAAAAATAGCATAAAACGGCATACCGGCGGTATACTGCGGCATACCGACGGTATACCGGACTAAAGACAGTAAGTTTCTGGTGCCAAAAATGGCATACCGGCGGTATACTGCGGCATACCGGCGGTATACCGGTTTTTCAAACAGCAACGAAATTCAGAAAATTGCCAAAACTTGTTTCGGCCATAAAATCTTCATTTTAAATCGAAATTCGGACTTTCAAAAGTCAAAATTGCATAGAATTGAATTTTCTACAACATGGAACTATTAGATTTCACAAATTCAAAGATTTGATAGATCAATATCTCAAAATACTCTAAAATAGGGGTTCTCGGAACACCGAAACGAGTCCCGATTGCCACCAAACTCAAAATCCATGTATACTAGCTAGGTAAGGACCTCATACATGTATATGTGACCAAGATCCATGATGGTAACACTAGTATCACTCTTGATACCAAGTTTTTCTACTAAGTCACTATTGGATTTTAACAGAAAATCAAATCTTGTTTAAATAAATTTTTGGAAACATGCACATATACGAGAATCATCAGGAAAACACATTTAACAAAATGAGTTTAGGAAATTCTAAGCATTTAATACCAAGGAAAACAAAAATGACAATAGATTACTATTGTTCAAGAATTTGACAAGATGTACTTGCCTAGGTTAAGCTCCAAGCCTAATCTTCTACTCCACCACCAAGAGGGGTACGAAACCACACTCTAGACCTCGAGGTCAAGCTCTTGGCAAGCTCCAAGGGAAGAGAAAGGAAGAAGGAATGAAGAGAGTGTGAAGAGAATGAAAAGAGAGAGGAGAGAGAAAGTGAAGTGGTTTATATATAAGGGGGAAATTAATCTTAGCCGTTGGATCGTGATCCGTGTGAAAATCTAAGTCAATCATGGCCATTCAAACAAAACCAATTGTCCATTGGATAATAGAGTGCATCTACACTACTCACGAAAATATCCAAGCACTATTCACGAAAATATCTAAACACTATTCACGAAAATATCCGAAACACTATTCATGAAAATATCAAAAACCGAAAATATCTAAAGTGTAGAAAACATGTCCGGGCGGTATGCCGTCGGTATACTCCGGTATACCGGCGGTATGCCGATCAAGAAGAAAACCTATAGTTTTGGAAAAAAATTAAAGTATTCCGGAACCCATGAAAATATAAAATACGCTGCAAAATACGTATCCGTATATAAATACCGATACTGTGAGACGAGTCTCACAGCAACGTTGTTGGAGCACGGCTTCGAAAGAGAGTATGCACGCTGGATGACCAGCTGATCGGGGGAGACTAAGACTACCCCCACTCCTGCGATGATTTGGCCTTTGGGGCCTGTTCTCGAAGCGCCATCGAAGAACATCCGCCAAACGGAGCTTCCTTCGGTGACGTTGGATTCTTGGACCTCATCCGGGATATCTTCATAGAGTTTTGAGGATTCTGGGATGGGGTGTGCAGCTAAAAAGTCAGCCAGAGCTTGACCCTTGACAGCCTTTTACGGAACAAACACCATGTTGTACGGTGTTAGCAGGATTGCCCATATAGCCAGCCGGGAGTTCAATGATCCTGGCTTTGTCATGAGGACTCTAAGCGGATTGACTCGGGAAATGACATGAATTGTCTGACCTGAGACATAATGACGAGTCTTCTGGATGGCAAACACCAAAGCCAAGCACTCCTTTTCGACGGGATTGTACCGGTGTTCGGCCCCGATGAGTGTTCGACTGAGGTAGTAGATTGCTTGCTCGAAGCCTGTATCGCTGTTTTGAGCCAGCAGAGCGCTAAGAGAATGATCCATGGCACGGACGTAGAGGAGAAATGGTTTGCCGGCGACTGGCGCTACCAGGACTGGTGGGCTTGTTAAGTGAGCCTTGATGTCGTCGAAAGCCTTTTGGCACTCCTCTGTCCAGACGTAAGAGACTCCCTTCTTCATGAGCTGAGTAAAGGGTTGACATCTACCGGAGAGGTTTGCTATGAACCTCCGGATATATGCCAGACGTCCCTGTAGGCCTCGAAGTTCTCGAAGGTTCTTCGGTCCATGTTGAGGATGGCTTTGGTCTTCTCAGGATCAACATGAATGCCTTTCGCTGTGATGACAAAGCCCAAGAATTTGCCGCTAAAAACCCCCAGAAAGGATTTAGCGGGGTTCATTTTGAGTTGATGTGCCCGCATGAGATCGAAGACCGTCTTCAGGTCCTGTAGGTGATCTCCTTTGAGGCGGCTCTTGACTGCGATGTCGTCAACATAGCATTCGACTGTCTTGCGAAGATGTTGACGGAAGATGGTGCTCATAGCTCGCTGGTATGTCGCCCCGACGTTCTTCAAGCCGAAGGGCATTACTGTGTAGCAGAAAACATCCTTTGGAGTCCTGAATGACGTGTATTTCGCGTCATCGGGGAACATCTTGATTTGATTGTAGCCTGAATACCCGTCCATGAAGGACATGCGCTTAAAGCCACATGTGTTGTCGATCATCACATCAGTGATTGGAAACGGGAATTCGTCCTTCGGGCAAGCAGAGTTGAGATCCCTGAAGTCGATACAAACTCGTATCTTCCCGTTCTTCTTGGTGACAGGAACGATGTTGGCTACCCAATCCGGGTGTTGTTCCTCACGGATGAAGCTGCTGGTCAAGAGTTTGTCTACCTCCTGATCGATGGCATTCATGATATCCGGACGGAAGCGTCGCTGCTGTTGTTTGATAGGTTTGGCATCAGGTAAGATGTTCAACCTATGCATTGCGATCTGTGGATCGAATCCCGGCATGTCTTCATAGCTCCAGGCGAAGACGTCGATATACACTTTAGCCAGTTGGATTAAAGATTCTCGATCTTCTCCTTCCAGGCTTTTACTGATGAAGATGGGTTTGGAAGAAGACCCCTTCCCGAGGTCGATCTGCTCGACTTCGTCTTCGGTGGGAGGTTCACGAAGCTCAAAACAAGATTCCCATTGTTCCCCTAGGCGTTGGGCCCAAGGTTCTTCTTCGAAGGGTTCTGGCGCTTGGTCTTCGCCTTCACCTTTTTGAGGTTGTGCTGACGTCATATTAGCTGACAGCACTTTCCTGAAGACTGATCCGATACTGGTATCGGAATCCCAAGTCGATGCTTCGGACGAGTGGGAATGTTCTATGTCTTCTGCATCTGAACTCTCTGGGGTTGATGGAGGCGTGACATAGCCTAACCCTTGTCCAGTCCGATTATAATAGTCCTGTGGCTTTCCATTGGGCATCGAAAGCCGGACAGGGAGATGCCGACCCTTGCCGTAGTTTAAGCCTTTGTTGCTTTTCAGGTCGTAGCCTATCTTTTGGATGATATGCTTTGCCGTATCCGTGTACCGATAGACTTGTACTCTGTCGGTATCAGGTTCAGGCTCGATTGACGGGAGGTCCCGATAACGCTCGACTTTGCCCGAGATGATGGTGCCTTGGTCTCGGCTCCGTGGAGGGACTATGAAGACTCCTTGAGACGGGACTACTCGATTATGGTAGACGGTCGTTATTTGTGTTTGCAACGACCGTAGAGCGTTGTCTAATGTATACATGGCATTCCAGTGTGGAAGATAAGAATAACTATACGAGATCTTATCCCGTGGGATTACATTGTCAAAGGAGGGTGCCTCTACGTCAGCCGAGATATATTCACCAAGCTCCTCGTCTGTAAGAACTGGGGACAGACTAGGAGAGTCCACCACAGCTTTGATTTTGGGGTCTGAGAGGGTTATATGAGCCTTCTCTGATACCTTGGATGACTGCGGCGGCTTGCCCTTGAGACGCACTTTGAGAGGCGCCTCGGCTGCGCCTCCGGTGAGTGGCGCCTTCCCTTGTAATTTTGCCACCAGGGGAGCCGATGTGAGGTGGCTTTCCCTTGAGGCGTATCTTCAGGGGTGCTTCGCGAGCCGGCGCTTTCCCTGATAGCTTGATGCTCATTGGAGGCGCCTTCTGGGGTGGTTTCCCCTTCAGTCGGATTTTCAAGGGGGCGTCGAGAGTCGTCTCAGGCTCCATGTCCGGCTCTGTTGCCGTCTCTGCCTCATCATCAGCGTCGTTGGCTTCTTCCTCGTCAATGGGTTTGTACAAGTCAGAATTGGTGAAGTAGGCTTCAATCCCTTTGAAAGGATCGATGTCTGCAAACTCCGTCCGGATGACGCCATTAGTTGATACATACTTTATGCACTGGTGGAGCGTGGAGGGCACCACCATGTACTCGTGTAGCCATGGTCGACCGAGCAGGATGTTGTAGCTGACTTCGGCATCTACCACATAACAAGTCACCTCAGTTTTGAGGCTGCCAATGTGGCACTTCAGTCGGATCTTGCCCAGTGGCTCGCTCTTGCTAGCATTGAAGCCACTGATGGTTGTATTGGAGGGCGCCAGCCGGTACATCGGGATCCCCAGCTTAGATAACAGCGCCTTCAGGATGATGCTTAGGGAAGACCCAGGATCGATCTGAATCCGGCTCACCTTGACCGAGCCAATGTACCCTGTGTAATACAGCGGTCGGTTATGTCGGTGATGCTTGAGCAGCATGTCTTGTTGGGTGAAAGTTATGTTTGGGATAACTTCATCCGCGCAATGACAGTGCGCACAAGTAGTTGGGAGGTCTTCAGGCTGCTTGACCTGACTGAGAAAGGATTCAGCGTCCTTCAGAGCTTCGCAGAGAGCTTCTCGGGAATCTTTAGAAAGACACAAGAGCTCGAACAAAGACAGGCGCACATGTGTACTGGCTAATTGTGCCAGAATGTCAAAGTTGTGAGGCTTGGACAGCCCCGAAGCATTCTCCTTCCGTAAAGGTCTGTCAAAACGGGCCTCCACCTGCTTCTGCTTATTGGCTGATGAGGGCTTAGATGGACCCTCCTCAGGGATGGTGCTAGAAGGCACCACCTCGGCGGTGGCTTCGTCGGATTGGGAGCTCTGTTGTGCACGTATCTGCACTGGAAGTGCCTCTTCTGTTGAAGAAGAGACTGTGCGGCAAGACTTGATCTTCCTGCCTTTTGATTTGGAGGTAGGGCGTACCTCCGATTGAGTCACCTCGGAGGCGAGGTCGGAGTGAACCCAGAGGACCTCTCCTCGAGATGTGGTGAGCGGGGTGAGTCCACTCACATTGTCACGAGTAGGTGGTAAGTTTACCACCTCCATTATCGCCTTAGGGATGGGGACGACGCCATCTTGTGTGGTAGTTGGCGGCAAGGTGCCGAACTGAAGTGAAACCACATTGGCCGACACCGTCTTCTCTTCATAGTCGACGGAGATTACATCCGCATTGATCATGCGCTGGATGTAATTCTTGAGGACGTAGCAGTCCTTGGTCGGGTGTCCGACAAACCGATGGTAGTGACAGTACCTTGGGTTGTCCACTTTCCCAACTTCATCGGGCCGCTTTGGGTCCGATAGCTTGATCTTGTCACCCTGCTTCAGTATCTCAAAAAGTTGCAGGGTGTCGTCATCATTGAATGAATAAACCTCCTTGGGTCTCGGTGCCAGTGGAGGCTTCTGAGTAGGCGCAGATGCACCTTTTGAGGCATTAACAGTCAATGCCTGTTTCTCCTTTGCTTTTTGTCCGGAGCTGTTAGCTGCGGACTTTTTCCCCTTATCGTCAAAGGCGGGGAAGCTGACACCCAGAAGACGTGCATTGGCCGCCTTCTTTTTTGCAGCTTCAGCTTCGATGATCAGGGAGCTCCAGTCAGGAGGGGAAGTAGAGTTGAGCCAGAGCTTTACTGCAGGCAACATGTTCATGCTGCAAGCGGAGAGGAGCGCATGTTCTGGCATGCCTGGAGGTAGCCTGAAGCAAGCCTGTCGGAAGCGTTCGATGAACGCCCGAACCGTTTCCTTCTCCTTCTGACGTATCTCTATGAGAGACGCCATCGTCATGTCCTTCCCGCCGTCGTAGAAGCGGTCGAGGAAGAGGCGTGTCAGGTCGTCGAAGGACGATATGGAATTGTCGGGGAGGCTGCAGTACCAGTCATACGCCACTCCTTTCAGGGCCCCGACAAAGATACTGGTGAGGAGCGCGTCCTCCTTCGGAAGATGCCCTGTCTGTGACTGGAAGTACGTCAGGTACCGTCACGGAGAGTCCTTCCCGTCGTATGGGGTGAGTGTTTGTGGTTTATACTTTGGGGGATAAACCACCTTGTTCCACTCGAGGGGATAAGGCTGGGGAATGCCCATCTTCTGGCGTTTCTCTTGCCTGTTCTTGGACTCGAAGCGCTCCCGCAGGTCTTTGATCATTTCGACTACATCCTCCGTAGAGCAAGGAGTCGGGGAAGGAGGTACCATCTAGATTGGAGCATTTGAGGGCTCCGAGGTCCGAGGTGCTTCTGTATCCGAGGGCGCCCGTTGGAGGGGCACACTCGACTCCCCATTAGCTCCTGGGTCAGGACCAGTTGAAGGTATCCTGATCAAGGCCGACCACATCTCAAATACTGCTTGAGTCAGTGCTTGTATAGAGGCAGAGACGGTTTTGAGACCTCCCTCTAATGAGTCTATGCGCTGGACTATATCCTGTGATGGTGCATCAGACTCGACATCATCCCCAGCCATGTATACTGTCCTGACACGGCCAGGAGTGGATGGATGGGTTGAGGCTTCGCTTTCAGCCTCACTCTCATGCGGGGGAGTTACTTCTCCTGGTGTTTGGCCACCCCCAGCCACATTCTGGAGTTCATCTTCAATAGGCGCATCTACAAGGGTCTGATTGCCCTCAGCTCCGTCTTGAAGGACCTCTTCGTTTCCAGAACTACCCCCGACGGTGTCCTGGAGGACATCCTCATTTTGAGGGGCTTCAGGGAGAGTAATCTCGCCTTGATGATGAAGATCCGCCGCAGCTGTGCTTTGGACATCTTCGTCTTCGGAAGGAGGCTCAACAAGGGTCTGGCTACCCCCAGCTTCCTCCAAGGACTTCTTCCTCGACCGAGTGCCTTCAAACACTCCAGAGGTCGAGACAGCTGCCTTGGTTTTCCTCGGCTGGCTTTTGGATGAAGACGAGGAATTGGCAGTCGTCTTCCGGATTGATGAGGTGTTGGAGACCACGTTGCATGAAGCAACCTTTGGCTCCTCTTCAGCTGACAACTTCGTCCCAAGGCGACGTCGGAGAGGTGTCGATGATTGCAGTCGTTGGAAGACCGACTTCTTGGTGGAGCTGTCGCCTTGCAACAGCAGTTGATGGTGACCACCGTACAAGTATGCCCCGTAAGAGGCGTATCGTGCTTGTTGGTCGACTCTCCTGACCGGCGCTTGTGAGTGATCACGTTGCGCAGGTCGTTGGAGGAGAGTGGTGCCTTCACACCCCCTTCAGACGTATGGCAAGGCCAAACGCCGGGGTGGTCAGGTGAGTGCTGCGCCCCCTAATCTAATACCAAGCAGGCATCATGATTAGTAGTGGGGAAACCACAACATTTGAAGTGACTTGAACGGACCTCAAACGCACAACCAGAGGAGGCGCGGGAGTTCAAGACCACTGAGTTTGCCTCTCTCGACTTGGTTGTGCACGTAGTAGATGCGCCCAAGCGAGATGAGGACTTTGAAGATCGACTCGTTATTGGTGCAGAAGCACTTGAGTCAACCTTGTACAGCTTGCCATCGGCAGCGCGCGTGATGACGAGCGCGTGCCTCTGGCCGGCTGCTGGCATAGCACGTTTGTGGCGCATGGCCCGTGCCGCCTTGGATTTCTTCGTACCAGCCCGCTGGGGCGCATAGTACTCAGCATCCAAATTCTCCTCGCCATTACAGCGAGTGAGTCTGTCAAAGACAGAGGCTTTTTGTGACGCATCAGAGGTGATGCACGGGGCATTGGCTGCGCCCCTGCTCCGTCGACGTATCTTCCTCGCCTGAGAGGGAGATAGCTGGGGAACGTGGTCGGCCGCACGCTTCCCCAAGAGATGCGCTGTATCGGCGGGCGCACCTTGGTTGCTGAGAATGTCAGCAGAAAGGGAAGGCTGGATTGCTGCATCCCCTTCAGTGGTGGTGCCCGAGGCGTCGACTTTGCGCACCCAGGCCGTACGGATCTTCTTCGGCTTTGGTAGCCGCTTCGAAGGACTCGCACTTCCTTCAGAAATGAACTCCTCGTACGCCTGTTGATTGAGGCGCACGACCAGCATCTTGTGGGAGGAGCCCACCTTCACGTCGTCGGCCTGTGACACGACTTTCTCGGAAGAGGAGAAAGAAGTCCCCAGCAGAGTCGCCAGCTTGTTTGCCATTAAAATTGTTTGATTAAAAACTTTAATACAAACAGAACAGTGTTACAATATAGGACTTAGATGTAGTCCTAGGAGTACACTTTTGTTTAAGCTGGGTCCTTAGTGCCAATGGAGCGAGTGGTAATGCGTTGACTCCGTTGACCGGCTGACGACGGTTATCGGTTCTCTGAAGGTGTGGATTGCTCTGGGTGCTGGAGCTTGCTGAGAGGAGGAAGACGTTGAGTGTCTGTATCTGCCTCTCTGATGATTCCTTGTATGTTTGTTGTGGATTCTGTGTGTGTGTGTGAAGGAGACGATCCGTCTATTTATAGATTTGCAGGCTGGCTGCTCAGGCGCGCATGTGGGATGCGCTGGTGTGGGGACGCCACATGGAGGTTGCTGATGGAGGCACGTAGATGATGCGCCCTGATTGAGGGGAAAAACTCTTCATATTGCTGTTGTGAGCCGGCACGTAGCATAGGAGAAGATCTTTCTGTTGCTGAAATCTTGGACGAGTTGAGTCAAAGGACACATGTCGTCGACTCATGGCTTGAAGATCTCGAATTTGGGGGGGAAGTAATCTGGTGAGCTGCGCCTTAATTGGGCGCAGAAGGAGGTTGCGGCTCATAACCTTTAGGGGTTACAAACTGTTTAGAGCGCATGGCTTTTGAGGCGCATGCAGGCGACTTTCCTTCTGTCTTTCGGGATCAGAGATCAGTCTGGGGCGCATGGCTTTTGAGGCGCATGCAAAGCTTCAACTGGAGACTCTTCTTCTGTCTTTAGGGATCAGTGAAGGGTCTGAGGCGCATGGCTTTTGAGGCGCATGCTGGTTTGGACGCATGGCCGTAGAGGCACATGGCGATTTGGACGTATGGCCGTAGAGGCGCATGCGGATGGCCATGTGGCAGTAGCCGTCGGAATAGAGTCATGATGATGCTGACGTTGCCGACGCTTCGTTCTCTGAAAAAGCTGTCAACTGTTCAGATTTTGGGAAGCGTGTTGCCAACTCTGGTGTCAGTTCAGCATTTAATGTTTGTGACGTTCGATGGACAGCTGAGTGGGCACATTGGTTGGTGTTCCACTCGGCATGGAGATGTGAGGGGGGCGCATCCTCTGTGATGCACCGGGTACAGTAGGGCGCGTCTGTGTGATGCGCCTGATGCTGGAGGGCGCGTCCGTGTGATGCGCTGTTTGGCTGGCGCATCCGACATGTCCTTAAATGACGCGGCTGTCTCGCTCCTCGAGTGCTATAAATAGCCGTTTGGCTGAATTCGAGGCGTCCGGTTCATCCATTTAATGCAAATTCATTGCACAGAATTTGGAGAGTCATCCACTTGGCGCGTGGATTTGATTTGCCCGGCCTATAAATAGTGGCATGGAGAGAAGTTTTGCTCCTCATTCCCTCTCGTAATTCCAATATAAACTTGGATATGCGGGTGCATTCTGTTGACAAAGTGCTCCCGAGGGTGAAGATGAGACGTCGTGTTGTCTTCGATGCACTTGAAGGTGACTGTTACATCTAAAAGACGGAGTCGAGGGCTTCTGAGGCAGGCGGAAGGTGCATGTTGCATCCAAAGATAAGGATGTTCGGGTCTCGTCTCCGTTGTTCCGGAAGAGCCGTAGATCGGAATGGTGGTGCTAGGCTCTCTCTTCCTTCAAAGTGGGTGCCGTCTACTTTGATTGTGTTGAAAGCTCCTTGTGCCATGATTTCGATCACGGTCTTCCTTGGTCTTTGGAGGCTCTTTCGAAGCCTTCCCTGGCCATAGCATTTGCGGTGCTCTTCTCTTCCTTGGTTCCAGCCAGAGGGTTAAATGCTTTGCTTGGCGAAGCACTTATCAGGTGAGCCTGGCTGGAAGAGCGGCACATAACTGGGCTCTACTTGGCCAGGTGAGCCAGGTTGGAAGAGTTGCACATAACTGAGCTGCTGAAGGGATGCACATAACTGAGCTGCTGAAGAGATGGTAGGATGCGCCTGGCTGGAGGCGCATGACATCTGCTGCACCTGGCTGACAGCGCATGGTGACTGCTGCGCCTATCGGAAGGCGCATGGTGGTTGCTGCGCCTATCTGGAAGGCGCATGGTGACTGCTGCGCCTATCGGAAGGCGCATGGTGGTTGCTGCGCTTATCTGGAAGGCGCATGGTGGCTGTTGGCTGTAATCTAGGATCCTTCCTTTGTAGAAATTCTCCTTTGTACAACCTTTTCTAGACATGTAATAGACTTTTATATATATAAATAAAAAGTCCTTCTTCGAATGTCTATGGCTTATTTGATTAGCTGTCTGAGTTCTGGCGCATATAATGCCTGGCGCATGGTCTTTCTGGTTGTGAAATTCCATGCTTCTACAACCTTAACTTACCCTATTATCTTACCCTTTCATAGCTAGGGTAAATCCTAATTATCTTGTGATACCATCTTTGTATCACAAGATAGCTCAACCTATCACGCTCACTCTAGTCCACATCTAACTCTAATACAAAACTTCTAATATAAAATCTTACT
This sequence comes from Iris pallida, assembly GCA_029216955.1. NCBI lineage: Eukaryota > Viridiplantae > Streptophyta > Magnoliopsida > Asparagales > Iridaceae > Iris > Iris pallida. The sequence goes on along the minus strand of JANAVB010029420.1, from coordinate 6,264,061 downwards.
AACATATCTTCCACAATTTCCTCACTCTCTAACACAAACCACATCCTATTACCAAACCTTTCCTTAACATATTATCTAACCACTAACATACTCTTCTAACTAAACGTTCAACTCACTAACTCACTAACAACACACATACACACAACATGAAAGGGGTTAAGTGACTGTTTTTGATGAAAAGGATAAATGGATGAATGAATGGTGAATGAGTGAATGGATGAATGAATGGTGAATGGGTGAATAGATAAATGAATGGTGAATGGGTGAATGAATGAATGAATGGTGAATGGGTGAATAAATAAATGAATGGTGAATGGGTGAATGAATAAATAATTGGACTGCTATATGTGAAGGATGAATGGATGGATGAATGAATGGATATGGATGAATGGTGAATGGGTGAATGAATGAATGAATGTTGAATGGGTGAATGAATAAATGAATGGTGAATGGGTGAATGAATAAATGAATGGACTGCTATATGTGATAGATGAATGGATAGATGAATGAATGCATGGATGGTGAATGGGTGGCCGAATGAATGATACTGCTGCTACTTGTTCCTGTAATTGCTGCTGCATATGCTGCTGCTGCTTATGCTGCCTAGCTGCTGCTGCATATGCTGGCCTAGCTGCTGCTGCATATGCTGGTCTCAATCCCCCCTTTAACCACCATGAACACCACCACAAACCACCACTACAACACCACAACTACAACCACAACAACTTCCTCCATTCTCATTCAAACTCACACACAACTAATAAACATATATATACATATATCAAGACACCTATATATATACACTCTCAAATATAAAGAGACACACACACATAATATTTTGGGTTCGTTGGGTAACCCGACACATGAACCCGAGCCCAACCCGATTGTTGATCGGGTTCAAATATTTTAACCCAAATCCGAGCCCGAACCCGAGTATCTTCAACCCTAACCCAACCCATTAACGGGTTTATCCGATTGGGTTCGGGTTTAGCCCGCCCAAGTTGTACCCCTAACCGTGTGTCCGTGTGTGTCTGTGTGTGTGTGTGTCCGTGTGTGTGTGTGTCCGTGTGTGTGTGTCCATGGGAGAGGAGGAGGAGGAGGAGGAGGAGGAAGAGGAGGGAGAGGAGTTAGGTTAGGGTTTACCCGTGGAAGAGGAGGAGCTCGAGGAGGAGGAGCTCGAGGGGGGGTAGGGGTCGCCGGGGGGGGAGGGAGTCGCCGGGGGGGGAGGGGTCACCGGGGGGGGAAGGGAGTAGCCGGGGGTCGAGGGGGAAAAAGAAAATTCTAAAATTTCCGAGTGAGGGGGAAAAAGGAAATAGTGTGCCCTAAGTAAAAAAGTTAGCGATGTCAAGAGGAGACGTCGCTAAACGTCACAAATATTTTAATATATGGCGACATATTTAATAATATGTCGCTGAACGTCGCTATTCAGCGACGTAATTTATGTCCTGTCGCTGAACGTCGCTATTCAGCGACGTTTTACGATGTCTATAGAAAGGAGTCGCTATATTCGATATTTAGCGACATTATTTTATTCCATCGCTAAATTACGTCGCTAATAGAGCATATTTTAGTAGTGAGTACCTTAGTGGGTTTTCCTATATCATTCTCCCACTAGTTATGTACATTATGCTTTTGTGGCGTTTAGCCTCCGAGCACTTGTTTAGCTCGTGTTTTGGATCTTGACATTTAGCCTAGGGGCCTAAACATGATTTGCCTATTCTAGACTATAGCTAGAGTTTATCATGTATGACTATTACTCTTGCTAGTTTTTCACTTTGTATTACTAGCTTCATGATCATCCATGTATATATAGTTTGGGACGCTTTACTATTTTATGTCTGATTATCATACTTCTTGTACTTTGCATATTTGCCTGTGATTTAGATACCTAGGATTGTTTGACCTATGATTGACTGTTGGATTGTATTAGTAACCCCCATTTCTATACAGCTTATACGTTATTTTGGGGTACTGGAGTACTTTGGATTACGTAGCTGGCCTTGTCCGTCCCTACTTGTCAGTATTCTGGTTCTGGGGCATGACATAGGTTTTAGTGGTGGCCCATACATGTCTGATTTATCAAATATATGGGGTTACTGATATTTAGATATCTCAGTCAAAATTCTCCTTTATTGATATCCTTCGTATTACTCTATATCTCTGATCCTTTGACCTGATATCTGCCTTGATCGTTGATCTTTCCTGTTCCCTTGATTTGATCATTTTGTCCTTTAACCTTCAGGGGTACTGTTCTTAATCCTTTTGATCATCTTCTTTGGGTTCTGTCGATGGCAGGTCAACAATCTTCTGTTAGGCCAGTTTTGGAGGATTAGTCTCAGCATTCAGAAGAAGAATCGAGAGTCGACCTGAGGGTAGTGATGTCCGTCCATCTCGATCAGCTAGCTGTGCCCATGCAGTCAATATTTCCAGTTCAGCCAGAATCTCATCAGTCAGTACCAGTGATAGATCATGTCACGCCCCAGAACCAGAATACTGGAGAGCGGGGGAATGACTCAGCCAGCTACGTATTACGGGTAGATGAATACCGTATAATACGATCAATGCTGTCTAACAAGACGAGGGGGTGCATACTTCATAAAAGTCTTTCTATGGTCACTTCACATCTATTGTCTCAATCATTCGAACAAGAAACAGAAATAAAGAACATGTAATATAAAGCAGTAAGGCGTCCCAAACGCTCAGTCAAAATGTTCTTGAGATCTGGCTTTACAAAACATAGCCAGATGATGAAGCAAGGTATACACAATTGTTATCAGCTGCAGTCTGACTTAATTACAATTATGTAAAAGTAAGTGCAAGATAATCCGACTAACATGTCGGTGCCAAACGGCTAAGTATAAAGTAAATAACAAAACGAGCGGTGAAGTAAGGAACCCACTCGAGTCCTCCTGCGATCATTCCCCTAGTATTGACCATCTTGGAGGTAGAAGTAAGCTGGATCCTCGGGGACCGGCTCTAAATCTGGCCATGCAAAACCAGAGAGGTTAGACCTCTAATAGCAAGTACCACAAGGAAGGACGATATGAAGGATTAAACCAGTAAGTAAGAGAATATAATAATAGATCTCTGCTTTCCACTAGGATTCACATAACATCATGACACTTCGAACCAACCTCCCAACCAAACAAGGACAGAAGTTGGCCCGTCATGTCCTGACATTCTGATCATCTCAGTTAGGTAATAGAGTAAGTACAGTACACAAACAAATCATCTTGAACGGCCAATCAACTCCTACGGCTTGCTATTGTGAGTCACAAGTTATCCTGAAATTATACAAATAAGGGATTCCTCAGTTCTTACTATGTGCGAGCAAGGCTAGTCTATCCAGTCAATCAATTACGCCAATCATGTAATTAGACGAGTCCCAGCGGGACGCCCGCCGTTAATATATCATGTACAATAATAATATAAGCAGATACCGTTCCCTGCCCGTGTGACAGATTTACAGTATCTGTGGGAACCAGTCGGCCTGTCGGGCACTACTAGTCCCAAGAGGGCTGCCATGTAAGAACTCGGGAATCCATTCTCTCCATGCCATCATTATTTTATTTAACTTAAAGCCTCTATGTTAAGCGAAATCCCATGCCGTGGATCATGGTCATTCAAATGAGTACTTTCGTACGGGATACGATATGCGCAACTCTACAACGATACCCGTGCGGCTAGGTTGCAGGTCTCACATAGCGTAATGCAACAATCAAATCTAACCACGGAGTAATCATGCCTTGACCATAAAGTACACATGCTGTTTTTGTAAGATAAATAAATAACTAAATAAATAAATAAATAATTTGAAGCCTGCATGTGCCTGTATGCCAATATTCGGGATCGGATAATCGATTGCAATAGTTCATTACATGAACGTGTCTCATTCATTCAATTCAATAAGACGACTAGCCAGTCTCTTAGTTCCAACTAGAAACGTATGATCAATTATTAGTCAATGTCACAATCATTATCGATGGTGGCAAGGCATGAAAGTCATTTAGTATTAATTGGGTCGAGTCTATAACTCTCAAGGTTAAGTTCCAGTCTTACTGGGTATCCATAAACCAATCAAGACACAAGACATGTTCTACACAACCATATGTATTAAACATTAACATGCTAAGATTATCGAGTTCATGCAAAAAGCATAAGGATAAAATAGGAGAACTATCATGCCACCATTGAATGAATAAATTATAGAGCAAATAAAACACCCAAGTCAGGAAGTCACGCCAACAAGTCTATGCTAAGGCCAATAAGTCACGCCAACAAGTCTAGCTGGAGTGAGCGTGAAAAGTGGTTCACGTTGGCACGCACAGTGTGAACGTGAAAAGTGAGCGTGAAAAGTAAGTGTGAAAAGGTAACTCACGCACTCACGCACAGTGTGAGCATGACAAGAGATTCACGCACGCACGCAAAGATGTGTGCGTAAAAAGTGACAAGAAATTCATGCACGCAAAGATGTGTGCGTGACTAAAAATTTACGCATGCACGCAAAGATGCGAGCGTGACTGAAAATTCACGCTAATATGTAGAGACGTGTGCGTGACTAAAAATACACGCTGACACGTAGAGACGTGTGCGTGACTAAAAATACACGTTGACACGTAATAACGTGAGCGTGACAAAAAATTCACGCAAACACGTAGAGACGTGTACGTGACTGAAAATACACGCAGACACGTAAAAACGTGTGCGTGACTGAAAATCTACGCAAACACGTCGAGACGTGTGTGTGACTGAAAATACACGCAGACACGTAAGAACGTGTGCGTGACTCAGGAACCTTCGTCCCCAGCCAGAAATGAAGTTCCCATGGTTCAGAACCCATGGATAGCCGAGAATACACGCCAAGTTGGGAGATCAAACCCATGAACAACCGAAATACAACAACTTAGATCTAGAGAAAACAAGCCATAGAAATCAAAAATGCCAAGAACTAAACTCTTTCAGGATTATGAGAGGAAGAATAATGAACCATAAAAATGGTTCTCCAAGCAAGAAGTAAGATTGCACTTGCCTGCTGATGGGTTGGTGGAGAGAGTGATGAGAGGAAGAAGAAGAAGTAATGGTGAAGAAGAGAGTTATGAGGAGAGAGAAGGAGATGGAAGCTTTAAATAGGAAGGGTGGTGGTAGGTGGGGTTATTGGGTCGGATTTGTTCCACCATGAACCCGAAAAGCCCTCCATGATCCCGAACCACAAGCAAGACTAAAGCTGAAAATAAAATGCAGGAATAGCATTGCAGGAAGTAAAATTGCAGGAAATAAAATACAGATAATTAATTAACATGAAATTATAGGAATTTAAATACAAGATAATACGTGATAAATACTAAATAAATATATATGAGTTATACATGTATAAAAATACGTATTCTGGAAATGGGGAGTGACATCTCTACCCACCTTAGAAAAATTCCGTCCTCGGAATTTCAAATCCAAGTAGGTAGAAATATCGGAGCTAAACTAATACAAGCAATTCTAGTGAGCAAGCAATCATTTTACTATATCAAAAGCAAGTACTATATATGTAAATTCATCAATCTACGATATCAAGTAGCTCTACCCATAAGGTGATAAGCATGAAGAATCAAGACAATCAAGGTATACAGAAAGAGATATACCTTGCGAGTCAAACAGGTGTGGATACCGTGATCGGATATCATCCTCACGTTCCCACGTTGACTCTCCCAAGTAGTGATGACCCCAAGCAACACGGACAAGACTAATTGTTCGGTTCTTGAGTATCTTCTCTCTTCGGTCCAAAATGGATACAGGCTGTTCCTCGTAAGACAGGTTGGTACCAACAACCAGCTCAGAATGATCGAGGACATGGCTTGGGTCCGATACATACCTACGTAATTAAGATACATGAAACACGTCATGCACCTCTCGTAACGAAGGTGGGAGGGATAAACGATAAGCAACATCGCCTACCCGATCAAGGATAACAAATGGGCCCACGTACCGCGGACTCAATTTCCCGCGAACGCCAAATCTAATAACCCCACGAGTAGGTGAGATCCGCAAGAATACGTGGTCCCCAACAGAGAACTCTAACGGCCTACGATGCTGGTCCGTCCAATGACGATGCCAGTCCTGCGCAACTCGAAGTCGCTCTCTAATTCCCTTGACCATTTCAACCGTCTGAACAGTCATTTTCGGGCCTAACATCTTCCTCTCTTCGATATCATCCCATGCAAGCGGCGACCTGCACTTCTTACCATATAGTGCTTTGAATGGCGTCATCTGGATACTGGCTTGATAACTATTGTTATATGAGAACTCGACTAAGTGCAGGTGACTCTCCCAAGACCCTCCAAAATCTAGGGTACAAGCTCGCAACATGTCTTCTAAAGTCTGAATCGTTCTTTCTGATTGTCCATCCGTCTGCGGATGGTAAGCCGTGCTAAGTGTTAACTTGGTACCCAGACTATGATGTAAGCTCTTCCAGAAATGCGATGTAAAGCGGGTATCTCGATCCGACACAATACTGACAGGGACTCCATGCTGCCTGACTATCTGTTGCATATACAACTCTGCCAACTTTATGTAGATTGCCCTACTCTGAAAGGAAGAAAATGTGCTACCTTCGTAAGTCGATCCACTATTACCCAAATAGTGTCCTTACCACTTGGTGATCTCGGTAAACCGGTCACAAAGTCCATTGTAATATGCTCCCATTTCTATTCCGGAATAGGAAGCGGTTTCAATAACCCAGCTGGCCTCTGCTGTTCTGCCTTCACTTGCTGACATACCAAGCAACGGGAAACGAATCTAGCTATCTCCCTCTTCATCCCGTTCCACCAGAAATGCTGCTTGATATCTTGGTACATCTTGGTCCCTCCAGGGTGAATAGAATACTGAGAACTGTGAGCTTCTGCCATAACCTCCTGTCTGATATCTCCACTAGGCACACATAGACGCGATCCAAACCTAAGTGTACCATCTTCATGAATTCTCATCTCCTTCCTGAGTCCTGACTCACATTCTGCCCTAAGCTTCTGAATCCTCGGGTCCTGTGCCTGAGCTACCTTGATCCTGTCTACCAAGTCGGATTGAACTTGCAGACTCGTTAGAACTCCTACATCACTAGGAAGTACAACTTCGATGCCCATCTCCTGAAGGTCTTCTAAGATATGCCTCTGTGTTGTCAACATAAATGTGCCGCCTCTCCTGCTAAGAGCGTCTGCTACTACATTAGCCTTGCCTGGATGATACTGAAGCTCTACGTCATAATCCTTGATCAACTCCAACCATCTTCTCTGCCTCATGTTCAGCTCCTTCTGAGTAAAGATGTACTTCAGACTTTTATGATCTGTGTACATCTCCACTCGGTCACCATATAAGTAATGTCTCCATAGCTTCAGAGCAAATACTACTGCCGCTAACTCCAAATCATGAGTTGGATAATTCTTCTCGTGGTTCTGAAGCTGCCTAGATGCATATGCTATCACCTTCCTATGTTGTATAAGGACACATCCAAGTCCTTTATCTGACGCATCACAATATACTGTAAAACCTCCGGCTCCAACTGGTAATGTAAGAATAGGTGCTGATATCAACTTCTGCTTCAAAATCTCGAATGATGCCTGACATTCTGTCGACCAAACGAATGGTACATCCTTCCGGGTCAGGCGGGTCATGGGTGCTGAAAGCCTTACAAAGTCTGACACAAACCTTCTATAATATCCTGCCAATTCCAAGAAACTCCGTACATCAGCTACGGTCTTGGGTACTGGCCAACTTTCTACTGCTTCTACCTTCTTGGGATCTACTGCTACTCCGGCTCCTGATATGATATGACCCAAAAATAAAATATGATCCGACCAAAACTCACACTTGCTGAGCTTGACATACAACTGGTTCTCTCTCAGAACCTGCAACACTTTCCTGAGGTGGTCTTCATGCTCCTCTTCACTAGCAGAGTATACGAGAATGTCGTCAAGAAACACAACGACAAACTGGTCTAAATATGGCATAAAGATGTGATTCATCAAATCCATGAATATCGCTGGTGCATTGGTCAAACCAAACGGTATTACTAAGAATTCATAATGCCCATACTTCGATCTGAATGCTGCCTTGGGAATATCCTCCTTCCGGACCCTCACCTGATGGTACCCTGAACGAAGATCTATCTTGGAGAAAACTCTAGCTTTGCTCAACTGATCAAATAAGTCGTCAATCCTGGGTAATGGGCACTTGTTCTTCACTGTTGCCGTGTTAAGCTTCCTGTAGTCAATGTACAATCTGGATGACCCATCCTTCTTCTCCACAAGTACCACTGGTGCTGCCCATGGTGACACGCTAGCTCGGATGAACTTTTTCTCCTTCAATTCCTCTATATGCTCATATACCTTGGCCTGCTCTGAATCTGCCATTCTGTAAACTCGATCTGATATCGGTTTAGTTCCTGGTGCCAATTCTATACTGAACTCAATATCTCTGACCGGTGGTAGACCTAGAAGTTCTTCAGGAAATACGTCTAGAAATTCTTCAACTACCTTCAAAATCTGAACTTCTTCCATTGCCGTTACCATTCCCTGCTCTTGCTGAGTTGCCTCTGATCTGACTAAGGTGAATCTCTTCATGCCTGGAATATCAAAAGACACACTCCCTCAACGACAATCTATTGCCGCATGACTGTCTTTCAGCCAGTCCATGCCTAAGATAACGTCGAAATTTCCAACAGGAAATTCTATCAACCGGGCGGGTAAGGAATGCCCACAAACTACAATGCTACATGCTAAAATAACCCTACTAACTCCTACGAGCCCATTACCAGTGAGTATATTCAACCTCCGTGGCAATGCCTCGAACTCCATTCCTAGTCGTGTCGTAAATTGTGCAGATATAAATGAATGGGATGCTCCCGAATCAAACAATGCTACTGCGGGATATGAGGCGACGAGAATGTTACCTGCCACAACATCTTCCGATGCCAATGCCTCCTCTAAGGACAGAGTGAATGCTTGTCCTCGACCTCCTTGCTGGTTCCCATGCTGCGGCCTAGCCTGATGTTATTGCTGGCCCCTTCCTTGATGATGCTGGGGTGGTCTATGCTGGTATTGCTGCATCGGCGGCCCCTGCTCCCGAAACATCTGAGCCTGCGGCATTAACGGACGCTGCGCCAACGGCCTTACTGCCACCGCTGGTCCTCGATACTGGCCTGCCCCTGGTGCTGGCAGAGCAGGAAACTGCTGCCCTGGTCCTCCTGCCCTCGAATTCATGGGACATATGGTAACCTGATGGTCTGGATTTCCACATATCGGACACAGTCCATTCAATATCTAACACACATCTCTAGTGTGTCCCATCTTCCCACAATAAGTGCAGCCCGCCGGGGGTTGCTGGTTTTTCCTCTGTTGCTGTTGCTGCTGCCTGGGTGGTGGTCCTCGTATCGCCACATCGTGGATACGAATGCCAGTGGATGGTGCTGTTGTTCGGGGTGCTGCTCTCCCTCCTCCTTCAATCTGACTGTGGGACCTCTTCTGACCCCCAGTCCTTACCGCAAGCCTCTGAATGGTGATCTCATGCCTTCGAGTCACCGTCAATACTTTATCAAAAGTTTGGTAATTGTGCCCCTCTATCAATTGTAAGAGTTCAAGATGAAACCCTCGCTGAAACCTCATGGCCCTCTGGCTCTCTGTTGCTACCATCTCTGGGGCGAATCTACTCAATCTGTAGAACTTCGTTGCATAAGCATCTACGGTCTTGCCGGCATGTCTGTGGCTGATAAACTTCTGTTGTAGCTCAAATCGTGCCATAACTCCATAGTACTTGGTCTTGAATCTTGCTGTAAAATCGTCCCAAGCCACAGGACGTCTGATGCCCACTTCCTCTGATTCCCACCAATCACGTACGAGATCCTGAAGTAACAACTTCACTAGATCCACACGTTCTTCTGCCGGCACCTTAGCAGCTGTCAAAATAGCCTCAATATCCTTAAGCCATGCATCTGCTAAGATGGCATCCTCCGTGCCCTCAAAACGGCGGGGGTTGTACTTGTAAAACCTGGCTGATGCTCCTGAATCAGTCCTCACTCCTCTTTTCAATGCCGTCTGCAATCCTTGGTTGAGCAACACATTCTGCTCTTGTAGCTGAGTGTGCATGCACTGTTGGGCCAACATCTGATGTTGCTGAGTAGCCATCATTCCCCTCATGATCTCCAGAAGTGCTGGTGTATCCACTTCCACAGGGGTAGGTGGAACTATGGTTGGGGGTGGAACATCCGGATACTGCGATCCAGCTGCTGCTTCTACTATCACTTCTTCTTGGATAGCCTCTTGAGTTAGTACCGGTCCTTGCTGCTGACCAACCTGGTCAGGTTGTCTATGTTGCTCTTGTTGTTGCTGTCCAGCTCTGACCAACGCGGACGAAGTGCCCCTAAGAAAAGGGAAAAGAGAACAATCAAACAACCGGACATGAAGGATTAATGAAGTCAAAGGATACCAGAATGTCAAGTAAGGGTTGAGAATAACGAATCATGAGATCAAGGAGGAAACACGTGTGATTGAGACATCCTATAAATCAAAATACCCCACAAGTCTGAAATCAGACCTGCATGGGCCACCACTAAAACCTTGTCATGCCCCAGAACCAGAATACTGGAGAGCGGAGGAATGACTCAGCCAGCTACGTATTACGGGTAGATGAATACCGTATAATACGATCAATGCTGTCTAACCAGACGAGGGGGTACATACTACATAAAAGTCTTTCTATGGTCACTTTACATCTATTGTCTCAATCATTCGAACAAGAAACAGAAATAGAGAACATGTAAGATAAAGTAGTAAGGCGTCCCAAACGCTCAGTCAAAATGTTCTTGAGATCTGGCTTTACAAAACATAGCCAGATGATGAAGCAAGGTATACACAATTATTATCAGCTGCAGTCTGACTTAATTACAATTATGTAAAAGTAAGTGCAAGACAATCCGACTAACATGTCGGTGCCAAACGGCTAAGTATAAAGTAAATAACAAAACGAGCGATGAAGTAAGGAACCCACTCGAGTCCTCCTGCGATCATTCCCCTAGTATTGACCATCTTGGAGGTAGAAGTAAGCTGGATCCTCGGGGACCGGCTCTAAATCTGGCCATGCAAAACCAGAGAGGTTAGACCTCTAATAGCAAGTACCACAAGGAAGGACGATATGAAGGATTAAACCAGTAAGTAAGAGAATATAATAATAGATCTCTGCTTTCCACTAGGATTCACATAACATCATGACACTTCGAACCAACCTCCCAACCAAACAAGGACAGAAGTTGGCCCGTCATGTCCTGACATTCTGATCATCTCAGTTAGGTAACAGAGTAAGTACAGTACACAAACAAATCATCTTGAACGGCCAATCAACTCCTACGGCTTGCTATTGTGAGTCCCAAGTTATCCTGGAATTATACAAATAAGGGATTCCTCAGTTCTTACTATGTGCGAGCAAGGCTAGTCTATCCAGTCAATCAATTATGCCAATCTTGTAATTAGACGAGTCCCAGCGGGACGCCCGCCGTTAATATATCATGTACAATAATAATATAAGCAGATACCGTTTCCTGCCCGTGTGACAGATTTACAGTATCTGTGGGAACCAGCCGGCCTGTCGGGCACTACTAGTCCCAATAGGGCTGTCATATAAGAACTCGGGAATCCATTCTCTCCATGCCATCATTATTTTATTTAACTTAAAGCCTCTATGTTAAGCGAAATCCTATACCATGGATCATGGTCATTCAAATGAGTACTTTCGTACGGGGTACGATATGCGCAACTCTACAACGATACCCGTGCGGCTAGGTTGTAGGTCTCACATAGCGTAATACAACAATCAAATCTAACCACGGAGTAATCATGCCTTGACCATAAAGTACACATGCTATTTTTGTAAGATAAATAAATAACTAAATAAAAAAATAAATAATTTGAAGCCTGCATGTGCCTGTATGCCAATATTCGGGATCGGCTAATCGATTGCAATAGTTCATTACATGAACGTATCTCATTCATTCAATTCAATAAGACGACTAGCCAGTCTCTTAGTTCCAACTAGGAACGCATGATCAATTATTAGTCAATGTCACAATCATTATCGATGGTGGCAAGGCATGAAAGTCATTTAGTATTAATTGGGTCGAGTCTATAACTCTCAAGGTCAAGTTCCAGTCTTACTGGGTATCCATAAACCAATCAAGACACAAGGCATGTTATACACAACCATATGTATTAAACATTAACATGCTAAGATTATCGAGTTCATGCAAAAAGCATAAGGATAAAATAGGAGAACTATCATGCCACCATTGAATGAATAAATTATAGAGCAAATAAAACACCCAAGTCAGGAAGTCACGCCAACAAGTCTATGCTAAGGCCAACAAGTCACGCCAACAAGTCTAGCTGGAGTGAGCGTGAAAAGTGGTTCACGTTGGCACGCACAGTATGAACGTGAAAAGTGAGCGTGGAAAAATAAGTGTGGAAAGTGAGCGTGAAAAGGTAACTCACGCACTCACGCACAGTGTGAGCGTGACAAGAGATTCACGCACGCACGCAAAGATGTGTGCGTGAAAAGTGACAAGAAATTCACGCACGCAAAGATGTGTGCGTGACTAAAAATTCACGTACGCACGCAAAGATGCGAGCGTGACTGAAAATTCACGCTAACATGTAGAGACGTGTGCGTGACTAAAAATACACGCTGACACGTAGAGACGTGTGCATGACTAAAAATACACGCTGACACGTAATAACGTGAGCGTGATAAGAAATTCACGCAAACACGTAGAGACGTGTGCGTGACTGAAAATACACGCAGACATGTAAAAACGTGTGCATGACTGAAAATCCACGCAAACACGTAGAGACGTGTGCGTGACTGAAAATACACGTAGACACGTAAGAACGTGTACGTAACTCAGGAACCTTCGTCCGCAGCCAGAAATGAAGTTCCCTTGGTTCAGAACCCATGGACAGCCGAGAATACACGCCAAGTTGGGAGATCAAACCCATGAACAACCGAAATACAACAACTTAGATCTAGAGAAAATAAGCCATAGAAATAAAAAATGCCAAGAACTAAACTCTCTCAGGATCATGAGACGAAGAATAATGAACCATAAAATGGTTCTCCAAGCAAGAAGCAAGATTGCACTTGCCTGCTGATGGGTTGGTGGAGAGAGTGATGAGAGAAAGAAGAAGAAGTAATGGTGAAGAAGAGAGTTATGAGGAGAGAGAAGAAGATGGAAGCTTTAAATAGGAAGGGTGGTGGTAGGTGGGGTTATTGGGTCGGGTTTGTTCCACCATGAACCCGAAAAGCCCTCCATGATCCCGAACCACAAGCAAGACTAAAGCAGAAAATAAAATGCAGGAATAGCATTGCAGGAAGTAAAATTGCAGGAAATAAAATACAGATAATTAATTAACATGAAATTATAGGAATTTAAATACAAGATAATACGTGATAAATACTAAATAAATATATATGAGTTGTACATGTATAAAAATACGCATTCTGGGAATGGGGAGTGACAGATCATCATCCAAATAAGGCATCGCCAGAGTCAGGGCATCCTGTATCACCAGTACAGTCAATAGTTCGAGCAGAGGTAGTATCAGATCATTCCGATGTGCATGCATTCCTATGGATCATAAAGGATATGATAGAGGCACAACAACATCGAGATCTCGTTCTCCAGCAGAGTATTTAGATGTTAATAGACCGTAGTGGGCAAGGAATACCAGAGGTATTTCAAGCCAAGGACCTTCAGCTAGAAGGAGTACAGATTAGAGTCAGGCAGTACCAGTCATCTAGTCAGTCAGTATATCAAGCCCGTCCTACTATAGAGGCAGTACGTGAGCACAAGTATATAGCCAGGAGGACTGCATCCAGAACTAAGGGTCGTAAGAGGTACCAATCACCCGTGTCAGGCTTTTCACCTTGACATCCCTCACCAATACCAGCATACAAACCTCCATACCAACACCAGGTGTTACCAGTCATATGTTCCTTTTATGAAAGGAGAGGGCACACTCATCGTACTTGTCGAAGGGCCAACTTTCTATGTTTGTCATGCGGATCACCAGACCACATGATAGGGATTTGTCCCCGGAGGAGTTCAGCTGGATCTTCATCCTTCCAGCCTACAGTTACCCAGTTTGGGGTATCAACACCAGTTCAGCAGAAGCGAGCTCAGAGGCCTTCATCGATGTATTCCCATACATTCCAGCAGGAGGGGCCTTAGTAATATATGTAGGCCCAGGCTCAGAGGCAGAGAGACTAGCAGTATCAGGCAGAACAAGAAGCATGTATCTATTATGGCAAGATAGGGCAACTAAGATCCGTTTGTTAGGCGGCCAATAGACGATGCTTCCGCTGTGGAGCGGAGGACCATTCAGTTAGCACTTACCCCTATCCGACATCTCGAGGATGACCAAATACACCAGATGTACCACCTTAGTCCTTTCAGTCGCATCAGTCATCACCCCAGTAGTGGATGAGCAGTTAGGGCCAATACTAGATGTTCAGCCATTGGCACAGTATCCTCCGCCATCACAAGCTCAGAGGGTCAGGCAGCACAGAGCACAGTTGTATGCGCAGTCTCAGGGGCAGCTCTAATATCGGTATGAGGGTAGTACCTAGGGAGTCTCAGGTACCATTTTATGGTCTTCTTTCAGTTATGCCCTTTTGATTTATCCTTCAGTAGCAGGCTAGGTAGTGGCACTATATCTTGGTTCTTGTCGGCGACCTTGCATTCCACCGATATCAGGGTACAACGGCCGGCTTGACTTATTCGGTGAGTGAATGAGAGTTTCTCTTCCCACTCTTCTGTCTTTGTATCTCGAGATACATGATATTTTTCATATATCAACTACGAAGATACGTCCTAGGTAGAGTCATGTCTTTGACTAAGTCATTGGTACCGACTTACTTTGAGACTTGACCCCTATCTATTTTGGGAGTCAGCGTAGGCCAGCGAGAGCGGGTCCCTACTCAACTGACTCAGAAGACATATTTATTCATATACCTCCAGCCCTTCTTGATTGTGGTTGTGTTATTGCTTACGTATTTATTTATATTATTGTTGCCTTCATTTACTTATATGCCATGCTTTTTCTTTTGGTTATCATGCTTGACTAGCTTTAGGAAATTCTGAGAACGAAATTTTTTTAAGGATGGAAGAGTTGTGAGACTCATCTCACAGTATCGGTATTTATATACGGATACGTATTTCTGTAAAGTATTTTGTATTTTTTTGGTTTTCGGAACGCTTTAAAATTTTCTCAATTTATAGATTTTCTCCTTAATCGGCATATCGCTAATATACCAGTGTATACCGATGGCATACCGCCCTGACAGATTTTCTATATTTAGATATTTTTGATTTCAGATATTTTTGTGAATAGTATTTTCGATATTTTCGTGAATAGTGTTTTGATATTTTCGTGAATAGTGTAGATGCAACCAATTATCCAATGGACAGTTGGTATTCTTTGGATGGCTAGGATTGACTTAGATCTTCACATGGATCACTATCTAACAGTTATTTTTAATTCCCCCTTCTATATATAACCTTTCACTTTCTCTTTCCTCTTTTTTTTCATTCTCTTCACTCTCTCTTTATTTCTTCTTCTCTTCTCTCCACCTTAGAGCTTGCCAAAAGCTTGGCCTTGAGGCCTTGGGTGTGGTGTCTAACCCCCCTAGGAGGAGGAGTAGAAGATTAGGCTTGGAGCTTTACCTAGACAAGTACATCTTGCCAAATATTGAACAATATTTTTTTTCTCATTTTTGTTTGTTCTATTCTCGTTTTTGCATGATTCTAAGCCTTTTTATAACTCGAAGTTTTTGGTTTTGAATGTTACATTTTTTGTAGATCTAAGTTTTAAGATTTTTCTTGTTTTGCTTGGTTTTGATCTCTTAAACTTTATTATTTCCGAAATCTAAGGGTTCCATTTTGTTCCAAATTTTATTCTACCCAATTTTAGCTTTTGAACCACATAATTTCGATTTACTTTGAGTAAGTTATGGCATTTTGAGTTCATAGGTTCCCTATGAACTTCAGTACTGATTTGGTGAAGTTGAATAGCCTGCAATTGCACACTTGCGTGCATCCTGCACCTTCCTGAGCAGCCTGCACCTTCCTGAGCAGCCTGCGCACCTTCCTACATAGCCTGTGCACCTTCCTGTACAGCTTGCGCACCTTTCTGTACCAGCCTGTGTACCTTCCTCTACAGCCTGTACACCTTCATGTGCAGCCTGCACACCTTCCTACACAGCCTACGCACCATCCTACGCATCCTGCGCACCTTCCAAAACGGGTTGCGCACCTTCCTGCACAACCTGCGTACCGTCTTGCATAGCCTGCGCACCTTCTTGCATAGCCTGCGCACCTTCCTGTACCTGCACTTTCCTGCGCAGGCTGCACCTACACTTTTATGTGCAGACTGCACCTGCACCTTCCTACGCACACTGCACATGCGTCTTCATGCGCAGACGGCACATGCGCTTTCCTGCGCAGACTGCACATGCACCTACCTGCACAGACTGCACCTGCGCCTTCCTGCGGAGACTGCACCTGCGCCTTCCTACGCAGACTACACCTGCGCTTTCCTGCACAGACTGTACTGTCCTTTCCTATACTTGGCCTTTTGTCTGTTTAAGTTGTTTTGTAGCTAGAATCTTGTAAAACTCAAAACATAAAAGTTGTAGATCTTTGTTTTCGCTTCAAGAATCTTCATTTTAATTGGAGTTCATATGTGACTGATAATTTCAATCATACTTTTGATCTTTTGGCATGTCTTCTGTACTTGGCCATTTTTTGATATTTTCTTCGATTGTAATAAATTCTTAACATGATTAGATGATCTCGTATAATTAGAGAATGATTGTACACCCTATATACACTTGACACTAGCACATATTCAATTATTATTCTATGTCATGTACTTACTTTCATTTATTCCTTTTTACATGCCACGATATGTCTTTCCTTTCCATTCTTTCTTATTTGCTATGCTATGTATTGCCATGCCTTTCCGGATTTATTATACTTTGCAGTCTATGTCATGTCTAGTATCTTTTTGTTGTGACCCATCGTGGCACACCCATGTTACATGTCTTCTTTGCTTACTAGATAGTGACCCGTCGTGGTGCACTCTTGTATATGTCTTTCCTTGCTTATATGATAGTGACCCGTTGTGGTGCACTCTTGTACATGTCTTTCTTTGCTTACTAGATAGTGGCCCATCGTGGCGCACCCATGTTTGGCGCACCCATGTTACATATCTTCTTTGCTTACTAGATAGTGACCCGTTGTGGTACACTCTTGTATATGTCTTTTCTTGCTTACATGATAGTGGCATGTCATGGCGCACTCCCTATTTTCTCTATAGTGGCTCGTCGTAGTGCACTCATAGCTTCCAGCTTATTATATTTTCTTGTTGTGGCTTGTTATAGTGCACTTTCTTGTGTTATCTAGTCTTGCATATCATGTTTAGGATGGATTCTGCGGAATGCCACACCCAGAATCTAACAAAAAAAATGTTAATGACTAATAACTAGCTTGATTATCTAGATCATTGGGAGGGAAGAATTTCCTAGTTACTTGCATCCCTTCGTGTTCCGGTCTCTCTCTCTCTCTCTCTCTCTCTCTATATATATATATATATATATATATATATATATATATATATATATATATATATATATATATATATATATATATATATTTTATATTATATATTATTATTATATATAATATACATATATTTTTTTTTATATATATATATATTTTTATATATATATAATATACATATACATGTATATGTATATGTATATATATATATGTATATGTATATATAATATACATATACATATATATATATATATATATATATATATATATATATTTATATATATATATATATATATATAAATATATATATATATATATATATATATATATATATATATATATATATATATATATATTATATATTATTATTATATATAATATACATATACATATACATATATATATATATATATATATATATATATATATATATATATATATATATATATATATATATTTATATATATATTATTATATATAATATACATATATATATATATATATATATATATATATATATATATATATATATATATATATATATATATATATATATATATAAATATATATATATATATATATATATATATATATATATATATATATATATATATATATATATATATATATACGTGGGATTTGGAGCTATCTGTCATGATGAGCAGACTTCCAGCACACCTTCGAGTGGGGCACCTCCTTAGGACATATCTTACTGCGGTGTGTCTGCTATACTTTTTTTTTTTTGGCTAGGAAGAGTTAGGTAGTATGCAAGGCAGGTAACTGGACTGGATTTCTCAAAAGTGCTTATGTTAGTAATCAGGATTGTGATAACCCTAGTTAGCTAATGTACAAAATAGTACTCATTGCTTGGTCGTGATTATTGTCACGACCCGCACCCTAGAGTAAGGGCACGAGAAGTGGGTACGTCCAGCCTACGCCGCAGTGTCGGCGGTAGAACGCTGTCCTAGGTAAATCATCTAACAGTATAAAGGTACCTATACAGTTCATACTCTTCGAATGGAGGTAACATCACAACATATAGTCTCAATCACATCTAAGGTAGAAGAATGAAGAACAGATAGATAGTAACTCAAGGAGAACCATTGCATAGATGAAATAAGACTAAGTGTCTAAGATACATAACATCCAGAATGTCAACTCATAATACAATAAGTCTAAGAGTCTATACATCTCCACATCTCAAAATACAACTCAGAATGTGAGACAAAATGATATAGAAAGACTGCCTAGACTAAACTGGTCTAGACTACTGGAACAACATCCTCAGCTGCAGGTGGATCCTGCTGAGGGTCCTCAATACAAGTGTCATCTAGTCCTGCTCCATAATAAGTAGTCACCCATGCCTCGTCCTCATCCTCTGTAATATTTTCAACAGGTCCAATCAGGACAGGAACGAGCACAATACATCTCACACAGTGCATATCAGGTTAGGAAATACGATACAGGCAATAGAGTAAGATACATGAACTGCTGAAAGGAAATATACGCTGTAAAAGAGATAGCTGTAATAAAATATCTACTGTATATAGAGAACTGTAGTGACTAGTGATATAGAGCACAAGATAGGCATGTGAATGGATAGAATTTATACATGATTACACTACTGAGTTTGCACATGATTACACTACTTTGGAATTATTCACATGTCCACTTCTACTCCCCCGTTTCCCCAATCAATATACAAGGATCTATACAAGTTACGTTATTGTACATGATATCACATGGGGCCCATGAAAGGGTGCACATGATAGTATACATGAGGGCTCAGTAAACATGAGAGTACATGATCACATGAGTGCACATGAATGATGGAAGCATAGGAGTACATGATGATAGTGAAACACACATAACATGAAGTACCCGATGCTCCCGAGAGGGATAACATCTCATGTAAAGATCCATATAGTACCAATCCGTGTTACTAATGTGACAGCAACAAGTAAAGTAATCTAGAGCGAGAAGTAAAGCCTGAACAAGTATGAAACGGTCAGAGAATGTACTCGCCTGCTGAATGAATGTCTATAGAGAGTATGCTGTCTGAGGAGAGGTGTCTGGCTCCTGATCAGAGCAACACAAGTCACAATGTGTTCTAAATAGTAAATATGAAGTCTACTATGCAAACTACATGATTCTAGGTCAATCTGGTCAAAAGTCAACTCCTGGTCAACTCTAGAGTCAAACTAGTCAAGGTTGAGTCAATACTAGTCAAACTAATTAGGGTTTTAGTCAAACTAGTCAAACTAGTTGTTTTAGGTCATTCCTAGTCATTTCTAGGTGAACTAGGTCATCTTTGACCTAAAGTTGACTTTGGTCAACTTTCAGTCAACAAGGGTCAACAATGGGTTTTGGGTCATTAGGGCTAGCCCCAACCATAGGCCAATAACCTTAGCCATAGGCCATAGTCTAGGTTTTCATATAACCTATAACTAAAAGTCACATATATATATATCTATACATATAGATATACACTATCTAACCATCACCCAATATCCATATATGCATAACATATATAATACAACCCATATACTTATAATACATTATATTTGACCTAAGGAGACCTAATACAAAATACATATATATATCAATATATATATATATACCTATATATATAACTCATACATATACTATATATATATAGAGAGATAAAGGAAAAGAGAGAGAGAGACTGAATGAGAGAGAGAGTGAGACAGTGAGAGAGAGGGAGAGAGGTCTGGAATAGGGTCAGGACAGGGGGGGGTTCCAGGAATTCTGGAACCAAAAGCTCCCCCAAACACACACACACACAATACATATATACACACGTATGTATATATATATAACTACACACACACACCACCAATTCTCCCCAAAATCGACCCACACCCTCAAATACATATGTACTTCACATCTACACACTGAAATACACTAGTCTAATACATTAAACATACACAAAATCGAATTGAAATTCGATTTCCAAAAACTAGAAATAAACTCAAAACTGGGAACTGTGCACTGTTGCACTCGATATGGGGTAAATCGAAATACACATACTGAATCGAGCTAAGACTCTCAACCAAGGGTTGGTAACTGACACCCCATAGGTACTCTAGTGTCCCAAGTCACTGACACGACACCACGACACCGTTTTGCGTGTCCAAACACGCAAAACATTCAATCGGGTAAACTCTGATACGTGTACACAAGAACAGTGTCGTGCACACGTTCCACGCACTCGTGGACACACCACGAGACACGACACGTCTCGTGGTCGTGCATACGTATAGCCCACACGTAGGGCTACACATTCCACACCCTGACACGTGTCCACGACACGCGTGGACACAGAACAAACACCGTATCAGTCGTGAAAACACGACTGATACACGCGTGTTACGACTGCGTCGTGCACGCGGTTACACGCGTCGTATACGCGACACAGGACACGAAGCACCACGTGCTCGTGTCTACGTGTACGCCACGTATAGGGCTTCATGCCCGTGTCACTACGAGACACTCTAGTGTCGTGTCCATGCGACACGACACACTCAAAGTTGTGCGCGCGCGCGTGTGCGCTGACAGCGCGTGTCCAGTGCGAGTGAGTTTTCTCACTCGACACGACACGACGCGACACGAGACTTTGGGGGCATGTTCGCAGACATTGCCCCCTTGTCTGTGTCAAATTATACGTGTCCTAGTGGCCTGTGTAGTGCACACGAGGTGTCGGGTAGCAGGACATGCACGATGGGCTCGTGCGGTCGGTTCGTGTCCAATTTGGACACGGACACAGCACAGAAATGTGCTCAGTCGAGTGGGTTCGTGACCTACATGTCTAGGGCTTCACAACAGTGTAATTAGTTCTACAAAAACACAAAAACAAGTCCATTGTGGCATTTCACCAAACAAGGATTTTAGCCCTACGATACGTGTCCGATACGGACACCAAAACACATCAAAATCCCACCAAACTTTACCCACAGTATTGTTATCCCTATATGAATGCATTTATGAAAGAAAAACAGGAATTTGACTAAGTTTGTGGAAATTTACCTATTGGTGAAATTCCAAGGAAATCAATGAAAAGGGGGTTGTGTGATCTCCAACTCGATGATGCCCAAGCTCCCAAATTCTAGATTTCTTGCTTCCCTTAGCACCCTAGATGTTGTAGGGTTCCAATGCAAGAGACTAGAGTCAATTTGGATCAAAATAGCTCAAGTTATGAAAGTTGAAAGGAAAGGGAATTTTTGTGGAATAAAATTCATGTAATATATTCATGAATGAATACAAAGGATTATATAGAATGTTGTACCAGCTAGGGGGGTACCCCTTGGCCGGCCAAGACATGGGGGGGGGTGTCCTTGGCTTCCTTCTAGGTTAAGTCATGGACCTTTGGTAAAGGGGTTGTGATATTTTGCATGTTTCAAGCAAAATATCAATAAAGTTAAATTAGATATTTAACTTACTTTAACCCCATGACCAAATCTCATCCCTAAGCTTCTAGGTTAGTGGCTAACCTCTAGTTTAGGGTAGGATAGGTTAGTGACTAATCATGAGACCTACCAAGAATTAAATAATATTAAAAAATCACATAATCACAAATTAAGTCTAGAAAATTACCAAAATACCCTTTTGGTCAAAAACCCATAATTTGATGTTCTAAGCCTATGGCTAAGCTCTCATGGTCATGGCAACTTCTAGGTTAGAGAAAACTAGGGTTTGCACTAAGTTATACTAACCAAAATCACGAAGTCATAAGTCATGACTTAGCATGACTTAGAAGATGGTTAAATCACACTAATAAACACTATAAACCATATCATGCCCTAATCACCATTATTTAATAATAAAAATAATAATTTTTTAATAATCCCTAATTTTCAGAAAACAGGGTGTTACAATTATTGTATGGAGTCCAGTCTAATCTAGTTTTGTCTAGGCAGTGTCCGAATTTTTTTATTTCAGTACATCATTGTTTATGCTTTACTTTTGTCGATAAATGATTAGAGACTAAGTTTTGTTCAGAAGAAGGGTTACAACCCCGGTCCTTGTTTGGTTTACGGGTTATAACTTGGGTTCCACAATAGTTCCTAAGTTATCTTACCATTTGTCATTTTATATAGTTCTTACATGCTCATATGTCAAAGTTATCTAACATTCTCACATGTCCCAGTTATCTCACATGCTCATATGTACCATTTCTCTTACATTGCTCAGTTTATTTCACATGTCCACATGCTTCCATTTAACTCACATGTCCACAGTTTACTTTATGTCACATATTATTTACTTTATGCTCCATGTTGTTTGCTTATTGTCTTTTCCATTCTTGAGATGAGTGCATTGATAGTGCACGAGTCTCGATTTGTATTTACTTATTTCTGTTTATATCCATTGTTGTGTTAGTTATTGCTAGTTTTAGTTCATAGTTCGGCTTCCTTTGTGGTACTTGCTATTGGGGGTCTGATCCCACTAGTTTTGTTTAGCCAGATCTGATAGAGGAGCCCGGAGGATCTTCCGTACCATCTACTCGATGGTGACTACCTGGAGCACCAGAGTACCTTAGTGGGTTTTTCTATATCATTCTCTCTCTAGTTATGTACATTATTCTTTTATGGCGTTTAGCCTCCGAGCACGTATTTAGCTCATGTTTTGGATCTTGACATTTAGCCTATAGGCCTAAACATGATTTGCGTATTCTAGACTATAGCTAGAGCTTATCATGTATGACTATTACTCTTGCTAGTTCTTCACTTTGTATTACTAGCTTCATGATCATCCATGCATATATAGTTTGGGATGCTTTACTATTTTATGTTTGATGGTCATACTTCTTGTACTTTGCATATTTGCCTGTGATTGAGATACCTAGGATTGCTTGACCTAGGATTGACTGTTGGATTATAGTAGTAACCCCTATGTCTATACTGCTTATACGTTATTTTGGGGTACTAGAGTACTTTGGAATACGTATCTGGCCTTGTCCGTCCCTACTTGCCAGTATTCTGGATCTGGGGCGTGACAGGTAGGACGCTTGAACTCATCAAGATCAGGATGCTTCTTCTTTTTCTTCGCCATCTGCTCTTCAACAATATTTGGTGCAGAGGCGGAGCGGATGCCAAAGGCATATTGACCTTGTTTCGCAGGCCCCTCATAAAGATATGCTACGTCCAAGAGTCGACGCGGGGAGTGGATCTTTGGCTGTCGAAACACAGACATATTTTATGATGGCATAGTAATTCTCTATAAAGTGCCACCATAACAGAATCCTTCATCTCCAGAGTCACGAATTCCTCGTTCGTAGGAGTGTACTCCTTGTATAGTTCGAATCCCCAGGGTAACTTCTAGATGGCATGTATCTCGTAAGTGCTAAGCCCATTTCTTCGCCAAGCATAAAGAAAGTACTAGTGTATGGATTGTACATTTCAACCAGTGCTAAAATCATGGGCTGGATTGCATCGATCCCGTACTGGGTGGCCTTGATGGCGTAATAAAGCCCGAGCCTCTTCAACAAAACTTTGTAATCATTAAGGACCCACGCAGTCAGGTCATACCATTCACGATTACTATGGACCAAACTCGTAAGGTGGAAGACACCCGAAGGGTATAGACATCCTGCCTCCAGCATCTAGGTATAGACGGCCTGCCTCTAGCACCTGCAAAGAAAAAGAAGGTCCTCCCCGCACCGCTTCAAACGTATCCTTCTGACGTGTGTGGGACTTCAGCTTGAAGCGTCCAGACACTGCCCCGGCCTGGCTAGGGGTCAGCTCCTAGTCTGTCACTCGCTACGTAGCTAGGAAAACGAATGCAGAGAGTGTTAGTTGACGATCCATCCCCGGGAGACACATCTTAAGGCTATGAGCCTTGAAGAAACATTCCTCCTTCAGCTTCATGACCCCGGCTTCTTCCTATACTACCTTATAGTAACCGCTCACCCCATCTTTCTGAAAAAGCTTTCCATATCCCAACATCTGCTTGAGAAAGGTACAACGCTAAGCCGCGATCATGTCCATCTGCTGACGGGGCTGCCCTGAAGAGATGGCCATCTTCCCTGGGGTCACGATGTAGTCTTTAAATTTTGAAAAATTTGATTCCACCCCGCCAAATAAGAATTTGCCCGTTGGTTACGTCAGCGATATTGCACAAAAAAAATAGAAGTATCACCAAAACAGTCAATGTTGCACAAAAAACCTATGAATTGATATCTAAACATCACTAATGCAGACAAAAGTCCTACAACCTAAAAGAGATAGGACTTTTCATGCACGCACCATTCCTACGCGCGTAAAGACCATACTCCAGTGCATTAATTTTACAGAGCCCTATGGTTAAGTCATGTGTAACTACCAAAATCTAGAAGAGGGGTATTTTGTCAATGTTATATATATATATAAATATATATATATATATATATATATATATATATATATATATATATATATATATATATATAATTTTGAGCCTAATTATTTGTTTTATATTTTATATTTATTTATTAATATTGTATTAGTTATTATGATTAGTGGCTAGCCTATTTGTTAGGCTTGTGTTAGTGAACCCATTAGATTAGAAACTTGAATTAAAGATAAATATTAGCATAACATGAATCATGAACCAACTCATTTGCTTAGGATCAATTAGACTCATTAGTCATGACCAATTGATTAGAATAGAGATTAGACTATTGACCAAAATAGGTCCAAACCCTTCCATGCAATTAATTAGCAACATGACAACATTAGAGAGCATAAAGGATATTCTAGATTGGCTAAACCTAGCCTATATGACCAGACATGTATGGAGAGAGAGAGAGAGAGAGAGAGAGAGAGAGAGAGCCACTCTTAATTTCATTCCATAGTCATATTTCTCTTATTTTTGGAGTTCCTTCCTAAGTAGAGCCATTCTTCCACCATTTCCTCTCAAATCTCACTCAATCTCTCATCAATCCCTCTCATTATCTATACCAGAAAAGCCTAGAAGTTTGGAGACTAGAAGCACAAGAAGAGGTGTCTACTTGCTAGGAGCTACGTGTCCGGATCGTGTCCATTTGGCTTTTTATTGGGAATCCATCTCCCAAAAGGTATCCATCTCACTTTTCTTGTTATTTAGACCCTATTTGTGATATCGAACCCCTAGGAATTCACCCATGGATTAGGACTACCCATAGGAAGAGTTTTGAGACACTAATGGGTCTCTATTTGGAAGTTACAATAAGTTTTATGCCATTTTTGGAGGAATTTCGAGAATGGTGCACTAAGTGTTTATCATTAGGTTTGTTAGGTCTATTTATTGTAGATTTGGTTGTGTGTGTCTAGATTCGTGTCCACAAGTGGATACATGTAGGTCGTACCATGATACAGTAGGACATGGGGTTATTTTGGGACGGGGAGTTTCCTCCGACAACTGTAGTACACGTGTCCAATTGCACATGACACTTGACACTAGCCTTGTCATGCTCTAATTATGTTTATCTATATGTTTTAGACTTGCCTATGAAATTTGGTAGAATTCAGACAAGGTTTAGTAGGGTATCTTGGGTTTATCGTAAGCTTGTGCACCAAGTGTTCGATACGTGTCCCGATAAGGATTTTCTTGTCCTTCTTGAGTTGAGATTTGGGGTGCGTGTCCTAAATAGGATACGTGGTGTTGTGTCATGGTATCCCAAGATATGCACGGTTAGATTTGAGTGTCATGTGTATTATTGTGTCCTATGTGTATATATAGGTATAAAAATATATGTATGTGTGTACCTAATCATAGGGTGTCACGACCCGCACCCGTTTTTCGGATGCAAGTGCATGCGCAAGTCCAGCCTACGTCGAAGAATCGTTGTAGTAAGCTGTCTAGACCACAATGCTCAAGATCACAATATTTGCTTATAAATAAATTCTTTATTTACTCATTCACAAACTAAAATAATTTACAATATTCCATTATTATATTTTGAAACACAAGATACAATGTCTCACCAAATTACAAAAAAAACAACTAATCTATCTAGTCTCTAGGTTTTTGTCTCAGCAAATATCCATATCCCTGCCAAGGATCCGAAAGCATAGTATAGCAGGCGACGATCTAAAAAATAGGTTTGCAGTCAGGAATGGAACGAGTACAATCCAAGCATGCAGTTCCAAATATATGATAATGACTATAAATACAATGAATAGAAATGACATACATAACAAAATAACTAAACTGAAATCATGGCAAGGAAATAAACAAAACAATTGACATGAACTATAAAGAGAAGTAAAGCATGGAACAAGAAAACTTAACCATCTACGTGATTTGAAGTACACATTTTAATATGTGATCAGGCTGGTCCACTACACCGCACGGTCTACATAGGATTTGCATCCTCACAGTCTACATTACACAAATTATAAAATAAAGTACGATCTACGGGGTTGATCACATATCTACTTAGTACGTACTTCCCCACCCGACTACTACACATGGATTAGTCATGATAATATGTCACGATATACGGTAAAACACACATCAAAATATGAAAATATGAAATCATGACCAAAAATTCATGTTACTAATTTCGTGTAACGAAAATGTCAAGAATCAAATATAACATCACTAATCATGCAATCATAGTAATTAAAAATACTGGAAACAAACAAGAACTGTACTCTCCTGGGGTCCTTAGCTGGTGAAACGATAATTCCATTGAGTCCAGAATCGTCTGATTGGCTAGGGTCGATGTGAAGGATTTTGGAATCGCAAGGAAATAGGAAGATCGATTAGTCGCGGTCAAGAATAAGCTAGAAGGATATTTGATCTAATAAAGGGAATTATTATTTTAGAAAATATATTTATTTAGAAAAATACTATAAACTTATCATAAATTATTTACGATCCTCATATATGAACTTATTAATAATTATATAGAAAACATATATTTACCACCATTAAAAATAAACAAAATTCTATTAGAATTATACTTATCATAAAACTATTATTATGAGGCTAAAATTAATATTAAGAAAACTATTTATATTATTAGTTAAAAACCAATACAATTATAACCCTATATATATATATATATATATATATATATATATATATATATATATATATATATATATATATATATATATATATATATATATTATATATATATATATATATATATATATATATATATATATATATATATATATATATATATATATAATATGTATCGGGTTATATATATAAAAAATATAATAATAATAATAATAATAATAATAATAATAATAATAATAATAATAATAATAATAATAATAATAATAATAACAATAATAATAATAATAATAAGCCCATTTATTTAAACATAAATATTAGCCCAAAATAATTTACAAGTCAAATAATCAAAATGTCTTAACCTATATTTTGGAAATTATTTAGTAACCACAATAATAATAATAACGATAAACTAAAAATAATACTACTAGTAGTATTTTATAACCTATAGGCCCAAGGCCCAAAAATATATTTTTAATTCCTATTATATATAAATGACCCCAAATATATAATATAAATTTTCTAGATATAAAGTGTCACGCCCCAGAACCAGAATACTGGAGAGTGGGGGACAAATACAGCCAGCTATGTACATTGGAGTGCAACACATTTTACAATACGGTCACATCTGTCAAGATGCATGAGGGTTAATCTACAATCCATCGGTCTCTAATGGTCAAGAACAAGCCTAGTGTCTCAATCTCAAGCAAGCAAATAGATGTTACAAGATGTTAGATCATCAGACATACAAAAGTACGGCATCCCAAACATTACATATTCAGATGATCATGAAGCTAGTCATACAAAATACGAAGACTAGCAAGAGTTAAGTCTTACATAATCAACCCTAGGATTTGTCAATCATGTTACAGCTCTTAGGCAGACAGAAATAAAGTTGCAACACAAGCTAACACATGCTCGGCGGCTAAACGCCTCAAAAGAATAAGTTAAAGTATAGTAGGAGAGCAAAAATAGGAAAACTACTCGTTGCCACGGTTACTCCTGGTGTTCACCATCTGGCTGAAAGATAGTTCGATCTTCGGAAGTCACTCCGAAATCTGGCCATACAAAACCAGCTGGGTCAGACCCCGGAAAGAGCAAGTACCACAAGAGAGGCTCTACTTATGAACTAAAACTAGCATATAAAAGAACTGATATGAGAAAATAAGTATAATAACATAATAACAAGAGTTAAATGAACATACTTGCTTGCATCAGGAAGAATAAGAGGTGGAATATAATTTCCATGTTAATCATGAGACAATCATTCAGGCACGGCAAATCAAGTCATACGACTTGCTATCATTAGCTAACTAGGGTTATCATGGGCCTAATTACTAACAAGATGCAATTGAGATATTTTCGCAGTCACAAGCCCCGTAGACTATCCACGCTATCCAAAGCAAAAATTATGAGAGTTATCAAGTTATAAGAGTTATCAAGATTTCTGGTGTACTTGAGCACTTAGGGTACAAAAAGTGCAACACATGACAGTGTGCTAGAAATGCGCTCTACTCGACGGCATGCTACAAGTCCACAGGTGTGGCCTAGATAACGGGATCTCCTATAACTGAAAATCTCTCTATATGAGCTACTTGATTAATCTAGTCGTTTAACCTAGTTAGATTCATTATGAATCCCTGACCATGGTAACCAGGAATCCATGTCCTCAACATGATGTATGACAAGACAGGTAGCTTGTTCAATCACAATCGAAAAATCAATCACGGAGCCAAGACATGAGTTACACTAGCAAGACAGAAAATAGCTGTCGCAACAGTAAATCAAGTTATACATGTCATGTCAGGTTTACTTGTCATATCAAGAATACTTGTTAGGAGTGCGCCTCGACGGACCACTATCAAGATTATCAAGACTGGATCATATTATCATGTTCAAGATACTTGCTTAAGATTATCAAGTCGGGTCGTTGAAATTTAGGCCAAGTACAGAAAACATGCAAGGAGGATTAAGCACCTTCACATCATGAAATACGAGAAACTTGCATAAAAATAGTTAACATCTCTAAATGATTGAAACTATCAGTCGCATGTGGACTCCAACTAAAGTGAGACAGGAAGATTCATGAAGCCAATACGAAGATCTACAACTTTCACGTTTTGAGTTTTACAAGATTTTAGCTACAAAATAACTTAAACAAGAAAAAACAGTCATTTAGAGATTAGCGAGCGCGGCGCATGGTGCGTGGCAGAGAATCGTGCACGCGACAAACAGCGCGCGGCAGAGAATCGTACGTGCGGCGCTAGGCATACGGCAAAGAATTATGCACGCGACGCACGGAGGGCGGCAGAGAATCGCACACACGACGCACGGAGTGTGGGTGCACGACCGAAGCGCGCCCGCAGCACTATTCATCGTCCCGACAGCACCGAAGATGTGTGGGGACCAAGAACATGAGAGCAGTCGTAACTTCCTCAAAACAAGTCAAAATCAAGCGATTCAAAAACCAAAATTGGATAGAATTGAATTTCCTACAACATGGAGCCACTAGATTTTGAAAATAATAAGTTTTTAGAGATCAAAACAAAAAAAGAGAAAAACTTAAAACTTAGATCTATAAAAAATATAACCATCAAAACTAAAAGTTTCAAGTTCTAAAGATACTTAGTATCATGCAAGGAAGAGAATAGAACAATCAAAAATAAAGATCCATCATGTTCTCCATGGAAGAAGTTGTACTGCCTTAGGTTGGTGGGAGGAGTAATGGAGAAGGAGAGAAGAAGGGTAATGAAAATTAATGAGAAGAGAGAGAAAGAGTTGGTTTAAATACTAATCCATGTCATGTTAACCCAACCCAAACCAAACCATGTCAAGCCAAGATCAAACCAAAACTAAACCAAGCTAAGACTAAGCAAGACAAGTCTAAATACGGGTCACCTAACAAACGTCAGGAATCCGTACACGTATACTGAAAATACGTATAACGAAAAATGGAAGTGACAACTCTATCCACCTTAAAAGAATTCTGTCCTTGAAATTTAATCAAGAGGCTAGAGGTGTCGGGGCAAGCTATACTAATTATATGCAATCTATGTCTAGTAGTCAATCAAGCAATCATTCATGTAAGCAAGGAATTCATGTCATAAGGTATAAAAAAGATATTATACTTTACGAATCAAACAGGTATGGATATCATGATCGGATGTCATCATCACGTTCCCAGGTTGACTCACCCAAAGAGTGATGACCCCAAGCGACACGAACTAAACTAATAGTTATGTTTTTGACTAACTTCTCTCTTCGGTCCAATATGGATATGGGCTTTTCCTCATATGAAAGGTTGGCACCAACCACCAATTTTGAATGATCAAGGATATGGCTCGGATCCAGGATATACCGTCACACTTAGGACATATGGAATACGTTATGTACTTCCTGTAACAATGGCGGAAGAGCAAGACGATAGGACACATCTCCTACTCGCTCGAGAATATCATACGGCCCTATATATCTAGGACTAAGCTTTTCCCGTACGTCGAATTGAATGACACCACGGGTAGGTAAGATCCTAAGGAATACATGGTCGCCGATAGAAAACTTAAAAAGACGCTGATGAGAATCGGCCTAATGGCGCTAACGATCTTGTACAACTCGAATATGATCTGTAACTCGTCTGACCACCTTGATAGTCTGAGTAACCATTTCTGGACCAAGCATCTACCTCTCGCCTACATCGTCTAAGGATAAAGGTGATCTGCACTTCCTGCCGTACAATACCTCAAATGGTGCTATCTTGATACTGGCATGGAAATTGTTATTATAGGAGAACTCTACTAGATGTAGGTGATCTTCCTATGAACCACCAAAGTCAAGTTTACAGGATTGTAACATATCCTCAAGAGTTTGAATCGTGCGCTCCAACTGACCATCTGTCTGCGGATGATAAGCTGAACTAAACTTGAGACGAGTTCGCAAACTCTCTTGAAGATTCTGCCAAAAGTACAATATAAATCTCGAATCTCTGTCGGATACGATACTGATTGGCACTCCATGCAATCTGACTATCTGTCTGAAGTATATCTCTGCAAGCTGATCCGTCGATTGACCAAGTCTGAAAGGAAGAAAATGAGCTACTTTTGTGAGTCGGTCAACTATAACCCATATTGCATCTCTCGCAGCTAGGGATTTAGGTAACCCAGTCACAAAGTCCATGGTAATGTGTTCCCGTTTCTATTTTGGGATCGCTAAACGTTGAAGAAGTCTTGCTGGTCTTAGATGCTCAGCCTTGACTTGCTGACAAACTAAACAACGAGAGACAAACCGAGCTATCTCTCTCTTGATTACATTCAACCAGAAATGCTGACGAATATCACGATACATTTTTGTGCTACTAGGATGGATTGAATACTGTGAACCGAGAGCCTCCATCATGATCTCTTGTCTGATGTCACCATTGGGTACATAAAGGCACCTTTCATGTCGGAGTGTGCCGTCATCGTGAATGCATAACACTGCTCTTCGTCCGGCTTCACATTCTATCCTAAACCGCTAAAGCTTGGAATCTGTTGATTGAGCCATCTTGATTCTCTCGACTATGTTGGACTGAACTTGCATACTGACCATCAATGCTACGTTGGTAGGGAGAACTATCTCTATTCCCATCTTCTAAAGATTCGCTAATAACTTGGGTTGTGCTGTTAGGAAATAATCTCCTCCTCCTCTACTCAACGCATCTGAAACTACGTTGGCCTTCCCATGATGATACTGCAGGCTGATGTCATAATCCACTACTAACTTTAGCCATCTTCTCTGACACGTGTTGAGATCCTTTTGAGTAAACACATACTTAAGACTCTTATGGTCGGTAAAAATTTCTACCCGATGTCCATACAAGTAATACCTCCAAAGCTTGAGGACGAAAACCACCGCTACTAACTCCAAGTCATGTGTTGGGTAAATCTTCTCGTGATCACGAAGCTGACATGATGTGTAAGCTACTACCTTAACATGTTACATTAGGACACATTCTAATCCCTTATCTGAAGCATCACAATAAACTGAAAAACCTACAGTCCCATCTGGAAGCGTGGGAATGGGTGCCGTCATCAATCGTTGGTTCAACTTCTCGAATGAAATCTGACATTCCGCTGTCCAAGTAAACTGTACATCCTTGCGTGTCAACTGCATCAAGGGTACTAAAATTCGAGCAAAGTCTGATACAAATCGTCTGTAATAACCTGCCAATCCTAACAACTATGAACTTTTATGACGGTGCTAGGTACTGGCTATATCTCTATAGCCACTATCTTCTGGGGATCGACTTCCACTCCACCTCTGGTGATGATATGACCTAAGTACGAAATGTGATCAAGCCAAAATTTGTGCTTGCTGAACTTCGCATACAACTGGTGTTCTCTGAGAATCTTAAGGACTACTCGGAGATATTGCGCATGCTCTGTTTCACTTTTGCTATAGACTAAGATGTCGTCTATAAACACTATTACGAACTGATCCAAATATGGCATGAATATACGATTCATGAGATCCATAAATGCTGCTGGCACATTAATCGCTCCGAATGGCATAACGAGAAACTCCCAAGTCCATATCTTAATTTGAATGTTGTCTTCAAGATGTCTTGCTCTCTGACTCTGATCTGATGGTACCCCGATCGTAAGTCAATCTTCGAGAATACTGTTGCCCCACTGAGCTGATCGAATAAATCATCTATTCTAGGCAAGGAATATATGTTCTTGATTGTTATGGAATTCGAGGTACGATAAGAAACACATAATCTTGACGTACCATCCTTCTTTTTCACAAGAAGCATCGAGGCTCCCCAAGGTGATCCACTAGCACAAATGAATCCCTTGGTCCTGAGTTCTTCAATCATCTTGTACAGGATCTCCAATTTTAATGGTGCCATTCTGTAGACTCTTTCTGATACCGATGTCGTCCCTGGAATCAAATCAATAGTGAACTCTATCTCTCTCTCTATTAGCATGCCTGGAAGCTCTTCGAAAAATATGTCAAAAAATTCTTCTACAACTCTGGAAAACTGAACTGCTTCTGCTACTGCCATCTGTAAGATTGGTGGAGAAGGCTCTACTTCGCCTCTAGAAATGAAAATTCTTCTTCGTCGGGAATACCAAAAATAATCCTGCCAATATGGTAGTCTATTCTTGCATACTTATCCTTCAACCAATCCATTCCTAGGACCACATCATAGTTGGCCATCGAAAATTCTATCAATCTAGCGAGGAACTCTCTACTACAAACTACGATTCGACATAAGGAAAAGACTCTATCTACTTCCACAAGACTGCTACCAGTAAGGATATTGCATCTTACTGATAATGACTCAGGATTCAATCCTATTTGTGTTGCGAATCGTGCAGACATAAATGAATGTGATGCACCTGAATCAAATAATATTGTTACTAGAAAAAAGTTGACGAGAATGGTACATGCCACCTCCTCACCTGATGCCAATTCTTCTGCTACTATCAGATCCATAGCTTGACCATATTCTCTTGGTGCTGGTCCCCTCAGCTGGTGACCACTCTATCTGTTCTGAATTTGAGCTTAGGCTTGAGCATACTGCTGCGGCCTTTGCTGCAGGAATACTTAAGCCTGAGGCGGCAATGGCCTCGGAGGCTGGTACTACTGCTATTGCATTGTTGCAGGTACCCTAACCGATGGACTAGTTAGGCTTGATGAAGGTGAACTGGCTCTAATCGGGCAGGATCTGATTCTGTGGTCCGATGCGCCACAAGCTAAGCACAACCTATGTGCTCTACGACACTCTGAAATTACGTGTCCCTGCTTCCCACAATAAGAACAACCCATTGCAAAAATTGGTGTCGCTCTCCTAGGAGCTCCAATAGTCAATGTCCTAGCTGCCAGGATTGGTGCTGATGACTGGAATAATTGACCATGAGACCTCTTTCGTCCTCCAGCTCGATCTACTATCCTTTGGGAGGTATATTCGTGCCCTTTTGCGGCTCGTAAAACGACATCAAATATTTGGTGTTCAAACTGCTCTACTGCTAGAATGATCTCCAGGTGGAGTCCTTGCTGGAATCGCTATGCTCGGTCCAATTCGATCGCCACCAAGGTGGGAGCAAACCGACTAAGTCTTAAAAACTCGATCGCATATCCATCGACCGTCCTCCCCATCTGCGTGAGATTGTTGAACCTTGTCTATAGATCATAACGAGCCACTACATCAAAATACTTTATCTGAAATCTATCACTGATATCGCCCACATGATAGGCGTTACCAAACTAATTGCTTGTATCGCCAACCAGCTGCGGGCTAAGTCCAACAATTGTAGCCGTACAATGGCCACCTTCTCTTCAGCTGGAATTCTAGATGCCTCTAGAATAACCTCTATGTCTTGAAGCCAAGCATCAGCAACATTAGCATTTTCACTGCTTTCAAAGAAAGAAGGATTCAGGCACTTGAAGTTGTTGGCTGCATTGTTCCCCTGATAACCAACTCAACCCATAGTTGCATGTACTGTTTGCTGTAGAGCATCACCTCGATGATCTTGTGATGCAAGCAAGTACTAGATGGGTCCTATTAGGGTTCTATTGTCAGGCTCTATAGGCTGGGCTGGCTGTACTGGTGGCTCTTGTTCCTCGAAAGGCATGACTCGAGATACTGTCCCTGAGTGCTGGGTTTGGTCCTCAGGTTGCTGCTGGTTTATAGGAGGTTCTCCGCCTGGCTGATTGATAGGATCGAGAATAATGTCACTGAAAAAATGACATGAGGAACAATAAAGAATGACCAAGATTGATCAAGGATAAGAGCATATTATCAGGTCAAGATTTGGAAAGATTAGAATACACAAGTAGGGATCAAGGGCAAATGCGGATTGAGACATCTATCTAGTAAAAATCTCACATATCTTTATTTACAAGACCTGCATGGGCCACAACTTAAATCGTGTCACGCCCCAGAACTAGAATATTGTAGAATGGAGGACAAACACAGCCAGCTACGTACATTGGAGTGTAACACATTTTGTCACGGCTGCCTAGATGTATGAGGGTTAATCTATAATCCATCAGTCTCTTATGGTCAAGAACAAGCCTATGGTCTCAATCTCAAGCAAGCAAATAGATGTTATAAGAAGTTAAATCATCAGACATATAAAAGTAAGGCGTCCCAATCATAACATAGTTAGATGATCATGAAGCTAGTCATACAAAATGAGAAGACTAGCAAGAGTTAAGTCATAAATGATCAACTCTAGGATTTGTCAATCATGTTACAGCCCTTAGGCAGACAGAAATAAAGTTGCGACACGAGCTAACACATGTTCGGCGGCTATACGCCTTAAAAGAATAAGTTACAGTAGAGTGGGAGAGCAAAAAAATAAGAAACCCACTCATTGCCACAGTTACTCCTGGTGTTCACCATCTGGCTAAAAGACAGGTAGATACTCGGGAGTCACTCTGAAATCTGGCCATACAAAACCTGCTGGGTCAAACCCTAGAAAGAGCAAGTACCATAAGGGAGGCTCCACTTATGAACTAAAATTAGCATATAAAAGAACTGATACGAGAAAATAAGTATAATAACAAGAGTTAAATGAACATACTTGCTTGCATCAGGAAGAATAAGAGGCGGAATATAATTCCTATGTTAATCATGAGACAATCATTCAAGCACGGCCAATCAAGTCCTACGACATGCTATCATTCGCTAACTAGGGTTATCACAGGCCTAGTTACTAACAAGATGCAGTTGAGATATTCCTGCAGTCACAAGCCCTGCAGATTATCCAGACTATCCAGGCTATCCAGGCAAAAGCTACGAGAGTTATCAAGTTGCAAAAGTTATCAAGATTTCTGGTGTACTTGAGTACTTAGGATATAAGAAGTGCAACACATGATAGTACTCTGGAAATACACCCTACTCGACGGCAGGCTATATGTCCACAGGTGTGGCCGGGATAACGAGATCGCATGTAACTGAAAAATCTCTTTATATAAGCTACTTGATCAATCTGGTCATTTAAGCTAGTCTGATTTATTGTGAATCCCTGACCATGGTAACCAGGAATCCATGTCCTAGACCTGATGCAAGACAAGACAGGTAGCTTGCACAACCACAATCGAGAAATCAACCACAGAGTTAAGACATGAGTTACACTAGCAAGACAGGAAATAGTTGTCGTAACAATAAATCAAGTTATACATGTCATGTCAGGTTTACTTGTTATATCAAGAATACTTGTCAGGAGTGCGTCTCGATGGGCCACTATCAAGATTATTAAGATGAGATCATATTATCATGTTCAAGTTCAAGTTACTAGCTCAAGATTATCAAGTCGGGTCATCGTAATTTAGGCCAAGTACAAAAAACATGCAAGAAAGATTAAGAACCTTCACATCATGAAATATGAGAAACTTGTATAAAATTAGTTAACATCTCTAGATGATTGAAACTATTAGTCGCATATGGATTCCAACTAAAGTGAGACAGGAAGATTCTTAAAGCCAAAACGAAGATCTACCACTTTTATGTTTGAGTTTTATATGATTTTGGATACAAAACAGCTTAAATAGGCAAAAATAGTCATTTAGAGATTAACGCGTGCGGTGCGCGGTACGAGGTGCACGACAGAGAAACGCGTGCGAGGTGCACGGTGCGCGGTAGAGAATCACGTGCACAGTGTGAGGCGCGCGGCAGAGAATCGTGCTCGTGGCGTACGACATACGGCAGAGAAATACGCACACAGCGCATGTAGTGCAGCGCACGGCACGCGACAAAGAATCGCGTGCATGGTGTCACGCCCCGACCCAGAATCACCCGAATCGTCCTCGCAGGGGGCGTGTTGCCGTACGAGCCTGGAGTTGCTCTCGTGCAAGACAAGATGACAAGTTCTCAAATGGTTATCTTTGAACTAATATTAGCAACGAAAGGAAAATAGAGTATACAAAAATAATTCTCTTTATTGATATTCAAACTGAGATTACAAAGGCTTTCAATAGCCCAACTAAATTTGCCAGGTTGGCTACAACACTCAAGTTCTCTCTTGCCCACAAAGGATTTCACCGTACCATACATCATGCCTTCTATATCTCGGCCGCATCAATCCTGTTGCAAGTCCAAGCGTCAATGCGATCGCACGCTTCAAATGCTACAACATTCCATGCCCTAACGCGTTCAAGCGAAGCTCTGCCGCGAGCAATCCGTTCCCTGCACCCTGCATGAAAGCTGGTGGGGATCAGTATGTTCGTCCCCGCATGTACTGATGCAAAGACCTTCTTTCTAAACCGACATTATAGTATTTATGTTGAATCATGCAACTTAGCTTATGATCTTGCTATATTCTCCTTAGGGTCAATTTTGTGGCATATTCGAAAGCGTAAAGCATATTATCATGGCAAGCATGTTATTCAAATTGAATAGGCAAGCAGGCAAGTAATCTTGTGTTTGTTTTGTGGCGCGACTTCTTACCAAGTCGACGCACTCGCCCTTGCACTGACGCAAGGTGAATACGCCCCATTCCTTCCCTGTCATGTTATAAGTTCTCTCTAAGCTGGATCTATGTGTGCGAAACACAAACGTGCCTGCACTTTCAACCCATCGTTCCTTAACTATATGATAGTTGTTGGCGTATCCGCGCCAGAATAGACTAAAGCTCTTTTTTTCTCTCTTTCTGTTCTTTTCTTTCTTTCTTGTCTTTTTTTTTCGAATTAGGTAGCCCAGCGCCTCTCGTAGTGGGTCACTGTCCAAATTATGGAGATCTACCACTGCATACCATCATTTGCGACTTTTCACATCTCGCTAA
Organism: Iris pallida; assembly: GCA_029216955.1. Classification (NCBI taxonomy): domain Eukaryota; kingdom Viridiplantae; phylum Streptophyta; class Magnoliopsida; order Asparagales; family Iridaceae; genus Iris; species Iris pallida. Next base: position 6,225,640 of record JANAVB010029420.1, on the reverse strand, counting down.
GCGATCGCTAATCGTCTTACGGATGTGCGACTATCAAAGTTTATATCTCTCCTAGGCCGAACGATCCCGGTGCCCCGGTACAGCCCGTTCGGAGGGAACACCCGTGCACGGGCTATTACCTCAATTATCTCAAGTTTATTCCATTAGACCATGCAATGCACTATTATTCAAACAACCAAACATAGTCTTGAGTCCGAGACTCAGATTTTATCATCTCATATTTCTTCCATTTACTTTTTATGTTCTTACATTTCATACTTCGTTTCAATGTTCGATGGCATCATGCCTTAACTCAATGTTCGTCAACCGAATGACCCAAAGGTCCCGAACACCTTTCGAGGCATCATGTCATATCTGACAGTTCCGTCACATTCATGCCACAACTGTATTCTTTCACAACGAAGCCAACTTTTATGATCTTGTGCACGTAGGCACGTTTCGACACATTTATTATCTTTTTTTTCCATCGTGCACTTGCTGCACGCATCGAAGCCGTATTTCCATGTTCTATGCCTTAGTGTTCAATGTTCGTGGCTTGCACGCTAGGGCGCTCGCCTATTGTCTTTCAATGTGCTAGCCTTTCTAACTCGTGTGCGAAGGCACGGAATGGCTCGTGCATGAAGGCTCTCGTCGAATACAGTTATCCCATGTTCTTGCGGCTTGTGCACCGAGGTGCTCGCCTTTGCGATATCCAATGTTCCATAGCGACTTGTGCATTAGATGCACGTTTCATTTTAATTGTTCTAACTAGTGTTCGACACACACTACGATTTATCTTCCGATCGGACCACGCCCGTGGCGTCGATAGGTTAACTTAGCATACAATGATATATTCTGACTTAGGCATGAAAGAGTAAAAAGAAGAGTCAATCCTCCCACCTTGAGTCGATACGCCTTGTCATTTTACCGAGCCGATGCGGCTCGATTTCATAACTTCATTGCACGGCCAACTCTCCTGACTTATCCATTCGAGCACTTCATGCTTCATTTAATTATACGTCCGATTTGGCTTACCGTGCCCAAGTCTCAGCCCGTTACGAGGCGGGGATTTGGGTTTTGCGGACCCGTTGCGAATGAGGCAAAATATCGACCTCTAATATTTTAGCGTAAACGGATAGCCTGCACATGAAACCAACTAAAATTAATACTTGCATCGATTCAGACTTGTGCCCTGGTCGATTCGATTTCTTAGAATCTTTGAGCCGTCTCAACGCACTTATCCTTCGGGCAATACGGCGCTTCGCATCGATTCAACTCGATGCATTCTTTGGGACAATGCAACTCTTCGTATTGACTTAGTTTGATACATTGCTCGAGACAACGTAACTCTTCGCATCGACTTAGTTCGATGCATTGCTCGGGACAACGTAACTCTCGTATCGATTCGCATCGATATATTCTATTCGGTCCACGCGACTCTTTGAGTCAATGTCTCGGCACGTAATGCACCGTGCGGAGTGGGGCATTACACGTGGCGCTAGGCGCACGACAGAGAATCATGCGCGCGGCACATAAAACTTGGGTGCATGGTGTGCGGGGTGCGTGAAATACACATACGGTACTGTTCATCGTCCCGACAGCACCGAAGATGTGTGAAGACCATGAACACGAGAACGGTCGTAACTTCCTCAAAACAAGTCAAAATCAAGCGATTCAAAAGCCAAAATTGGGTAGAATTAAATTCTCCACAACATGGAACCATTAGATTTTGAAAGAACAAGTTTTTAGAGATCAAAACAAAAAAAAACTTATATCTACAAAAAATATAACCATCAAAACCAAAAGTTTTAAGTTCTAAAGATACTTAGAATGATGCAAGAAAGAGAATAGAACAATCAAAATGGAGATCCATCATGTTCTCCATGGAGAAAGTTGCACTTGCCTTAGGTGTTCGTGGGAGGAGTACTGGAGAAGGAGAGAAGAAGAGTAATGGAAATTAATGAGAAGAGAGAAAGAGTTGGTTTAAATACCAAGCCGTGTCATGTTAACCCAACCCAACCCAAACCAAACCAAGTAAAGCCAAGATCAAACCAAACCTAAACCAAGCCAAGATTAAGCAAGACAAGTCTAAATATAGGTCACCTGACAAACGTCAGGAATTCGTACACATATATTGAAAATACGTATAACCAAAAATGGGAGTAACCTAAAGCCAATGCATTTATGTACCCTTAAATATGGATGTCATAGCTAATTTAGAGAAAACATTTTTAAAAGTCCAATATCATTTTATTTAAACCAAAAAGCCCAAAATAAATAAGTCACCCAAAACTTATTTATATACATGAAAGCCTACTATAATATTTTATTACACATGTAACTATTAAAAATACTTAATATATATTTTATTTGAAATAACTATAGTAATTATACTAATGAATAACATCAATAATAACTTCTCCTAATAACAAAACTAAGTACAATAGTTATACAAAATATACTGTAGTTGTATTACTGATATGGTTCTAAGCAAAACTAACCTTTAAAGCTTTTCCTAGTTTACAGTACCATCCAATACTAAATAAAACTTACTACATTATGAGTCAAAGAACCTTTCCTTTCCTTTATTTTTTTTGGGTGTAACACTAGACACTAAATGTTATATAAAATATTTCTCCCACTTCCTCTCTATTCTCGAAAAAGGAGTATTATTTGAAGAGAGAGAGAGAGATATGAGTTGATGCTTCTAAGGACGGGGAAAAGAGGGGGAGAACGAAGGGTTCTGACTTGAGTTCCAGAAGGGCACGGCGGAGGTCGTCTTTCCATCTCGAAGACGGCGCTGTGTGATACGCGTCAGGCGGTGCTGGAAGTTTGTGCCGGAGGAGGTGGGCATCATCGGACGAAGCTTGTGAATGTGAGGTGCCACGAAGATAGAGGAGAGAACTCTCCAACGTAGGGACAGTGGCCTCATTGAGGCAGAGAGGAATCAAGACGCTGGTGGCACAGATCTGGACGCCCCGGGTGTACGCTCCAGGCGGCGTCGGGGAGGGGCTTCAGTGGAGGTGGCCTTGAAACTGAAGTACAGGTAGGCATCTCTAGAGGGGGGTGAATAGAGTTTATAACAAAAATGATCAATTAAAAACTTAAACACTCTTCACCAACTAAATAATAAGAGTAAAAGAAATACGAAAATAAAGAGTATAGAGCAAGCACAACATAACAAGATTTTTAACCTGGTTTCCCTCGTGGAGGACTAGTCCAGGCCTGAGAACTCTAGCTCAGGATTGAAATCCACTATTTGTGAAATAGGGTTACAACCACGTGCCTTTTCACAGAAGAGCATGCCAAACTTCTTTCAATGATCGCTTTGGCGAAACTTGGACTTTTTCAAGTGACTTACAACTTCTTGCACTTCAAACTTCTAGCGGGATCGTACCGAGCAACTTGGACGGTTGGGAAGTTTGAATGCTAAGTAGATGGGAAGGTAAGGCTCTTTAATATATAGGCTATGTAAGAAAAGAAGAGAAGATTGGATGGTTTCAAATGAGAGAAACCAAGGCCTATTTATAGGGTTCGTGGTAGGCAGAATTTGGCCAGAATTCGGTATGTATAATTCAAATTTTTGGCCGTTGGACAAGTAGCAGTGATCAAGACCTAAAAATCAAAATCCTGTAATTTAGGGGGCAGAGTTCAGCCCGAACTCTGTGTGGAGGCAGAGTTCGGCCAGAACTCTGTCTCCTATGGACAAAATGTTCTTAGTGGACTTTTGGATGAATGGGTTGATTAGGATTTGGGCTAAGTAAACCTATAAAGCTACGTCTAGCCCAAAGTTGCTCAGAATGACCCAACATACATCATCCTATACTCAAAAATAATAAAAAATACAGACTCCAGTATACACAGAATAATAAATCTTCAAGCAGCTGTGATCTTGAACCAATGAGCTGAGTAGATTGATTACGAGCTCGATGTGTCAAATTGGACTATGACAAATATTGTTTTGTTAATTTTCAAGATTAGGTTGACTGTGATCCTGTTTGGGTCAACAATCTCCCCATTTTGATAATTGACAAAACATGATATTTGTATGTCTCAATATTCATACCTGGACACATTATGGCTCTCTCGTACTTGAACAAACGTACTCCCCCGTAAACTGATATTTCCTGTGACAAGTACTCATCCAAATATACATATCCAAGTATACACAATTCATATTGCTAATACAAATAGCAATGATGCACAATTCATAGTACTAAGACAAATATCAATGGTTCTCCACCTTTTGACAATCAGCAAAAATGGAGACAAGAATAGAGAAGTAATAAAACTACCATCCACATAATGAAAGAGAATATGCAAGTAGTAGTACTAACTAAGAGTAAAATGAGCCATAGAGTTTAAAAACATAAGCAAAAAGAAACATAGTGCCAAAATAAAAATAGTTCTAATCATCAGTGGCATTACAATATCCATATCCATCAAGGAGCATGTGAAGGCCCCGCACCATCAGAGCCGGTACGACGGGGATCCACAAAAGCAGAAGTCGGATCAAGATAGTGACGAACCCAAGAATCGTCAATGCGATAACCGTCGCGAGACGGATCATGCATCATCGGAATCGGCATCGTCGGATGGGAGGCCATAGAGTACTGAATGTCATGGATGGAGTTGCTGAGCGCACTCATCTACAGAGTGGTGCGGTAGTCCATCTGCGTCCAACGATCATCCATCTCAGCCCAGCGTACGTCCTCCAAACGGAAGCGATCGCAAAACATGGTCTGAATAGAGTCCAGTACAGCAGTGGACTCGGGAGCAGGTGAATCGGAAGCAGCAAAGGGTGCAGGAGAGTCAGGCACCTCAGCATCATCAGACTCAGAAGAGGCTACAACAACAATAGTTCTCCTTGCCTTAGTCAGAAGGCAGGAGGGGGCAAGGACTGACACTGATCCAATGGGACATGAAAGGCACGAAAAATTAAAGGAAGATACATGGTATAAACCAAAGATTTAGGCCTAGCACGAATCATCCAATCCATCATCGTGCGAGGAAAGTTGAAGGGGACGCAAAAGTGGAGAAAGAAAAGAGCAGTAATCTCAAAGTAAGTAACTTCATCTGTCGATCCAGCTTTTGGCAAGACCGAAGAAAATATAATACGATGAAGTTCATAAAAATGATTATTGAGATGTTTAGCCATAAGATTTCTAGGAGAAGAATTTGGAGAACAAAGATCACCCTTGAAACTTTCCAACGTGGTCTCACTGGAGAAAACAAAGTCCCGGGCATCATCAAGCCGTTCCCAAGTGTTGGGGTCGGACAAACCAAGAAGGTCGGCTAACTCAAAATCATTAAAAGATATGTCTATACCGGCGATACGTAAGTAGATGCGGTCGCGGTCATAAGTCTTGTTGTAATAAAACATTTGACTGGCATTCACGTAGATCGGTTCACGAGTTGCAACAAGTTCATCGAGACATAAGTCACGAAAATTAGGAAGAAAGTCGGAGAATACCGTAAACTTAATAAGGTGTCCGACAAAGACACTATGATGACGAAAGTCGGCGAACCATGCGTTAGACGCATCTAAGGACACAAAAATACGGTCATCGTATGTGTCGGCATTGATGGGTGGAGGTAGATTAAAAAGAGGGTGGATCATGTTAGGGGGAGGATGAGGAATAGGTTGTGGTAGAGGATTAGGTTGTGGGTTTGGGTTAGGATTAGTAGAGGATTCACCAATACTTCTCCTTTGTCTCTTACCCCTACCAAGCAACCTAGATGCCATGAAAAAAATTGAGATTGAAAAGAAAGAAAGAGATATACCTTAACAAAAGAGACCTAAGATGGAGGAGAATAACTCCAAGAGTGACTTTCTTGAGTTTGGAGAGAGATTTCCCAAGGAATGAAGACTTTTAGGGTTAGGGTTTTGAAAGAAATATATGTGGAGATGTAAGAAGAAGACAATGGAGAAAAGAGAGAGAGGCAATCCCGAATATATGTCCCTTTGGTCGGCTGGTCGGATGAAACAGGAGCCATAGGATGAAGATTAGATAAACGGCTGAGAGTGTCCCGAGGTTCCGGAACAAGGAGGTCGAACTCGGCCCGAACTCTGTATAGGGACAGAGTTCAGCCCGAGTTCTAGTCCCTTGGGCCAGAACTTCAAACAGGAAATTAAAAACAAGATAGGAAGAATATTATGAATAAATGGTCAAAGATTTAAAAGCAAGATTAAAATTTTCAAATGAGGCAGGCTATAAATAAAAATTAACCATATAATAACTAAGGAGTTATGACATAAATCAATATGGTGAAGCTGCGATGGGGTAGCTGCAGGAGCCGGATCCCAGCTAGCGGTAGTCCGAAGACTAGTGCACCGTGTCGCTTAGGCTTTTACGCCTTATTGTCAGAAGGACCCTTTCAGCTTGTACCCATAGCAAAGTCAGCATAGAGAATAGTGACATAGTCGATAATTACGTAGGCCAATTTAATGTATAACTGTTTCATCTAAAATTTCTAATTCATGACAAAGAAAATTGAATCGCTCCTCAGATAATGGTTTGGTAAAGAAATCGGCCAACTGATGATCAGTGTCAATAAATTCTAAATTAATAGTGCCATTCTGTTGGTGATTACGCAAAAAGTGGTGACGAATTTCAATGTGTTTCGTGCGTGAGTGACATATGGGGTTCTTAGTGAGATTTATAGCACTAGTGTTGTCACAAAATATAAGAACGTGCATAAAAGATAAGTTATAGTCTTCAAGGGTTTGCTTCATCCACAGAATTTATGTAAAACAACGATCAGCTGCGATATATTCAGCTTCTGTTGTGGATAATGCGACATAATTCTGCTTTTTGCTAAACTAAGAGACTAGAGCCTTTCCTAATAATTGACACGTGTCGCTCGTACTTTTATGGTCGACCTTGCATCCGACAAAATCAGCATCAGAGTAACCAATGAGGTCAAATGATGTTGATTTGGGATACCATTGGCCCACTATAACCGTACCCTTAAGGTATCGAAAGATACGCTTAACGGCGGACATGTGTGATTTCTTAGGATTTGCTTGATATCTAGCACACAGGCAAACGCTAAACATAATATTAGGGCGACTAGCAGTTAAATAAATTAGGCTGCCTATCATACCTCGATACTTACGTTGATCAACAGGTATGCCGGTTTCATCTAGTTCTAGTTTGGTTGTAGTAGCCATTGGAGTGCCGATTGGTTTGACGTTGTCAAGGTCAAATTTCTTCAGTATGTCCTTTGTATACTTTGACTGACAGATGAAAGTTCTATTTGATGTTTGTTTGACTTACAGTCCAAGAAAGTAATTGAGCTCCCCCATCATGCTCATCTCAAACTCGGTCTGCATATACTTAGCAAAATCTTGACAGAGAGTTTCATCAGTAGAACCGAATATAATATCATCAACGTAAATTTGCACTTAAAGAATAGTATCTTTGAAAGATTTTATAAAGACTGTAGTGTCAATTTTCCCTTTTAAAAAGCCTTTATCAAGCAAGAAATTGCTTAGACGTTCGTACCAAGCTCTAGGGGCTTGTTTGAGGCCATATAGCGCTTTCTTGAGTTTGAAAATGTGTTCGAGAAATTTATGATTTTCAAAACTAGGGGTTATTTTACAAAAACTTCCTCCTTAATAAATCCATTCAAGAAAGCACTTTTAACATCCATTTGAAACAGTTTAAAATTTTGAAAGTTAGCAAATGCACAAAGCATCCAAATGGATTCAAGTCTTGCAACAGGAGCATATGTCTCATCGTAGTCGATACCTTACTCTTGGTTGTATCCTTGAGATACTAGACGAGCTTTGTTGCGTGTAATTGAACCATCTTCATTTACTTTGTTGCGAAGAACCCATTTCGTACCAATAATCGAATGATTAGCTGGCCGAGGAACAAGTTCCCAAACCTGGCTCCTCTCGAATTGGTTGAGTTCTTCTTGCATGGCAGAAATCCAAAACACATCATTAAAAGCTTCTAAAACATTTTTAGGCTCAATTTGTGAAATGAAGGCAGTGCTAGCAATAGAGTCTCTCAATGTCACGACCCGCACCCATTTTTTTTTTTTTAAAAATGGATACGAGACGTGTCCAAGCCAGCCTACGCCGCAGTGTCGGCGGTAGAACGCTGTCACGGCCATGAAGATCAAAATCACAAATAATGCTCATTCACATAATTAATTTAACTTACAATGATTACAAGTTTTACATTTGTAGAAGAATATAAACTTGTACAATTAAATGAATGACTATAACTCAACTATCTAGCTAGTCTCTAGGCCTTTGTCCGCAAGTACTCCCGTCACTCCCAAGCTAAGTGAATCCTCGGCTAACCTGAAAATGTTGGTTTTCAGTCAGGAATGGAACGAGCACAATTCACTGAACGCAATTTCAAATAAAGAAAATGACTATAAGACAAAGGTTAGGCATCAATCATGAGTTTTAAAAATAACAGTAAAGCCGTGAGAAAATCAATAGTAAAAATAGACCAATATACTTTTCCACCGTTAGAAGTACCTTTGACATGTGATCGGTCTGGGGTACTACACCGCACGGTCTACGAGATCTACTGCATAAAGTAAACAAGGTCTACGAGATCTACTGCATAAAGTAAACAAGGTCTACAAGATCTACTGCATAAAGTAAACAAGGTCTACAAGATCTACTGCATGAAAGTAAACAAGGTCTACAAGATCTACTGCATGAAAGTAAACAAGGTCTACAAGATCTACTGCATGAAAGTAAACAAGGTCTACAAGATCTACAATGTCTACGAGATCTACAAGGTCTACGGTCTGATCACACATCCTTGGTACTTCTCATTCCCGACTCAATAATTTATAATAGAGTATAAAAATATCACATAACCAATGACTAATCAATGAAATATAGTAAAGATCAATATCGAAATGCAGACAATAAACTGTACTCACCTGGGGTCCTCTGCTGGTGAAACCGACAATCTGAACCACTCAATGTGCCACAATAGTCAAAACCCGTACAGCAGTCCCCCGGATGCTGAAATAGATAATACCAATGATCTCAGAGTAGTCCAATTAGCTAGGATTGCCTGTCCTTACGTCCAATTCTGGACACAGGGGCAAAACGGTAATTTTGGACAAAAACGATGTCCGTCGTTGGACCCGCTTTGCACCAAAAAGCGTGCCAGAGTCAACGGTCTCTAAAGTCGTCAAACTATATGTCTACGGATCCAGTTTTTCGATACGAACCCAACCGTATGTCCTAAGTTAGATTTCGGCGGGCCGTGCACAAAATCGCCAGTTGAGTGGGACCGTGGGGCCCGCAAAACGGTGATTTTATCAACGGTCTCAGAATCGGACCAAACTTGGCATACAGGACCAGAAAAATAATACGGTTCTGTTGGCACAAGTTTCGTCTCGATCTGACGAGCGTGCACAAAGTTATGACTGAATTTACATTGGACGGATACGGGGCGATTCCGACGGATACGTGTCGAATTCGTCGCGCACCCGCGACCAATTTGAATTCCGTCAAAGCCCACACGACCACGAAGCCGTTACGCAGCTTTCGATGCTTTCGGTTCGCACCACGTCGTCCCGATTGGCGTGACGCACGTCGTGTGGAACAATTTCAATATTTTGAAAACAGATTTTTGGGAAACTTTGGAATTCGATTCCTCGACGCTCAGTTGATGATTTCGAATTCCGCAAGAAGGGATTCGAAGCCCTACATGTTGTCTCTAACTTTGTTTAAGTAGAATCTCTAAAGGGTTACCGGATCGATCAGAATCGATATTCAAAAGGGGGTTCATGGACTGAAAATACTGTCCTGTTTCGACATATTTCTCGACAACTTCAACTCGATCTCTCTCGAGTTTTGGGTCACTAGAACTCAAACCAATAAACGAGGATTAAAGACGGTTATATTGGCTTTCCGTAGAAGTTTACGGATCAAATTTTCGTTGAGAGACGAGGGAGAAACGAGAGAGGGAAGTTGGTACCTGTGATTCACGACTGTCATCTACGCGCGCGCGCGTGTGTGGCCTTGCCGTCGACCGACGGCCGCCCGTGGTGGCGCTGGCGCGCACGCGCGGCGCCTGTTGGCCGCCTAGGGTGGCGCGCACGGTGGGTTGGATGGAGATTAGGGTTTTGTTGCTTTCGTAGTCTCTCGACAATATATATACATACGTATATGTATTTCCTACGTTTAAACCGAACATGGGTCGGGGCTTCTGGGTTTTTCCCCTCGGGTTGGCCCGAGCTGTTGGGGCTCGGGTGTGAAGGCACCCCACTGTACTTGGTTTGCTGAGAAAACATTGTAGGTTGGGCGATGGGTTTAGGCCGGGAAGCTACTGCTTCAATTCTCTCTTCTTCTTTTTTTTATATATATATAAATAGCACTATATATATATATATATATATATATATATATATATATATATATATATATATATATATATATATATCCTTTGTATGTATATTACTATATATTTATCTATCATATATATATATCACTATATATATATATTTCTGTCATATATATATGTATCACTATATATATTTCTAATATATATATATCTCAAAAATATATTTTGATTATATATATCACTATATATATGCCATTGAATATATATATATGTATCTATTTATATACATATATCTTATACAATATTTTCTATAAAATCTAAAATAAACCCCCAATGCTATCTATTTCTAGGGTAGATCCTATATGTGTATATCTATATATGCCTATATATATAATAATATTTACTCGACAAAATTTAATATAACCAATAACAATAAAATAATATTATTTATATAATAGCCTCAATAAAATAATAATAAATATACCGAAATTTAATAAAATATTAATGGTGTGTATATATATACCACTATGTGTAACCCATAAATCCTAGTTTATACAAGGACATATTTATACAAATGTCACTGAGTACAATTAATAATGATAATTATATTATTTAACCACGAATATTAGAAAATATTCATTACATAATTAAACGGAATACCACCTACACTCATACCAAAATACGCCATCACGAATGCCCTCGAACGTCCCGCATGACTACATGGCTTGCCGCAGTTCGGTCCAGTCCGGGATAAAGTGGTATAACCGATTTCCCTAAAACTCAATAATATAAATAATAAATAAACCTTCGGTAAGTGTTAAGTCGCAACTTGGTCTGGTTTTTCCTAGTTGTGACATCGCTATGGCTCGTCCTTCCCTATCAAGGCTAACACACTAGTCAAAGCACGCCATTGCACTATCTGCGCCACGATTCCTAGTCGCCTTGTACTCAAAAACTCCATCATGGCTAAAATCATCCACCGTAATAATAATTAATAATTATCTATAAAATCTAAAAATTACTATTCCGATAAAATAAATAAATAAGATATTATCAAAATTCTGGGAAGAGGGGCTACAAATCTACCCACCTTAAAAATAATTTCATCCTCGAAATTCTAATTTATAACTATTTCCTAAATTTAACAAGAAAATCTACCATTACTTTAATCTCCTCGAATTTAATTCCTCAAAACGGTTTTTATCGTCCTCCTAGCCATTTTGCAATTTCGAAACTCCGAGGACTTCTACCCACCTTTGGTCACACTACTCCCTTAATTCTCATGTCGCTAAACTTTATCATCTTCCAACTAATTGCTAAATAAATTTCTACCCATAGATATCTACTGCCCTTGGCCTCTATAATCCTCTCCTATTTATCGAACCACCTGAAATCTAACAAGCAACAAATTTACGCAAGTAGCTAATAAATATTGATGAATTCTAATAAGTATGACCATTCGTCGCTCCGAAGTAGGAAGGACATAAAGATAAGGAAAAACAATCGATAGTAAAAATGAGGTCTCAAGAGCAGTAGATAATATTCAAGGATACAGATGGAAAGAAAGTCTATGAGCCATTGACCAATTTTGCTAGATTGGGCCACTCTGGTCCAGTTACTTGTTAAGTCTAAGAATCCTTCATTCTTATAGGAGCTTGCAATCCGGCAATACAGAAGTTTCGTTCTCAAAATTCTAAACAGTTTCCATAATAGAACGGAATCTGGAAAAATCAAGATTGTGATCCTTCCCGTGGCTATTTAAACATACGAGCAAGGGATAAAATGCAATACAAGTTCGTATCGCGACTTCCAGGTAGATGGAATAATGGTTACGAAAGACACCACATTCTAAGAGGTGGATATTTCCTAATAGGTATAGGGACCTATTTTAAATAGTTCGGCTTACAGTCCAAAAATAGTGGTACGTATGGATGGATTTTATTGGGTCTTGATGGATTCCTCAATTGTACATCAGTTGTCGGTTGGATGAACCTTGGAATTCAATCTATATTGACTGGACAAGATCCAATGATAAAACTATTTCTACTCGGTTAGGGTCCTAGAACAAGTTTTCACCCAAGTGGTTGAGCTAGGTGCAGTCGGATTGGTTAGCTAGGTCTCTAGAGCCCTGAAGATACGCCTTCTGTGACTTCTGTATTTAAGTGGCACAAAAGACACCAATGAGGGGCACACTAATGACAATGTGCGTAGTGACTCCGAGTAGATCACCATCATATATTGGGTCGAAAGGTTCGAGACGAAGTTGAAGCTCTAATGAAAATCGAAAAGCATACCGGTATTATGGTAAGGGTTATAGCTAATCCTTTGGTCCTGAAAGTCGTACCACAAAAATAGAGTACAAGGGGATGGGTTTGAGTGGGACATGATATACCTAGATGAAGGTGGACTTGTCTAGATCTTGCATATGAAGTTTGTTGGAAGGTAACAGCTGGTCCCGTGCTCCGAATATTAATGACACGGCCGTAGACACAAAATAGTCTAAGTGGAAAGTGGGAGTCCAAAGGGCACTAATCATCATCCTAATGGAAGTTATTCTAATCACTCGGTAATCCTCGTATATCCCAAAATTTAGAAGACTTACAGTCTACCCACCTTAGAAGCTAGGACATGGTCTTAGGAATAATGAGGTCAGAAGAATTTTTGAAGTCCGGTATCATACCTCGACTCTTGGTAATAAATAATAAGGTACGGCACAACGAAAAAATACGGTAGATATAAATCGAGTCAAGGATCGTTCCTCAATAAATGGAGAACGAGTGTGTACAATGACACCTGGTCGACAAAATAGAATGACCTACTCGTCTCCAGTATTCAAGAGTTATCGACGGGGTAACCAACTCTAAGGCACATCATTTGAAAGATTTCTAACAACTGAGTCGTGAATCTTTGTTGGCGTCAAGCCTGCCAGACTATTGTCACAAGAATTATAGTGATCATGCATTGCTGTTGACCACTGATAGATCATAATATGACAGGGTATTTAAGCTATGGTATTGGCTAAACTAGTGACTGTGGTGTTCCAACACTAGTTAGGTCTTAATAATAAAATTTACATAACTAGGGCAATACTTGTTGGAAACCACTCTCGGGATGAGTGTCTACCATAGTCACGATAAATGATTGTCCTTTTCCTTGTCCACTCATTAACTGTGGGCTTTGGTCGAGGAAGGGTTGAGTCAAGGCATAAGGATTGCTAGTTAAGGCAAGCTTCCAGCAGATAATTAGAGACTCCCAATATTTGGTTTCTTGAGAATAGATAGTCTCCTAGGTTGGCGTTCTGACTTAAGGGTAAAACCTTAATCATTCCCAAGTTCAGGTGGCTAGAAGGTCTCAATGGTAGTTTGAGGGTTGAGGAGAGAACGAGTAACTCAATCATATGACTGGCCGTTGGTAGCTACACTTGTGCCTACCATTATCATAGCCATGGGAATACTCTGTAGCTCTCTACCATCACGAGCTTTCGTCTTTCCAAATCGGTGAAAGATAAAAACAATAAAGAATTCAAGGGAGATGTTACTGAATACAATTTCATGATTCAAGGGCGAACATATAATTCAAGAGGAATTGTCAATGCAGTCATGGATGAGACCCTAGAGACATCTATATCTCAATCCACGTAGGGTAATTAAATACGAACCAAATGCATCATGGTTGATCAGGCCATAATACACTGATTCTGATCAGACAATAAGTTAGCAGGCGTCCCCACTAAACATATGCCTCGAATCAAGCTTGATAAAAGAGTAAGCTTGCAAAAACTAGGCTGTAATAGCAGCGTTGGTCAAGATAGTCAAGATACAAGTACGCGAGATTTTTGAAAAGAGGCACAAGTAGTTCAAGTTTAGAGGGAATCAAACTTCACATGGTGTTCTTGCTTCTATAGACATCCCACTCTCATCTTATCCTTATGACCTTGGTCGACTAATGGTTTATGGACTCCTGAATTTTATATTCTTAGTAACTTATTAGTGTCGGTCAATTACCTCGTCAATAGATCACAAGGACCACATAATGCTAGGTTGGAAGACATGCTACTCAACTTACAGAACTTCCACTAATATTGGCTTCGGATCTTATTAAACATACAGGGCACTGTCCTATCCTCTATGGTATCCCTAATTGTAATCACGTCTGAAGTTATTTCACCGAGGATTACGCCTCGCCCGTAAAATCAGGCTGTGGTAAACCCTTGGTTTCGTAACTCAATTATGACACAAATCGAACATTACTTAACTCTATCCAATATTGGCTCAAGTGTAACTACGATAAGGAGTGAGCCACTAGCCATAGTTCAGGAATGTTCTATAACCTATATATTTTCTTAAACTAATTTCACCTCTAGGGGTTGTGCCTTGCCAGTGCGCTGCTGGCTGCAGGGAATCCAGAGTCTTCATAATGCAAATAAATGGCGACAGCGCGCTACTGTCATGCCATTATGAGCTGACTAACATTCCCTTAACTATATTCTAAAAATTTCATGAGCTTCTAGAGATTCAAACATGTTGACTATGAAATACAACATAAGTATTTGTCCTATCAGTCACCACCCTTCGAATGAAAGATCGAACATGGAGGAAATAACTGAAGGCAAAAGGAATACAAAAATTCTAGTATCCATTTCATGTGTATTCAAACTATTAAGGAAAAACTTTGAATCGAAACTAAACTCGAGGTTCGTATGTGGTTAACAATAATCAGAATTTATACAAAATAATAATTCCTAGGGCAAATAGAAACTAAGTAGGCAATTCAACTAAGATATGAGGATGATATCTAAGAGGCAAGAGAATGAATTGATTAATCTATCAAGGCTAGATCATTAATTCTACGAAGCCCTGCCTTACCAAGGGAATAATCTATCCAAATTAGATTACATCGGCATATCAAGGGGTAATAATGTACCTATAGGGATCTGATAAACTATCAAAATTTATAACTCCCTATATATATTGCATGACCTAGACTACCCATAGGTAACTTTGTATAAGGGACTCCTAGTCTTAGTCATTCTCGTAAATTAAATTAATTTTTAATTCGTGAATGAGCATCTCTAGTCGCAGGCTCGCAATAGTACAACTAATCTTAAGTACTATCACGAGTTCGCATGATTTGCGAAACCTGACCTGCATGGGCCACCACAAAAACTTGTCACGACACGCACCCATTTTTTTTTTTAAAACGGATACGAGACGTGTCCAAGCCAGCCTACGCCGCAGTGTCGGCGGTAAAACGCTGTCACGGCCATGAAGATCAAAATCACAAATAATGCTCATTCACATAATTAATTTAACTTACAATGATTACAAGTTTTACATTTGTAGAAGAATATAAACTTGTACAATTAAATGAATGACTATAACTCAACTATCTAGCTAGTCTCTAGGCCTTTGTCCGCAAGTACTCCCGTCACTCCCAAGCTAAGTGAATCCTCGGCTAACCTGAAAATGTTGGTTTCCAGTCAGGAATGGAACGAGCACAATTCACTGAACGCAATTTCAAATAAAGAAAATGACTATAAGACAAAGGTTAGGCATCAATCATGAGTTTTAAAAATAACAGTAAAGCCGTGAGAAAATCAATAGTAAAAATAGACCAATATACTTTTCCACCGTTAGAAGTACCTTTGACATGTGATCGGTCTGGGGTACTATACCGCACGGTCTACGAGATCTACTGCATAAAGTAAACAAGGTCTACGAGATCTACTGCATAAAGTAAACAAGGTCTACAAGATCTACTGCATAAAGTAAACAAGGTCTACAAGATCTACTGCATGAAAGTAAACAAGGTCTACAAGATCTACTGCATGAAAGTAAACAAGGTCTACAAGATCTACTGCATGAAAGTAAACAAGGTCTACAAGATCTACTGCATGAAAGTAAACAAGGTCTACAAGATCTACAATGTCTACGAGATCTACAAGGTCTACGGTCTGATCACACATCCTTGGTACTTCTCATTCCCGACTCAATAATTTATAATAGAGTATAAAAATATTACATAACCAATGACTAATCAATAAAATATAGTAAAGATCAATATCAAAATACAGACAATAAACTGTACTCGCCTGGGGTCCTCTGCTGGTGAAACCGACAATCTGAACCACACAATGTGCCACAATAGTCAAAACCCGTACAACAGTCCCCCGGATGCTGAAATAGATAATACCAATGATCTCAGAGTAGTCCAATTAGCTAGGATTGCCTGTTCTTACGTCCAATTCTGGACACAGGGGCAAAACGATAATTTTGGACAAAAACGATGTCCGTCGTTGGACCCGCTTTGCACCGAAAAGCGTGCCAGAGTCAACAGTCTCTAAAGTCGTCAAACTACATGTCTACGGATCCAGTTTTTCGATACGAACCCAACCGTATGTCCTAAGTTGGATTTCGGCGGGCCGTGCACAAAATCGCCCGTTGAGTGGGACCGTGGGGCCCGCAAAACGGTGATTTTATCAACGGTCTCAGAATCGGACCAAACTTGGCATACAGGACCAGAAAAACAATACGGTTCTGTTGGCACAAGTTTCATCTCGATCTGACGAGCGTGCACAAAGTTATGACTGAATTTGCATTGGACGGATACGGGGCGATTCCGACGGATACGCGTCGAATTCGTCGCGCACCCGCGACCAATTTGAATTCCGTCAAAGCCCATACGACCACGAAGCCGTTACGCAGCTTTCGATGCTTTCGGTTCGTAAACACGTCGTCCCGATTGGCGTGACGCACGTCGTGTGGAACAATTTCAATATTTTGAAAACAGATTTTTGGGAAACTTTGGAATTCGATTCCTCGACGCTCAGTTGATGATTTCGAATTCCGCAAGAAGGGATTCGAAGCCCTACATGTTGTCTCTAACTTTGTTTAAGTAGAATCTCTAAAGGGTTACCGGATCGATCAGAATCGATATTCAAAAGGGGGTTCATGGACTGAAAATACTGTCCTGTTTTGACATATTTCTCGACAACTTCAACTCGATCTCTCTCGAGTTTTGGGTCACTAGAACTTAAACCAATAAACGAGGATTAAAGACGGTTATATTGGCTTTCCGTAGAAGTTTACGGATCGAATTTTCGTTGAGAGACGAGGGAGAAACGAGAGAGGGAAGTTGGTACCTGTGATTCACGACTGTCATCTACGCGCGCGCGCGTGTGTGGCCTTGCCGTCGACCGACGGCCGCCCGTGGTGGCGCTGGCGCACACGCGCGGCGTCTGTTGGCCGCCTAGGGTGGCGCGCACGGTGGGTTGGATGGAGATTAGGGTTTTGTTGCTTTCGTGGTCTCTCGACAATATATATACATACGTATATGTATTTCCTACGTTTAAACCGAACATGGGTCGGGGCTTCTGGGTTTTTTCCCCTCGGGTTGGCCCGAGCTGTTGGGGCTCGGGTGTGAAGGCACCCCACTGCACTTGGTTTGCTGAGAAAACATTGTAGGTTGGGCGATGGGTTTAGGCCGGGAAGCTACTGCTTCAATTCTCTCTTCTTCTTTTTTTTATATATATATAAATAGCACTATATATATATATATATATATATATATATATATATATATATATATATATATATATATATATATATATATATATATATATATATATATATATATATATATCCTTTGTATGTATATTACTATATATTTATCTATCATATATATATATCACTATATATATATTTTTCTGTCATATATATATGTATCACTATATATATTTCTAATATATATATATCTCAAAAATATATTTTGATTATATATATCACTATATATATGCCATTGAATATATATATATATGTATCTATTTATATACATATATCTTATACAATATTTTCTATAAAATCTAAAATAAACCCCCAATGCTATCTATTTCTAGGGTAGATCCTATATGTGTATATCTATATATGCCTATATATATAATAATATTTACTCGACAAAATTTAATATAACCAATAACAATAAAATAATATTATTTATATAATAGCCTCAATAAAATAATAATAAATATACCAAAATTTAATAAAATATTAATGGTGTGTATATATATACCACTATGTGTAACCCATAAATCCTAGTTTATACAAGGACATATTTATACAAATGTCACTGAGTATAATTAATAATGATAATTATATTATTTAACCACGAATATTAGAAAATATTCATTACATAATTAAACGGAATACCACCTACACTCATACCAAAATACGCCATCACGAATGCCCTCGAACGTCCCGCATGACTACATGGCTTGGCGCAGTGCGGTCCAGTCCGGGATAAAGTGGTATAACCGATTTCCCTAAAACTCAATAATATAAATAATAAATAAACCTTCGGTAAGTGTTAAGTCGCAACTTGGTCTGGTTTTTCCTAGTTGTGACATCGCTATGGCTCGTCCTTCCCTATCAAGGCTAACACACTAGTCAAAGCACGCCATTGTACTATCTGCGCCACGATTTCTAGTCGCCTTGTACTCAAAAACTCCATCATGGCTAAAATCATCCACCGTAATAATAATTAATAATTATCTATAAAATCTAAAAATCACTATTCTGATAAAATAAATAAATAAGATATTATCAAAATTCTGGAAAGAGGGGCTACACTCAATGATGATCGAGTACTTACTCCGCGTAAAACCTTACCTATGACCAAGTTTTCTGGATGTGAAGGCTTGAAAGAGAATTTCTTTAGCAAGCCCTCCAGAGAAGTGGTTTCAGTGGTGGTATTCATCAGCGTAGAAGTCGTTGGCTCAATATCATCGTCAGGAGAGGCTGCTGCACTATTATCTTCATCAAAAGTCACATTTGTAGACTCTTCCATAATTAATGAGCATTTGTTGAACACTCTATATCCCTTACTCTTGGCAGCATAGCCAAGAAATATACCATCGTCAGCTTTGGCATCAAATTTGCCTAAGTTGTCTTTGGTGTTAAGGATAAAATATCGACAACCAAAAACTCTAAAATAAGAAACATTTGGAGTTCTTCCAAACCAAAGCTCATAGAGTGTTTTCTTCGCAATAGGACAAATGAGCACCATATTTAAAATGTGGCATGCTGTACTGACAGCTTCAGCCCAAAAATATTTCGGAAGTAAAAATTTATTCAACATGACTCTAGCCATATCACCAAGAGTCCTATTCTTTTGCTCCACAACACCTTTTTTTAGGAGTTCTAGGACAAGAAATCTCATGATCAAAACCATTTAAATCATAAAACTTTGTAAAATCAGTATTTTCGAATTCGCCTCCATGATCACTTCGGATTCGAGTAATCATGTAGCCTTTTTCGTGTTGAACCTTTTTAGCAAAAATTTTGAAAACAGAAATGACATAACTTTTGTTTGTAAGAAAGAAAACCCAAGTAAATCTAGAAAAGTCATCTACTAAGCATAGAGTTTTCCACCAAGATTGGCTACTCTATTAGGACCAAATAAATCCATATGAAGTAATTGCAAGGGCCTAGTAGTACTTACAGTATTTATGGAATGAAATGAGGACTTGGTTGCCTTATTCAACTCACATTCGGCACATACCATGTCCTTTTTGAATGTGATGTCGGACAAGCCTCTAACTAGCTTCTTAGTTGATAGCCTAAATATAGTATCCATATTGGCATGACCAAGACGCTAGTGCCACAGTAATCTCTCATCCTTATGAGCATAGAGGCATCTTTCTGCACTGTTAGTATCTCTAGATAGATAGAAAATGTAAATGTTATCCTCTCTTATCCCTTCAAAAGCTGTGTCGCCCGGGACCTATCATAAACATAACATTTATTTTGTCCAAAGTTAATATCATATCCATGATCAGCAAGGTAACTTATGCTGAGCAGGTTATGCTTTAACTCGGTCACTAGGCAGACATCCTTTATTACAGGAGAAGAAGGATGACCAATAGTACCATTACTTATGATATACCCTTTTTGGTTGTTTCCGAAGGATACATACCCTTCTCTCTTCATCGATAGTGATGCAAAAAGGTTTGCGTCTCCCGTCATATGTCGCGAGCATCTACTATCGAGAATTCACTTATTTTTAGTTGGGGAGGAAAGGTCCACCTACATCAAGAGTAGATGTGACCTATGGTACCTATGTTCTTGAGGGTCCCGAAAAGTTAGTTTTTGGCATCCATACATATATATTCATATCTACTAATCTCCTAACTCTATATTGTGGTGAGATGTGTCCATGTAATCCACAATAGGTGCAAATAGCATTTATATTTATGTTTGGAGCATGTTGATGATGTCTATATGTAGCATGGTAAGAGTGGTGTAGAGCAGCATGATAATGACTATATGTGGCAGCAGGATGATGATTATATTTATATACAGTATGGTGGCAATTTTGTTTATGTGTAACATAGTGATGATTATATCTATGTGTGGCATGGTGATTATGTGTCGCATTAGAATGATAGTTATGAGAATAATTTCTACGTGCGTATGGTTTGTGTGCTGTATGGAAGTGGGGGTACATGTAAGCATGTTTATATGCTGCAGGTGGATGATGTGCTTGACTATTTTGAGTAGTATTGTGCTTTGTGTGTGTCTCATGCGATTGGGTTTGAGGTTGAGCAACCTGTTTTCCCAATCTAGTCTCTAATTTCTTAGTGGCAACTTGTAGTTCATTTATCTTAGTATTCAAACCATAAATTTTAGTAATAGAGATCTTGTGTCTATTCTTTTCTTCAGCAAGCTCAGTGTTGAGCACTGTGATCTCACGTGTTTGCTTTTCAATACGTGCTTCGACATCATGTAGGCTTAATTTAAGCTTAGACACCTCATTTGTGACTTCCGTGGGTGAAGTGTCTCTAATATTATCAAGCAAAGAAGAGAGTTTTTGAATCTCGACTTCATAGCTTTTGATCTTCTCCTTGGCATGTTTATATTTATTAATGACTTTCTTGTGGTCATTGACTAAATCATTGAATGCATCGCCAAGTTCTTCAAAAGTGAAATCATCGAGAGTTTCGTTAGTTACCTTATCGGATGTTGCCATTAGGCATACATTAGCGGTGTCTTGAGGAGAGTCCTTTTCTTCCTCGGAGTCACTAGCTTCGTTTTCATGCCAAATGCTTGTGTTGGCATATTTTCTTGAGGAAGCCTTCTTGTATGGTTTCTCATATCGATTGCTCTTCTTTGCGAATGGGCAGTCTTTTCGGACGTGTCCAGTCTTCTTGCAGCCGTAGCATGTTGGCTCTTCTTCGTCATCCTCTTGTTGTTCCTTCTTTCTTCGATTGAAACGGAGGAACTTCTTGAAGTTACGGACGAGGAGAGCTTGATCATCAACTTTCGAATTGTCGTCATCAGTCTCTTCAGGATCAGTCCTTCGATGATGAGCTTTAAGGGCAATTTATTTTGCCTTTGGAGCAGGCTCTTCAAAGTCTTTGAGGTCAAGTTCGTGAGTCATCAACTTTTTCATCAAAGTCTCTATGGACATAGTAGTGAGATCATTTCCTTCTAAAATGGCTGTCACCTTAGGGTTCCAAATCTTTGGTCGCCCCCTAAGTAGCTTGCTGATCTTCTCGTGATTTATATATTGTTTGCCGAGAGAGGACAAGGGGTTGATGATGTCGAGGAATCTTGTGAACATTTATGTGATCGTCTCATTTGGCTTCATCTTGAATGCCTCATATTCTTGAGTGAGACGACTTATTTTTGACTCCTTGACTTGGGTGGTTCCTTCATGCATCACTTCTAGAAGTCTCCATACTTCATGAGAGGTGGTACATGTTGAGACCCTGTTAAACTCAGTACTGTCTATTGCATAAAATAAAGCATTAAAAGCTCTCGCGTTTAGACTCGCCTGTTTCTTCTCCTCGTCAGAATATTTGTCGTGGGGTTTCTCAACGAGATCACCATTGACAACTATCCTGGCGGGCTTTTTGTAACCATCGGTAACAATGGTCCACAGGTCGATGTCTAGCGACTTGAGATAAAAACTCATCCTTATTTTCTAATAGGTTTGTTCCATCAAATAGGAGAGGGCTAAGAGTGGACTGCCCTTCACCGTGATTGGAAAACATGGGTTGAGTGTTTGCCATGAATCAGCTCTAGGATGTTAGTCCTTGATAAGAGAACAGAGCTCTGATACTAATTAAAGTATAGGTAGGCAACTCTAGAGGGGGTGAATAGAGTTTATAACAAAAATGATCAATTAAAAAATTAAACTCTCTTCACCAACTAAATAATCAGAGTACAAGAAATGCGGAAATAAAGAGTAGAGAGCAAGCACAACACAGCAAGATTTTTAACCTGGTTTTCCTCGTTGAGGACTAGTCCAGGCCTGAGAACTCTAGCTCAGGATTGAAATCCACTATTTGTGAAATAGGATTACAACCACGTGCCTTTTCACAGTAGCGCACGCCAAACTTCTTTCAATGATCGATTTGACAAAACTTGGACTTTTCCAAGTGACTTACAACTTCTTGCACTTCAAACTTCTAGCTGGATCATACCGAACAACTTGGACGGTTGGAAAGTTTGAATGCTAAGTGGATGGAAAGGTAAGGCTCTTTAATATATAGGCTATGTAAGAGAAGAAGAAGAGAAGATTGGATGGTTTCTAATGAGAGAAACTAAGTCCTATTTATAGGGTTCGTGGTAGGCAGAATTCGGCCAGAATTTGGTATGTATAATTCAAATTTTTGGCCGTTGGACAACTAGCAGTGATCAAGACCTAAAAATTAGTATCCTGTAATTTAGGGGGCAAAGTTCAGGCCGAACTCTGTGTGGTGGCAGAGTTCGGCCCGAATTCTGTCTCCTATGGACAGAATGTTCTTAGTGGGCTTTTGGATGAATGGGTTGATTGGGATTTGGGCTATGTAAACCTACAAAGCTACATCTAGTCCAAAGTTGCTCAGTATGACCCAACGTACATCATCCTATACTCAAAAACAATAAAAATACAGACTCCAGTATACACAGAATAATAAATCTTCAAGCAGCTGTGATCTTGAACCTATGAGCTGAGTAGATTGATTACGAGCTCGATGTGTCAAATTGGACTATGAAAAATATTGTTTTGTTAATTTTCAAGATTAGGTTGACTGTGATCCTGTTTGGGTCAACAAAACGAGCACGACGGAGATCGTGCTCCTGGTGGTGGCGGTCAGCGCTGCCAAGCTGGAGGCGACGGAGAGGGTTTGAGAGAAGGGGTCTCTCATAGAAGCTCGGCACGAGCTGTCAAGGAAGGAGGTGGATCGAAGGCGCACGGCTGCGAGGAGGTGCTCGTCAGGGAAAATAGGTTAGGGTTTATTCCCATTTCTTTGTGGTAGTGGTGGTGGCGGCGAATGTGGTCGAAAGAGGCGACCGGTTGGGTGGTGGAGAAGGAGTGGCCGGCTACGGAGACAAGGAATGGGTGGTCGGAACGTCTGTAGTGATGACGGTGGCTGAGTTGGCCGAGGACGCGGTCAGGAGGTGGTGTTTATGGTTGTGGTGTGGTGAGGGTGATGTAGGATGATGGTGAGGCTGGTGGTGAGGGTGATGCTGGTGTTGCCGATGGTGGGGTTGTATGATTGGTGGCAGGATAGGGGTCGGATGGCGGCCAGGTGATGACAGTGGGGTATTATACTGTGGTGGCGATGGTTTGTGTTGGCTACATGGTTGGCAGTGGTCGCGGTGTCGATGGGTGGCAGTGTGGTAGGAACGATAGACACAATAGGACACAGGTACCGGGTTGCTGGATACGAGATTAGCATGTGATGTATCCTATTGTGCAAGACACGAGAATAGGGAATTAGGGTTAGGGTTAGAGATTAGGGATTTAGGATTAAGGGGTTTGGCATCGCGACACAGAATTTGGAGGAAGTGTCAGGTGTGTCAGACATGGGGAAGAATATGTAAATATAAAGGAAAAAGTATAGTGGAAGGGGTGGTGGACACGGACACGATGCACGCACGATGATGATGGTGGAAATTGGCTCTGGTTGAAATGGATAGGGATTTATGTAGAAAAGCAAGAAAAAGCCTTCTTAGATAGATGAAGGATTTCTAGACCGATAAAGAGTATATTTTGTAATAGATAATGCCTTCCCTTTAGATAAAATAAAATAAACTTTCAAAATCAATTTAGTCTAATCAAAATCAACTAGTAGATAATAATATTTAATTTAAGTCAACATTCAATATTCTCGAATAATTTGAATACCATGAATTTAAATCTAGCTCAAATAAGTGATCAACATAATATTTTAGAAATAATATTTAGTATTTATCAAAATAAATTAAATCAATAAAATTTAAAAACTAAATTATCCTATTCTAAATCTAATAAAGGCTCAAAATAAAAGTTTAAAAACTATCAAAATTAATTTAAATTATATAAACTCAAATTAATTAGCAAATCTATTAATGGCAAAATATTAACCAATAACTTAAAAATGAATTAAGATAATCTTAATCCAATAATGAATTATATTCATAATTTGAAATGATACCAAGTATTATCAAAGTAATTTTATTAATATTTGATACTAGCAAAACAAATTAAAGTATAATTTATCTTACACAAAATCTTATTTGAAAAAAATAGTTTTAAAAGACTTAGGATATTTTTAGAAATATTTTCGAAACCAAATCCTTTGCTTAAACCAAAATAATTATCGAATATCTTTAATAATAAAATCTCAAGAAAATATTATTTTTATTACAATTTATGATTTTCAAATCATAAATTTTAACCAATTTTTGAAATACAAGAATAATAGCAAAATAATGTGATATGTTTCAATAGAAAATTTCTAATCATGATTTTTAAGTAAAATAAATAGATGAAAAAATAAAAAATTTGAAAATCCGAAAAGAGGAGTTACAAATCTACCCACCTTAAGAAAATTTTGTCCTCGAAATTTCAAAGGGCACGATTAGGTACGACTAAGAATATAATCAAAAAAATGATACGATTAATGATCAAAATGAATTAAATCGTGAATAGAATCGAACCTTTAAGAAAAGATAGTACGTGGCACGGTTAAAGTATATTCAAAGATGGTCTAGTCATAATGGTTAAGGATATAATCGAAATAGATTTAGTTAAATAAGAAAAAGTCGTTAGGCACGATTAACTACCGTTGGAATTATATAGGCATGGTCAAAGATAGACAAAGTCTAAACATGATTAAAATCACTTAGATACAACTAAGATGTAGTCACGATCAAGGTTAATCATGCAAGCCATCCAAGCATGATCAAAATTAAAAAACTGGAATGAGCATGAACAAGATAAAGATAGTCATGTTCACAATGGAATAGAAATATAAACATTAGCAATAATTGAGTTGAAGTATACGCACGATTGTGATTGTAACTACCACTTTTCTAAAATGAGAATAATTTTGAGCTTTTGTAAGAAAAATTATTTTAGTTATTAAATAATGAAATTTAAATCATGTTAATGATAAATTGGTAAAAGTTTGATTATTTTAATATTATGTAATTTGATGTACTGTGATTTTGTCATTTGCTAGTGAAACCTTAGAACTACTTAGCCTAGAGACTAATCTTGACCATGGAGACCTAGCTAATATAATTAGATTATTAATTAGGCTCTAATCTAGCTAGGAATCACTTAGAATGTAATTAGAAGATAGAATCAATGTACTAGTTTGGGCCTTTAGCTTAGGGGCTTAAATTGACAACTTAGAAGGGCCTTTAGGCTATTGTGACTTGACCTAAACCCTAGCCCAACCTTGTGTCCAGCCAAGAGCAGCCCCCTCACCATATATAATACATTATTAATCCCCATTCATCCCTCTTTCATTGAAACCCTAACCCTAGCTTGTGTTATTCTCCAAATTTCTTCCATTCCTCAAATCAACTACAAATTCAACCAAACCAATTGCAAACTCTTTCCATTGAAGAGAGGGGGTCTATATTGGCTAGCTAGGAAGGATTGGGAGCAATTTCACCATTAGATTTGGTGGAAGAACTTTTCAAGGCAATTTTCATTGGGATTCCAACTCCTAATTGGTAAGAGCCTCTAAACCTATTAGATTTCAGTTTTATTGCAGTAGATGCATTCATTTAGGGTCCATCTACCCCTAGGAACGATTTGGGTTTAATTTATGTCCATTTGAGGTACGTATCATGGACGTATTACTCAGTATCGAAAACGTATCTCAAGCGTCCGATGAAATGCCACATAGGAAGTTTTTGTCACTAATTTCTAAATAAATTATATATTTGGATAGCTTATTACTTGTAGATTACGATAATGTGTGACTGAGTTGATTTCTGTGTCGTTTGCTGTGTTGTTTTGGATACGGGGATATGCGGTTTGACACTACACAGGCACTGTAGCATCCCCTGCTACTACTGTCTTCGTACACCCTGGATACGACACAATTTAACTTACTGGTGGCAGGTTTGGGTAGCCCCCGTGACTGACATCTAACCGAGGAAGTTGAGTTCCATTTGATTGTGTTTTTGATCTGTGGCATTGGCTATAGATTTGGGTTCGAACAGTCGAACACTACAGTATTCTGCGCACTTGCATTGTTGTTGGTATTTAACACCTAATGGACACTCTACGACACATGGACACACTGTGATACACATTTTACACATGTTCGCATGTCTGTGCACTTACCTTGCATGGACACTCATTCACCTATTTACTCATCACTTCGACACACACACCCCCATGTCACAGTGTACATATTCTGATACACTGATATTTTGTGACACATGTTCACATTCACATGACACATCTTGACACTCAAGTTCACACTCACATGTTGCAAACATTGTCTGCATAATTCTTTGTTGCCTGCACATTTGCCATTGTATGATACACTCGACACTTCACTGTACACTTGTTGTTTTACATATGTGATACACTGATACATGTGATACATGTTCACACCATGCTGCACTTGGACACATTACACTCTTGATGCATTTCATATTGCCTGACATTTAAAACTAATTGACATTTGTTTTACATGCTTTACATATCTGTACACTTTGATTACTGTTGTACACTTCTAGTATTGACACCATAATACACTTCATTGACACTATGACACACGATTCACACTTCCCATTGCTTTTCCAAACACCCACACATGTCTACATACATCAGCATCCTCTGATATTTGAGGTATCAGAGCATTATCTGATACTTGA